>JAPQRP010000011.1:28648148-28702944 GCA_037367295.1 Apogon hyalosoma | reverse complement strand
GCTGGGGAGAGGGAAGTCTGGGCTTCACTGCTGAGGCTGCTGCCCCCGAGACCCGGACCCGGATAAGCGGATGAAGATGAGTACGAGTACAGATTAATGTTAAAATTGCGCTTCTCCTAAGATTTTGTGTTGTTCATATTTGTTCAGGTTATTTATGTTTTTGTATAAACAATAATTTGTAAATGTTAATGTTTTCCTGTAATTTTACTTTTTTTTTACACTAAAACAAGATCCACTTGAGATTGAATTGGTCTGTATGTGGCCCTTGAACAAAAATTATTTTAACATCCTTGACTGTTATCTTCAGTGTAATTTTTGCATTACACATATTCATCCCATGGGCTGGATTGGAGTCTTTGATGGGCTGGTTTTGGCCCACAGGCTGTATGTTTGACACCTCTGTATTAGTGCTACAACAGCATAAGGGATTTTAATATTAAAAGTAGGGGATGAAATATAAAAATATATAAAGTTGCACTTAGTAAAATAGTATTAATTAATAAGTACTGAGAAATATTTAATAGTAAAGTAGGAACAGTTATTACAAGAAGTCTTGCATGTTGCTGAGAGCCCTTTACTCTGTAACAGTTGCACATTGTAATATTGTAGATTGAATAGTCAAAGAGAAAGTATGTATTGTTGATGATTTAATGTACTATAGAACTGATAGAGTGCCATTTCATTTTTGCCAAACTTTCCCCCCTTTTGTTTTTTCTTTTGTACTTTCAGTGGGTTGCCACTCATGGTCATCATCCACAAGAGCTGGTGTGGAGCATGCAAAGGTAAAATAACACCTTCTTCCTCTACTTACAAATAAAACAAATGTGAGGATTTCTTGATGCCAATAATAGATAAAGATAGCTGAAGCTTTCTGCAAGACTTTAAAGGTCCAATGTAGGGGTTGAATATAAAACAATGTAATATCAAAATTCTGTGTTGGTACATAATCACATGTAAATTCGAATCATTTTTGTTACCCTAGCAGGACCTGCTTATCTACAGATGCAGCAGATTACCATGGTTTGTAATGCTGCATTTCCACTACGTGGAACCAGCTCGACTTGACTCGGTATTCCTGAGACCGTTTCCATTACAGGATAGTACTGACTTTACAGTACCTGTTCGTCATAGTGGTGCGGCGCATTACTTCCATGTCGTCTGCTTAGGGAATTGTTGATAAACTCGCTCGTTGCGTGTTGTCTCGTATGGATTTTTACATCGGCCACCAAGGACTGAATCTCCTCAACCGACCATGGTGTAGTTTTGGGTTGTCATCATGTGGATTAACGTACCACTATATTTACTGTCAACTTCCGCATCTGTTTTTTGTAAAACAGCAGATCACAGAGACAACTGTCTGACCAATCAGTGGTCTGCAGTGTTTATACGTCACATTTTAGTATCGTTTAGAACCTCGGCAGAGGTGATGCCAAAAACTATTACCAGATTCCAGGTCCTTTTTGGAAATGGAAAAACACAAAAAGGTCGAGCCGGTACCACGTAGTGGAAATGTGGCATAGAAGTGCTCAAAACTGACTTCTTCTCTCCCTTCCTCTCTTTTATTGTGGGTTGTATCATCATAATGTGTAATACCCTTGCCTACTATCATGTAACCATGGCTCAGGAGGTAGAGCGGGTTGTCCAAATTGAAGGGTTGGCTGTTCGAATCCTGCTCTGTCCTAGTCATGTGCTGTTGTGTCCTTGGGCAAGACACTTCATCCACTTCACCTCCAGTGTCACTCACACTGGTGTATGGATGTGTATCAATGTGGTGATTGAAGGGGCCATTTGGCGCGAATTGGTAGTGACGCTTCCGTCAGCCTTCCCCAAGGGCAGCTGGGGTGACAAACATAGTTTATGACCCCCAGAGTGTGAATGTGAGAGTGAATGAATAATGGATCAATAATGTAAAGCTCTTTGTGTACCTTGAAAAGCGCTATAGAAATCTAATCCATTATAATTATTACCAAACACTGAGTTTATTGAGAAAGTTGCTCTTAGGGAGGGAGAGTTGATGGCAGAGCACTGAACCATGTAAGTAAAATAATTGGAACAAAATCGGTCACTTCTAGAGGGAAAAAAAGCCTGTAATGTTACACTTTATGAAAAGGCTGTCCTGATATTTGCATTTATTAAGTGCCATGTTGTTTTTATTCATTCACCTTTTAACTCCATGGGGGTGAAATCAATCACAATGAAAACTATTTTAATGAACATCATAGTTAGTACTTTTTTCCACTATTTGCTGTTTTGTTGTGAATTTTCACAGACAGAAAAACATCAGTCTATATCATCAATCCATCATAACAGTGAAAAAAATAAACACTTGTTTTTGTCTATACCCCCATTCCTACACCAAGGGTAGCAACGTCTTTTTCAGCATGGAAACTTGGAAAAGACAATATCAGACATAAAATTAAATGCTATTAAAATCAGGGTATAATGTAAAAATGAATCTTATTGTGCTGTGACATTTCCAGAATGAGCAGCCTCTCTGAGAGTCATAAATGTCAGTAAAGCCAGTTTTGCCTGTTAAAGTTGTCAAAAATAGCATTTAATAGAGCTGTTATTTGATATTTGAGTTGCACAATTGAATGGTTGAAAGTGAAGAAAAAATATTAATGAAACAAGTTTTGTAACTGATGCCAGTCTGCATGATTATGAGCTCTGCCAAAATTAAATCTGCAATGTGAGCAAACAAGACAAACAGGAAATGATAATTAGAGCAGGAGGCGGGGGCACCATGTAATGGTTGGTAGCCTCCGTCTAATGGTGAAGAGGCAGCTGGGGGAAAAGATGGGGTTACATCATGGCTTTGAGACCCCAACAACAAAAAAATAGGACTAATGGCCCTGTATCTCACTGGCATGTTCTATCAAGAATCAGTACCAAGTTGAATTTGCAAGGCTGTCAGGTTCTGCCACTGTGTTAGAGTCCTGTGGTCTTGATGCCGGAGATCAGTCTCCCAATAGAAGTGGGTGGTACTTTCACTGGAGGAGAACTCAACAAATGAAATTAAAGTCCATATATGACTTCCTATCAGTGCTCAACAGTAACCATATTGATATCTGTAACCATTTCAGTGCTTTGAAATATGAAAATATGGACCATTATCAGTAAAGGTACATTTTTAATATTTAAAAAAAAAAGTAAAATAAATAAATAAATATCTCAAAAATGTGAACAAACTTTGTAGACATTGTTCCAAGGAAGCACCATAACATTTGAAATGAATATAACCAGTAGTTTCATCAGAGAAGGTGTCTGAAGAAATTGCTAACAATGACGACAACAGCAGACACAGCGCCCTCTCAAAAGCTCATGGCTGATCGGCCAGTGAGCTAAAAATAAGGACTTGAGTTGAACTATCACTCATGTGCCATCTCCACAGTAGATAAGAGAATATCGGACTGCATGTGGTTTGTTTTTCCACTCTGCAAACATCTAAAATAAGCAACTGTGGGGTGAAAACAAGAGATTATTGATGTACTGCCGACAAATTCCACTCTCCTCTGTATTCATGGTACAAACAGGTTTCATTGTGAAGATGGATCAGCACTGTGTTCTGCTGCGATTCAGCAGTATTTGTCCTGGATTTGAAAGTGATATAAAAACTGTTCACTATAGTTTTTTGTCCTTTTTTTTTTTTTTTTTTTTTTTTTTTTTTTTTTCAGCACTGAAACCCAAATTTGCTGAATCCGAGCAAATCTCTGAACTTGCGCACAACTTTGTAATGGTCAACCTGGAGGTAAGAAAATGTCAGATTTAAATAGATCTGGAGTCATATTTTTGTCCTTTAGTAGCTTAGTTTTTTCCTTTTTTTTTTTTTTATACACTGCACACAACTTGTGGTCCGAGGCCTGCAGATAATTTATATCCTATTTGAACAGGATGAGGAGGAGCCAAGTGATGCAGCTTTCAGCCCCGATGGTGGATACATTCCTCGGATTCTTTTTCTTGGTACGAAGGGGGTTGAGTCACTGTTAATGTAAACACTTCTTTTTTCTAACGAGGAGGCTTAGGAGTCTGTAGGCAGCTTTGGTAAGCTGAAGTGGTTTCAGGGGGAAACTCATGTCCTTGTGTGAATGTACTAAATATTTTGTGAGGTTTCATTGAGCACATGTAAGTGAACCACTGGCAGCTGAGCACAATGTATCTTTAACAACATGTCAAATAATGTGAAAGGCCCCTTATAAATACTCACAAACTAAAACACAAAGTGCATGCAGAGTCAAACATTGCCTGTTTGTGGCACTAACTGCTGTGTACTTTAAAACAGGGGCATCAAACAAACGCCTGCCAGCCAAAACCAGCCCACCGAATGGTTCAGTCCGGCCCGCAGGATAAATTTCAGAACTTGCACTGAAAATATCAGTAGTGAAGGGTTTTTAGGGGCCATTTACAGCTCAATGTGATATCAAGTAAAATAACCTATAAATAATGACAACTCCAAATTTTCTCCTTGGTCTAATGTGAAAAAAGTACAATTACATTATGAAAATATTCACATTTCCAACATATCCTGTCAATAAAATGTGAATAACCTGAACAAATATGAGAATCCTGAAATGTCTCAAGAAAAATAAGTGCAGTTTTAACAATATTATGCCTGTTACAAATGTTTTCTGCATTTGTAGATCCACTGTTAATTGTGTTAATAATAAGCTATGACATAATGTTGAAATTACTTATTTTTTTAAAATATATTTCAGGGTGTACATGGTTATTTAACTTTCACACTAAAACTCAGAAAAATTTGGATTGTTATTTATAGGTTATTATGCTTATTTTACTGGTCTGGCCCACTTGAAATCCCATTGGGCTGAATGTGGCCCCTGAACTAAAATGAGTTTGACACCCCTGGCTTAAAATGTCAAGTTAAAGCTGCAGTAGGCAGACACAGAGGGTAAAAAAAAAAAAAAAAAACCACTACTGCTTTCTCCTTTTGTCATTGATTAACTGTGGCCTTCCACGTGAAAATAAAAACAATCCATTTCTTTTTTGTTTAAAAAAAAAGTTTTACGTAAACATGGTATCGTTTGTGTCAATACATGCAGATTTATTATTTTTTTTGAGCAATGATGAAATCAAAGAGTCAAATAACTTTAGTAGTAGTTTTTTGTGTGACGTACAACAGTAGCTATATTTTCTTAATCTGACTCGAGTCAAAAATGTTTCTCAAAAGCCCTTCAATTTCTAGATTTTTAAAATAACCTATACTTTCTTTTTTTTTTTTTATAATTTCCCCTTCATTTATTGCCAAGCTGCTGTTATTTCAGTAGCCAACATTAGTTGCTCATATGGTTGTTTGGTGAAAAAATTATTTCAGAAAGTAACAATCAGTTCTTCCCTAGAGCCAGTTTAAACTGTCTACAAATACTAATAACAGGAAGTAGTATTTTCACCCATGCACAGAACAAATGGAGCTTGTGGAAAAGATTACACAGTAACTCCCTTTTCACTCTCAGGCCCCTCCCACTACATGAGCTGAGCTATATGAAAGGCTGTCTTTGAAATGACCTGTGATTGGTCGAAGTCTTCTGTCATTTAGATTTTCTAGAGCAGTGGTTCCCAACCTTTTTTGGCTTGTGACCCCATTTTAACATCACAAATTTCTGGCGACCCCAGACATTCAAAATGGACTTTTTTTTTTTGCTAAAATTAATTTGTTTTTGATCATGTAATTGGTTGCTATACTATATTTCAAATAACTGTTAATTTTAGACAACATTTAGGCTATATAATGTATATTATTATGGATGGAGACAGAAAAGCCAGGTTGAGATTACTGCACAAAGTGAGAATTTTATTTTCCTTTCCTTTGAGCTTGTATTTACAAGGCAAATTAATACTAAACAAACAATAACTCAAACTATGAATTATGAAAGAGCTGCAACATGTTAAACCGACCACAATGAACATTCGAAAGATAAACAGTACCTCAGGGCTTCTGTTTCAGAGTTTGTCATGTCTTTTATGTATTGTGATTGTCTCTGTCAACTCACCATATATTTATTTGTAAGTTTTTATGTTTATTTTTTATCAATTACTACAAATTTCAGGCGACCCCACATGGGGTCCCAATCCCAAAGTTGAAAAACAGTGTTCTAGAGCCTGAAAACAAGTGAGAGGATTTGCACAAGTTTCCTCAGATCACTCAAATTATAAAATGCTGAAACGTTAATATTGTATGTAATTTGCCCAATGAAAAAAACAAAACAAACTCCCATCCTCAGATTTTAAGAATATCAGTAGGATGCAGTAGAGGATTGACATTTATTCGATAGTTTGATTTGTGACTTATTTCCATGTTGTTTTGTGAAGTGTATCTATCATTAAACCCCCCCCCCCAAAAAAAAAAAAAAAAAGTGAGTTGCAATACCTCCTGGGTTTGACACACTTGGTTGAACAAAAAAGTTTTAATGTTTGTCAGATATTGATCTAATGACTGAAATTATTTATGGGTACAGTAACAGCTAGTTTTCTGTATATATTTTAATAAACTGAACAAACCTTATACCCCCTCACAGATCCTAGTGGCCAAGTCCACCCTGAAATCACCAACAAAAATGGAAACCCCAACTACAAGTACTTTTACAGCAATGCAGACCAAGGTAAGAGTTGATACTGTCATCGACCACTTGAAACTCATGCATCTTACTCTGTGGATATAAATGCAGGTAGACCTAGTCATTAATTTGTCCTTTCGTTTTCTCTGTCTCTCAGTCGTGTCCAGTATGAAGGAGGCACAGGAGAGGCTGACGGGTGATGCCTTCAAACAGAGTCACCCCAGTGACGAGCTGTGAGGAGGCAGAGACATGGGCATCAGGCTGTAAGGGCTACACTTCCTCTACCTGTAGAGTACCCCATTACAACCCCTTTCACTATTTAAAGTTGGAAAAACAGGGGGGTTCGTTTTCCAGCAACCAAACAAGCCAACCAGAAAAGACGTCGGTGCTTGAGTATTTGTCTGTCCCGTACAGTTTTACCAACACGACCCATGCCTTCCTCCTGTTGTCTCTTTATTTCACTACATTTAAAACCTACTGTTAATAATTAAATGCCATATACTGTACCTACTGTCTGTAGAGGATATACATTAACTCAATCTAGCCAAGTAAACTGTAGTTTAACCTGCTAACGCTGTTGGATGGAAACCTCACATCTGCACATTTCTGCCACATTCATAGACACATATTAAAATGCCTTCTTATTTACTCCATCATGAAAGGAGTGTTTAAGATCTCAGATCCTGACAGTTCAACCACTTTCCAGCCAACAGGAATGCACTGATCCTTTATTTTAGCCAAGACAAATATTTCAACACCTACAGTCATGTGCTTCCAACGTCCTCTACAGTTCTTGTATCTGTGACTATTTACCTGTGCTCTGTATTTCTGATTTATATTATCCACACTTATTAACATGTTAATTCATTTATTCCTGCCAATTTATTTGTACTAATTTCCCTGTACCTCCAGTTTTGGTCTGTTTTGAGTTTGTTTTGTTGCCTGTGAAGTGACACCTTTGGTTAAACCAGCCTTGTTAAATTCTCTGAATGAGGGATGATAATATTGGTTAAGTCTCTTGATGCATTTTATACAGGTACACAGCCATGTGTGCTAATAAAGTTTGTTGTATTGAGCAGTTTGTCGAGTCACATTCAGTAATTACACAGCAGTTAGAATATCAAATTTTATTGTCTAACCAGCAATAGTGATCCCTTAAGGTTTGTCAAACAATATGCAACTGCTTTTAACAGTTCACATCAGTAGATGACGCTCAAACCACTATTTAAATTCAGTTCGACAGTGATTATAAATAGTGCAGTTATGTTGTGAGTGCATTTATTAAAGACACTGGATTGCAATTGATCCCACTCCAGATACAGCCTTCAAAATGGCTTATTTAACAAAGATTTCATGGGAAGTTGTGTTTCAGTAGATGTCTTATGATATAAATTACGGGGGGATCACTGTGCATTTCTTAATTGACACAATAGGAAAGACTACAAAAAATAAGGACTGTTGCTGGAACGTGCCATCAACTTGGCTAAAGGCATTTAAAAACAAAACCCTCTGTTTTACTCAGTCTCTGCCATATAATCCAGATGGATGGACACGAGGCTCAAGATTAAGTGTGTGTACAAGCGTGCAGAGAGCGTTCAAGGAAAATCAAAGTAAACAGTGGCCCAAATTCAGAAATGTTTACACTGAGAATTAAAAATATAGGAGGAAAAGTAAAGACAACTTGCCAGAGAAATATTTCTAGTCTCTATAATTACACTAAATTACACAATGCAGCATGTCCACATATAAAAAAAGGTTATAAAAAGCTGTGTACATTTGTATGTTCAACATGACACAGCTATAAATTGTGATTAAAACAGTGATTGTTTTAGAATATTGCAGGTGTGCACGTACCATTCATATCCAGTGTAAAAGACCACTGACTAAATTTGACAACAGTTTCAGTATACAGCTAGAGGATCCTGACTCCTAAGGGGGTTTTACACCAGGTTTCTACCACATCTGGATTTAATCCTTCAGCACACAGGAGGCTGCTTCTACATTTCATGACTATCTTTTACAAGATAACACTGAAACGCTGACACGTTAAATTCCTCAAGCAGACCCACTCGACATTAAGACACTCCATCCGAGTGCAAGGCTGCACCAAATGGCAAAGTGATGTTAAGAACACTTCAGCTGTCTGTGATGTTGCTGGTCGGAGTTTGTCCAGTTGGCTTCTGAGGATATCAAGAGGCGAAGTTGGAGAGGGAGGGAGGGAGTGCGTGTTTGTGAGCATGTAAGTGAATGTGTGGTACGGTGGCAGGCTGCAAAACTTAAAATCTTCCCTGCTTGGCATCTCCGATGGCCCCCCAGACATCAAAGACAAACTCGTCAGGAAAAGCGAAATCTCCGAGGGTCTCGTCTAAGGCCATGGCAAACTCGTCTGGGTTCTTCTTGTCGCGGCCGACCTCGACCATTGTAGCAGCTGCACAAAGAAGAGCGGAGAGGTGGCTGAAAAACTAAAGTCCCAGTTCAAACTCTGATACCATCCAATCACCTCTTCCAAAACACTATAATCAGTGTAAACAAAAAGTCTTGGAAAATGTTCAATGATAGTCTTTTTAAAGTCAGTCAGCTTTATTGTCAGTTTTTTCCCTATGGACATTGCATTAAGAAAACTGAAATTACAAAACTCTAAGGCCCCATGGTGTAAAATTAACATAGAAAAAAATAGAATACAATATAACTATAAACAGAATATAATTCTAAACATAGAATATAACTATAAACAGCAGGGGGTTGAGGCAACAATAAATAGACAATAAAGGTGCAACAGTGAAGTTAAACGGATGAGTTATTGGTAATAGATGAGTTATTGAGTTAAAGAGACAGGCAGTTTGTGCAATATGTAATAAAGTGAAGTCACCCCTAAAAGAGGTTTACACATGTTATATAGTATTCAGTACACAAACAAGTCACCCCTAAAAGAGGTTTACACATGTTATATAGTATTCAGTACACAAACACCCACCAAGTTCAGTGTCTCTGATGCCCATGTAGCTCTCCAGAAGGTCATCCACTTTTTTCACTGCTTTCTCTTCAAATTCTGTTGGCTACAAGACAACAAACAGAAACAGTTCAAAGTGAGAGCCTCAAGTTCCTCAGTTTTACGTGTTTTAAAAACACAAAGTCATTTCTTTCTCTATTGTTCTTTTTTAATTCCACATCTGTTTAAATGAGAAGAATGACAGTGTTGTATCTATATAGTCATACACAAGCATTACATTACAAATTAAAACATATTCATAAACAACACTTGGACTAGCACGAATTACAACAAAGTCAACAGTAAATCAGCAGATCATTTGGTAATGAATATTTGCAGCCCAACTGGCACAAATGTTTAGAGAAGACAGTAAAATCACAAGAGTGAAATAACAGTAAATGCCACAAGGTGATTTTTTTTTTAAAACAGATTAAAAGAACAAGACAAGTATAATTCATGATCTTAAGAGGTGCTGGCAGGCAGATTTTGTTACTTTAGACTGTGGTGGGTGTGTTGCCATTTTTAAATGTTAAGTTAACCACTTGCTGGTGGCAATTTAACATTTAGTGGACAGATAATATAATAAGTCGTGATAACTCCCAATGTTTTCTCTTTAGTCTTGGTGTGTGCCTAAATGAGAGGACTTCAAGGAAACCCAGAGCAATAAAGGCCTGAAGGTCACATTCTTTACAACATAAAGCCTTAGTCGATCACAAAGATGAACATACCTCGTCCTCTACTGTGGCTGGACCTTTGGAGCGGAGTCTCAGAGTCCCCCTCCCTGTACCAATTTTGTTTTCACTGGCAGGTTTGGCACCCTTCGATCTGGGCTCAAGCATTTCTGAAATTCAGACAATATACAAGCTTAACAAAAAAGCCTGGACTTGATGGTACTGTTGGTAAAATAATATGCATCAGTGTTAATTCATAGGCACTATGTACAAGTCCAGTAAGTAATCATTAGGCCAGTACTGCATAGATAATCATTTAAGCAGTGTAAATAAGTTTATGGTGGAAAAAAAGGAAATTCTCTGATTCCTTCTTCTTACAAGTTTAATTTTTTGTCGTTTCCTCCACTGTGACTTTAAACTGAATACATTTGGGTTTGGATCAAAGAAGACATTTCAGTATATCATCTCGGGCTCTGGGAAACACTAGCAGTTTGGCAATTTTGGCAATTTCCAAACATGATGCAGACCAAACAATGAATGGCTCAATCAATTAAGTAATCAGCAGTTTAACTGACAATGAAAATAGTGATTAGCTGCAACTCCAGTAACCCAAGTGGATTCAGGACTCAAACGCTAAATTTATCACTTTAAAATAAAAAAGAAAAAGATCAGTTGATTCATCTATTCATTTCAATTTATTCCACAAAAAAGGCAAATTTAGCCTGTAAAAGCTTCTTCATTGTCAAGCTTTGTTGGTTTTCTTTGTCATATGTCTGAGACTTGACAGAGTATTTGTGGTTTGTAGATTCATCAAAATTATGGACAGCTCTATCGATGAAGTGCGTCATCATCACTGGCAATTCTAATCACTGTTCTCATTTTCCTCTACATCATACAGGGTGCAGACTTTTTGTTTTTTTGACCCTGTCTCTACATGTTTGAAATGAGATCAAACTGACAGCCCTTTTAGTCCCTTTGGTTCACTCTCACACTTGACATTATGCACATTTTTTATTACATGAAGAGTAATCCTTTCACACTGAATCAAACAGTCTTATGAAACCCTGACAGTGAAATCTGTTGTCCTTTTACTGTGTGAGTCACAACTGATACTCGTGTCTCTGAAACAATGTCACCTACACAAAGTGATACTAACTGTGATCAGCTGTGATCTGGACAAGGTTCTTACTCACCGAAAGCCTTCATAGGCTCAACCAGTTTGAGGGTGAATGACTTGTCTCTGGGCAGTTCTTTAAGCATGCGGGCCACCTCATAGTGTCGTGTTCCAATGATGTTTCGGCCGTTAATGCACTCTATGTGATCGCCCACACAGATCACCTTCACTTTGTCCACGACGCTGCCCTCTTTGATTCGCTGCCATGAAGACAAAGCAGTGCACAAGACCACTTACAAATAATTTGTGTGTCACATGTCAATGCACGATAAAAATCAAAGCAAGGAAACAAACAAAGCTAAGACTGAATGTTTCTAATAAAACCCTGGGGAAACAACTACATGCACTTTTACTGGGTCTACTCTTTTATTCTGCCACATAACTATTTTCTTCTTGTTTATTAAACTCAGCAGAAAGCAAAAGCTATTCCTATTAAAGACATTTCCAAAGGACGAAAAATAACATTAGTTTTGTATGAGCCTTCAGAGGGTTTACAAATAAGCAGCTTATGAGCATCTGAAGTAAACGAGTTCTTTCCCGGCCATGTTCATTCCACGGGAATGAACATTCCCAGAAGCAAAGCGGGTCATTTCTGTGCCGCTCCTTAAATACTTCTATCCATTTTCCCAAATGAACCCACTTTTTTTCTACATAAAAAGAAAAAAAACTGCTCAGATGTGACAAAAATCTGCTTTAAAATGAATATACTTTTCCAATATCAAGAACCTGGCTAAGAAACTTTAAATTACACCAAAGTTACCTGTACCTTATCTGAGACAAACAGTGGCTTCTTCAGTAAACGCAGTATGAGACTAACTTTAAAGACACAGACTATAAAACAAAACACAGATACACTGTCCAAAACATCCATATATTCTGCAGAGACCGGATGCAGTGCTGCTTTGGCATCACATGATGGCATATGTGAGCAATCTAGTCTGATGTAGATGATGACTGAGACCAAACAAGCTCATTACTGTCTACATTTATAAACAAACTAAGTCGAGTCACAGTTCAACATGGCTCTCAGAAACAGAAATCAATGAATTCAAGTCCTTTGTGAAATCTGTGCTAAATTGGTAGCATTGGATGTTATGATAATATAACACATGATGTGGTTCTATATAATATACCTTAATTTCCTGAGAGCTCTGCCTAAGTGATAAATAAACTTCTATCTAGTCTAATCTATAAAAATTCTATCCTCTTAAACAGGACGCACTTTTTTGATATTCAACATTATCATTTCATTAATGTCACTTTTCCTGTGTAGAATAATCTGCAATATGGGACTAAAAGATTGAGTGTTCATTCTGAATGTCAAAGTCTGTATTTTTAGGCATTACTTTAGACTTCAGTGAGTTACAGTGTGTTTTTAGGTTGATTTATTAATGGTTCCTTTGTCAATGTAGCGTCATTCACACTGAGGACATGGTGACATTTCTGAAATAGCGTTGGAATCAACACCTCACTTCAACTATATACATAAGGCTGTTTTATCACTATCCTTATTCTATGTTATTCTCATTACAACCATAAATGTGACAATGAAGCAAATTAAAGTCCAGTGTGCAAGTTTTACAAGAATTCATTTGTAGAAATGGAATGTAATATTCAGAATCGTGTTTTCATTTGCATATAATGACATTCACTGAGTCCAGAACAGACTTCTTTTTTTTGTTCATGATTGGTTGTGTCTGGCGTGATGGTGCATTACTGTCACCCATGTCCATAGAGTTAGGATCCCCTAATTAAAAATGTCAGAACAGACAATGAACACTGGGTCATGTTTTTGTAGCATGATATTCACAGTGACACATCATATGTCATCAGTGTTACCCATCAAACCTTCAGCATTAAAAATATGACCTAAAAAGTTTGTAAATGTTGACTAATGTAGTACTGTCTTCTCTTCTTCCCACCTTTATAAAAGCATAGCCGGCTCCGTTGTCTGTGATGGTGAGGCCAAGAGCATCTTCAGATTTATACACTTCCACTTCCTTCTTGATCCCTTTAATGTGGGCGAAGATAAAATCCTCAAGGCCAATCTGACCCCCCAGCAGCTTTTCCATGTCAATCTTGTGGGTGTTCAGGGTGCAGAACAGGATCTGTCCAAAAACACACAGAAGGCACATGTATGCAGCACATTATAAAACTTGTAGAGAAGACCACTTAAATTCTATTCTGAACTCATGTCACACTGTTGCAGCTTTTCCTAGGCACTGAAAGAATAAAATAAAGCTCATGTGTCCATTTAAAGATACTCAACATCAAGAGAAAGTTTGAATCTTTTGTACCTGGCCCAAAAACAGAATCCCCATTTTTGGTGTGAAAGTCAGAGTCACAAATAAAAGTGTCTGAGTGTAGATAACAGAGCTCTGAGTCAGTGTGCTAAATACAGGAATCATCAAGGACTTTATTTCAGTAGCTATGTTATGCAGCTATGCCATCTTCTACCCCATGGTGTCATTAGTGTGTGTGTGCATCTTAAGTCATGTTTTGAAGGGGTGCTGAAGCAAACAGGGAAATGACCTTTACTCCTGTGCCAGAAACACTGAAATCTGGCTTCATACACTGTGGCTGCAACTTCTTGGCAGGGCAGGGAGAGAGAGAGGAATGTGATGACCAGATACACGATACACAAGACTCCTGATGCAACAGTGCTTTAAAGAGACGGGACGGTTAATCTGAAGAGGAGCAGCAGCCTACGGACTGTGAATCATTTATTCAGCTGACCTTCACCTGGACTCACTGCATCTATAGAGTATTAAGAAGTTCTGTCGTTACTGCTCTTTTTTAATTATGGAACTTGGATGAGCCCAAAAAAATACCATGTATGCAAATTCTGCATCCTGCTTCTAATATGGGATCAGCTTCCTAGTAGGGCTTTAACAAATACCGAGCCAGGATTTAGTGGCTGACGTCTGGGTAGTGTACTAGAAATGGACTGATTTGTACTGGTTCATCGGGAGGATGACCTTTGTGCACCAATCAGGCTCTGGCAGCAGAGCCTGCTTTGTTTAGACTGCTTTCTTACGTGGACCAACAGGCTCCATTCACTCATGCACATTAACAGACATGGCCTCACGCGTTGCCTTGGGAAACGAGATGATAAAAGACTGGGATTATAATGGAGAGGAGGCCACTGGAAGGTAAACAGAGAAAGTAAAAGGGATTAGGAAGGAAGAGGAGGCAATGATGTCTTTTGCAGGACCAGGGTGGGGTGTAGTGTAGATGAACAGACCTTCATCGAGCCCCCACCCCCACCAGACCAGGCCATTATCCAAGAGTGAGTGGGAGGAACAGGAGTGGACGCCTACACCCGGTTGCCAAGGCTGCCGACTGCACTGTACTGCTTCTGCGTGCAGCTCTCAGCACTCCTCTGTTCCTGCTGTGTTGACAGCCACCGCGTGTTCACAGACACTGTCAAGTGGAGCTTCTATGGGACACGGCAAGCAGCATCACCCTCAAAGTGCATGTCACTCTGACGGCGTGACTCACAAGAACAGATACTACACCTCCTGCTTGCCACAGGCACCCTGCCCAAAACCTTGATAATCACATGGAGACAGACGACCATCTGTTCAGCATCACCCAGGACTGGGTCAATGGTGGAAAGTAATCAAGTACCTTTACTGAAGTACTTATACTCTGCCTGAGTCATTTCTACATTTTGCTACTTTATGCTTCCACTCCACAACATTTCAAAGAGAAATAATCTTTTTAAATCCACTACACTTATTTGACAGCTTTAACAGTTTTAAAACAAGCTTTTGAAATACATCACACTGTTAACCCAGTGGTTTCCAGGATTTTTGCCATCTGACATCTTACATAATGCAGTGTGTAGTCAGATCAGATGTCTGAGGTGTCAACAGCTCCACAAAATATGGAGATTTCTTTCTCATCAACTCATTTGGTTTCATTTCAATAAACTTCCAAATCAAACAAAACACATTGTGTTTTTCTTTTTTTCCTGTCAATAATCACATGATGTGCCCTTAGGTTTATCTAATGTCCCTGTTTATAAAACTGGTTGTAAAACATCCTATTGACTGGTGTCTATTTTATAATGGATATAATTTAATAAATGATAGAAATCAGAAGAATTTGGATCTCACAGTGGCTTAATATTAGACCTCTGAAGTATAACTGCTGACAATAAGGCAAATAAGTAGCTAAAAAAAAAGAAAACTGGAATCACTAGTTTATTAGATTGATATTCAATTGTATATTTATTGAATAATTACTGTTCAGTGGTCAGTGATCCACATTCATCCATTTATCAACTTTTAACTATACAACACTAGACCTCTAACAATCTAGTTCTGTGTAAATCCACCATCAGCAGATAGAGCAGTTATATTCTACAAGACTGATGCTCCCCTATAAATAATCTAATGGTGTCAGATACTTTCATATATCATGGATCAAACCTGTCATTTTAATACTGTAACCACATTTTGCTGCAAAGACTTGAGTGCCATTACCTTAAGTGTTTGTTTTTTGTTTTTTTTTTTTAAGTAGCTTAATCATGAAAATGCTTCATCAGGAAGAATAAAGCTATATTGGTACATTTACTTAAGGACCTGAATGCTTTCTCCAACAGTTTTTTTTTTCCAAATAAAGCAGGTTATTGAACTTAAAGGAGCTGTATGTAAGAATTATGTTCCAAGTAGTCATAAAATGGCCCTGAATGTCACCAGACATTAAGGAATCATGTTCATTTCAAATACTGAGATCACTGACAGTAGTAGTCCTGGCAGAATATTCACATTTGAAAAGCTAAGTGGCAGCCCACAAGTAATGTTTACGTTGTCGTTTTGTGTTTTGGTCTGATGCTCCACCCATCACCTATCTACCAATCACCAAGTCAGTAGTGTTTGGGCATCCAAGTTGCCAGTTCCCACTGTGCTGCAGCTTGGAACATTTCTGATCAGAAATGTCTGACATTACTAAACCTAAAAGGCCTCTTATTATTCCCAAATATGTTGTGACAAAGTGAGAAACAAAACAAAGATATGTATAGAAGATGCTTTTGAAACATGGAGACAGCTAAAAGTGGAGAAGAATTTGAAGACCGACACCAACTCTCCTGTGGTCTCCCATGGCCTGGGCCCGCAGTCTCACCTCCCGGTAAAAGCCACTGAAAGCTGGGCTGGGCCGCAGTCTCTCCACCAGGGCCCAGGCCACAGTCTCTTCACCCGGGCCATGGTCTCTTCTCCAAGAGAGAAGTTTTGTGACAGAAGAACAGACTGGAGCCCGGGTGAAGAGACCACACCCCGGCCCTGGGTGAAGAGACTGTCAGCCTGGGAGAAGAGACCACGACCCGGGTGAAGACACCGTGGTCCAGGACCATGTGAAGAGACCAGGCCCTGTATAAATACCGGTGTAAAACTCATCGCTTGCCATGGTAGCTCCTTGGAGTAGATGTTCATGCTGGATCTGGCAATCCCTAGTCTGGGGGGAGGCAGAGAGGATACCACGCTCTACAGCATTTTGAATGTGATTGCAGTACTAGTTTTGGCCACAATCCTACATACAACTCCTGTAAAGTAACATTACATTCATAACCAATATGGGTAATGAACAACTGTTGTGATTACATCACAAAACACAACTAAACCTACTGATAATAAAATAATAGCATATAATAATGTGTAATTTATCTCAGCGGGTAAGCATGTGATTATCTATACACTGTGTGTTCTCACAAGTATCAGGGGAATATGCTCATATATTTATTGTCTACTTTTTATGTATTTATTTCTTGGTTACCCAGGGTCTGATGTAACTACTTAATCAGCTGACAGTAAACAAATCAATTTTAATATGTGAGGATTAGCTGCTGCTCTGTTTTACATCATCACTGAACATTTTGAGACTGTATGAAACATTATCTACATATAAATCTGGTGAAATGAATCAGTGCAATGCAATGAAGCAGCTCAGCAGATTACTTTTAAGAGACACTTTGCAACAGTAATAGTGTATGTCAACAAAACTGCTTTGACGGTGATTCAGCATTAAGACACTAATCTGTGACGCAGGCATTGTGCAATAAAATACTACAAGTACAGGTGATGAGGCTCTTCTGTGCAAATCTCCACCTACACATTCTTTACAGTAACACTGTTCAAACAGAGATCAGCTTTGTTGTGGTATTTAAGAAAAGTAAAGCGAGATAAACGTAGCCTTTAATTAGATCCTGCTGAAATATGGCCTGTACGGAGACAGTGTTGACAAAAAGCTCGGGAAACCTGTTTCTTAGGCAACTAAACCACAGTCCACTTACAGCCTCTTCAGCCGGACTTTTAATGGCCCAAGGCTGCACATTAGACACACAGCAGGGATTTACTCGTATAACAGCAGAATCAGGTTTCTGTTTTCCATTACCTACCGTCATCTACTGTTATTTCTATGATGGGCATTTAAGCTGTTAACAGTGAATGCTGATGTTAGCTCTGTTTAGTGTGGTGGGGCTGTTTTAGTGAAATATCACACTAATCAGCGTTAAAGCCTGTGTAATCATTTACCCAACAGCAGATGTGACATTCTGCAGAATGTATGAGTAGTGGTGGTGAAGCTACTAATTACTGAATCAGTTGAATAATTAATCTCAGTTTCTTCTGCTTCAGAAGCAAAAAGGCCACGGTGAAAGATTCAAACTATTAAACAATTCAATGGATATTTGATCAACAGAAAAATATTTGGCTATAATTTGGAATTAATTATTGATTGTTGTCTGTTTCAACTTTTTTAAGTGTCTATTTTTTTTCTCTTTTTTTCAAACATAGGAAACTATTTTTGTGATTCGGGGTAAAACCACGTTTGAAGATGTCACTTTAAGCTACAACTGTGAAATGCATCAAATTATTTCAATTAATTGAGTTCTTTAGCTTTTTTAATTAATGGAAAAATACCTCAATCAAATTCTTCCTTTCTTATTCAACAAAAAATCTTGTTCTTATTTGTCTTGGTCCAGATACCACACACACCTTCAGAGGTCTTGTTGAGTCTAGGCATCGGGTCAGAGCTACTTTAGAAAAAGGACACTAACATAATATTAGACAGGTGGTGATAATGTTATGCTTCCATACTATAGATGTTCGATTGGTTGAGATCTGGTTGTTCTTCACATACTTTTGGTAGGTACTAACCACTTTACTTTGGGGATGTCTGACACAATCTGGAGATGTTCTGACCCAGTGATTTGTCCATCACAATTTATCCCTTATCAAAGTTGCTCAGATCCCTACTCTGCCCCATTTTACTGTTCGTAACACATCAACTTCAAGGGCTAAATGTTCACTTGCTGCCTTATACACACCTGATCAAAATTTTCACACCAGTTGAAAAATTGCATGAATGTACATTTTGCACTGTTGGATCTTACGACAGTTCCAAGTAGAGCTTCAAATGCAAAAAGAAGCAATGGCATCTGCAACAGAAGGGCTTTAAGGACAAAAAACGTCTTCAAAGGCCTCATCTCCTTCAACACCACAAAATTGCCAGTTTGGACTTTGCAAGAGAGCACCAAACATGGGACATTGAAAGTTGGAAAAGAACAAATTTAACCTTGATAGTCCTGATGGCTTCCAACATTACTGGCATGACAAGGAGATCCCACTGGAGATGTTTTCTAGGCAGCACAGTGGAGGGGGTGCCATCATGACCTGGGGTGTTTCTTCCTTCAGTAGAACAATGGAGCTTCAGGTTGTGCAGGGGCGTCAAACGGTGGCTGGCTATGTGGAGATGTTGCAGGGGGCATCCCTCATGACTGAGGGCCCTGGTCTGTGTGGTAATGACTGGGTTTAAAAACAGGACAACACTGCAGTTCACAATGCCCACCTGACAAAGGACTGAGAACAGAAATATAACGTCACTCTCTTGGACCATCCTGCATGTTTCCCTGATCTAAATTCAATTGAAAACATTTGGGGATGGATGGCAAGGGAAGTTTACAAAAGCTTAAAAATGGATATCAGTTCCAGACAATGGATGCCCTCTGAGAAGCAGACTTCACTACTTGGTGCAACATTCTCACTAGCCTCCTGGAAACACTCGCGTTAAGTATGCCACAAAGAATTTTTGAAGTGATCAACAAGAATGGTGGAGCTACTCATTACTGAGTCCTTTTT
Organism: Apogon hyalosoma; assembly: GCA_037367295.1. NCBI lineage: Eukaryota > Metazoa > Chordata > Actinopteri > Kurtiformes > Apogonidae > Apogon > Apogon hyalosoma. The sequence goes on along the minus strand of JAPQRP010000011.1, from coordinate 28,683,400 downwards.
AGAAACTTTTACTTATATTCTAGGAGGGTTTCAGGGTTTTCTGAGCTGTGGTCTTAAACTCTTGATTGGCTGATGAACAACCTATTAGTTTAATTGTTGTTTTCAATAAATTGCTTCCTCAAAATTTTTTTGTCTCACTCCCATTTCCTCTTTTTGCATTTTGAAACTCTACTTAGAACCTTTTAAGATCCAACAGTGCAAAATGTAAATTCTTGCTATTTTTCAACTGGTCTTAAAATTTTGATCAGGTGTGAATATCCCAGCCACTGACAGGTCCCATTGGAATGACATAATCAAAATTAATACCATTTTGCCCATCAGTGGTTTAAGAAAAAGAAGAGAAAAAGTGGTAGAGACCGGACACGGTGAATCAATCAATAACCCTGGGCTGAAAGCAGTGTTAGTTTCACTAACCCTCCATCATTCCAGATTAATTAAAGAAAAAATGCCCTGGTTAATCCTCAGCCCCCCCAGCCACTGAAAGGGCCAGAAGAAGGACCCTCTTGGCTAACAGCAAGAAGAAACATAATGTGCCTGCACTTGAAAACCCTCAGCCTTCAGTCCACAGGAAAATTTTTGCACATACGGACAGACAGACAGACGAACTAATGACAATACCCTGTGGCAAGGGCCGAGGGTAAAAAGAGACAGTATGAACACAATGAAAAAAGTCTGAAAATTACAGAATTACAGATAAGGGGGTTTAGAAATCTACAAACCCCAATAGTGGAGAGGCCACCAAGTACTCCCTCAGCCCACAGACAACAAGGCCACAGGTGGACAAAAGTGGAATACAGATCAGTGCTGTTGCCCTCATATCAAGGGCCCTAAACACATCAGGCCTTTAAAAAGGTTAATAGGTGCTTTATTTAATTTAAAGTCATTTTAATTTTTGACAAATAAAAGGCATTTATTTTTGTTGCTATTTAGAGCTTTTTAATTAGTTTAACCTCTCTTCTGACACACACCCATCCCTGAGAGATGACGACAAACATCAGTTTTCTCTTTTTATCTTTGGTTATTTTGTCTCAACATCAGTCCACAGAGAGATCAATGGAAACCTAAGTCACACTTATAAACTTGCTGTATATTTCAGTGTTCTCTCGATGCTCTCCTCTGTGTCACCACGGGTAAACAACCACTTAAATTACTTTAAAACAGATCTACTCCCACACCTGGGGTCTGTTGCTTCATACGCTCCTCATTAGCGTTGCATTTGTGTGTGGTGAACACACATAAGTACACAAGAAGACTTCAAGCTCATTTGGTTGTTGCATGTGTAATGAAGCACACACAAATCAGTAACCATAGGTTCAATGGCATCATGATGTAAGATCAGTTCAGGATCTGTTATGTATTAACACCATAAGACAACTGCTCTTCCTCAAATGGTTGAATCAAAACCAACTGGACTTTGATCTTGGCTTGAAGACATTTCACCTCTCATCTGAGGGGTGAAATCAGTTCTAAAGACTGTTGGTGCAGGACCCGGGTATTTCTCATTTCCCTATGTATATGCCTTGAGAAGTCACATGAGTCCTGTTGTGTGTCTTGAGGGCCAACGACACCTTCGGGCCTTTATATAATTATTGAGTCATTATGAGGGTTGCTATGATTATGGTGAAATTTATGTGGTAGAGGGGTTAGGATAGTATTGTATGTGGGGGACAGGTGGTGGCGCAGACATCACCCCTGTTGAGGGACGGTTGTTCCAACTTGACATTGACTGTTTCTTTCACAACTCTCTCAAATCATCTGTCTTCCCTGTCCAAGATGTGAATGTTCTCATCTTTGAAAGTGTGTCTTTGATTCTTGAGGTGAAAGTAAACAGCAGAATCCTGTCCTGATGTGTTAGCGCTCTGATGTTGGGCCACGTGTTTGTGAAGAAGCAGTTTAATTTCTCCTATATACAGATCACTACACTCCTCACTGCACTGAACAACATAAACCACATTGCTCAGTTTGCATTTCTGTGTTTTGTCCCTTGGGTGGACCAGTGTCGGGAGCAAGACTTTTCGGACCCTGAACGCTTGGAGCATGAGACAGTTTGCACCCAGCCTTGACATTTCAAACCTTGGGATAAAGATGTTTCGGACCAGACTTAGCGCACCGATATAGATGTAAATGTAAGAGATATGTAGATGGGCCTGGCCAAGTGAGTAATGGAGTGAGAAAGCACTGTGCAGCAATACTAATCATTCTGTATCTGTTTTTATAAATTAATTTAGCAGCAACCATAATAGCTCAAATTGTAGGCCTAAGCAAGTACTTTAACATGCCATTAAAGAATAACCAAATATTCAATAAAAATTATTATTATTATGCATTATAAGATTACACACAGGTATATATTTTGAACATATTTATTTACAAATTGCCATTTACATTCTGAATTTATGCTGTTTACATTCATTTACAACTTTTACTGTTCTTAATTTACACTGTATTCCCATATATTTTCTTATATATCCAGTTGTAATTCAGGTACAAATTAAATAAACACAGTTTTAGAAACTAAAGATAGATGTCTTTCATGCTGAGTAATCAAAAATATTGTTTTAGAGAAAAAGAAATTGACCCTGATGTTCTCTTTTGCTTGGCCAAGCCCAGATGTGTACAACAGAGAGATTGTTTGTCATTGTCAGTCTTAGGAGGATTTCATGTGTCACATGTTAAATCATTTATGTATTTCAAAATAAAATTGAAGTGTTTTGTCTGAATGACTTTTGACTTTTTTAAAGATTAGATTATTGTTAAGGTACTTCACAGTTATTAAAATTAAAGTGTTTTGTCTGAACCAATAATGATTTTTTTTAAAACAGATTATTGTTAAGGTAATATCTTCTTCTAAACTAATTAATGTAAACATCATCTTATAAATAATTATAAAAGTGCATGTTAGGTTTCTAACCAATTCCTTATTCAACCTTAATAAAATTAATATTTTATTTTCACATGACACATGTGACATTGTATCATGATTGAAATCCAACCTCAATTTGTTGATAACATGAATAGTGTCATTAGTTTTTCCCCCAATAACTTTGAAAGTAGCACTTCAGAGAGCTTGGTACATGCATTTGTGATGTAGATCTCATGATCTTGAAATGAATATAATTTATCTCATACATATTTAAAATATCTTCTTCTAAACTAATAAATCTAAACATTAATGTACTGGGGGAGGAGTTTAAAATGTGCTATGCCATGAATAAAGCATCAAAATGACTGTAAAATTGTATAGCTGAGTGACAGAGTTTTGGGGGGAGGGCTTACAGAGATTACCCCTTGCCACCCTCACCAGATGATAAGAATACCATGCTAATTATGCCCAGTAGGCTTGTGAGGTGAAACGTCTTGACCGGGAAGGCGAACCAGCCAGACTTCAGGTGCGAACCAGAGGAGGCAAACCGCCTGGGTTTGAAACATCTGGCAAACCCAGCGTCTGTCTGAGGGTGTTCCTGGGCTTGAAATGCATGGGGATGTTGTGTTTGGAGAAAACCCTTTGGAACTTCTCTGACACCTCAGCCACATATGGAATGATGATGTTCTTCTTGTCTTTTCTCTCTTCTATAGTGGTTGTGGTGTTATTCTTCTAAGTCCTCCTAGCTGACTTGATCATGGCTCATCTGCTTGTGTTCCAAGGGGTGATGTGAGTCAAACTGTAGATACTGGTCTATGTATGTTGGTTTCCGGTAGACTTTAATGATGAGGCCACCATCTGTTTCTATGTGAACTACACAGTCCAGAAAAGGCAGCTTATTATCATTCACGTCCTCTCTGGTGAATTTGATGTGGCTATCAATCTTGTTGTGATGTGTTCAGTGAAACTTTCCACTTCCTGGGTTTTGATTTGGACCCAGGTATCATCTACATATCGAAGCCAGTGGCTTGATGTACGTAGTTCCCTTGAAAGTGTTCAGTGCTCTGGTTTCTTCTTCCAAGTACAGATTGGCTACAAAAGGAGACACTGGGGAGCCCATGGCACAGCTGTGTTTTTGTCTGTAGAACTGGCCCTTGTACTTGAAATAGGTGATAGTTAGACAAAGGTCCAACTGAGCATGAATCTGGTCTGGTATGATATTTGTCCTGTTCTCTAAGGATTTGTCTTGGAGAAGACGTTTCCTAACTGATTCCACTGCTTGAGATGTCAGGATGCAAGTGAACAGTGAGACCACAGCAAATGACACTGTTTTGTCTCATGCAAGTCTCAGATGTTGGGCTTTGTTTACAAAGTCAGTGGAATTTTCAGTGTTCACACCAAAAGCATTTCCTCAGCTATCCCTCATCTTAAGGTGGTTGTTCTTATGCAATATAAAACCCAATGACATCTATATTATAAAAGCCAAGTGGCCTCTGTGTGTGTGTGTGTGTGTGTGTGCGTGCGTGCGTGTATATGTGTCTACTTTATAACTGCAAAACTGGACAGAGCTAGCTTTTGCCTTTTGGAGTACTTGTGTATTTTGGGTCAAGGATCAGACAGGGGAAAACAGCTTATTGATACGTTCAATACTTTTGGAGTTGTTTTTAAAACTACAATGGGCTTACCAGCAGCCCACGGACGACACCATTCACAGCCGCAAACAGGGGGGTTGGATCCGGATCAACAGAACCACCAGAACACAATGGGACAACTGGGTCCGGCTGTGATCACACACTAACAAGGTCAGTCTGGTTCTAACTGTGGCCCAGTTCCACTCCGCCAGTTTATTATCTGCCAATTATTAGTTATCAGTTGTAATGTTGCCATATGGTTCCAACTCTAAATTTCTGGTTAGTCAAACTCCATGTTTTCAAGTATTACCATTACTCTCATTATTGTAAAATTATTGTAAATATGGGTTTCTGGACATTAAACATGATTTTAGACTTAACAAATAACAGACTAATTGGGAAAGTAATAACTTTGCAAGACAACAGTAATGCTCAATAGATCAGATAGAATGTAACAGAAAATAGTGTGTTTCAGAATAAGTTGGAATAAGGTATGAATGTCATGGAAAGTGCACACAATAGCGGTGATTTCTACAATCACTTTGGCTTGTTTTTCATTGATATTTAACATGTTGTTCATCTTCATTATGTCTGTAAACACATCCATTCCTACAACTTAAGCTTGCAACAAAAACACACAAAAGTGAGTGGAGCAACAGAGGACTAGTAATGAGTTAAAAGCTTTGATAATGTCACTGGAAACAGCCAATATCAGCTAATGACTGCAATCAGGTGATTGTAATTGATTTTCTACAAAAATAGCATTCAGGAAAGGTTGACTATATCAGATACAAAAATTAACTGAAAAATTCACTGAACGTTTTAAATACAATGAGCCTTGCTGAAAGATAGAAAGGAGTTTGGATATTTCAGCCTATTACCAGCAAAACATACACCGATCAGCCATAACACTATGACCACGGACAGGCAAAGTGATAATAACTTTATTTATCAGTAGGTGGGATACATCCAACAGCAAGTGAACATTTAGACCTTGAAGCTGGAAACAACAAAATGGGCAAGAGTAGGGATCTGAGCAACTTTTACAAGGGACAAATTGTAATGGACAAATCAGTGGGTCAGAGCATCTCCAGATGTTGTTGTTTATCCCCAATGTAAAATGGTTTGTACTCACCAAAAGTATCTCAAACAATATCCCAATCTCAACCAATTGAGTATCTTTGGAAGTATAACATTATCACCACCTGTCTAATATTGTGTAGGTTCCCCTTTTTTCTAAAACAGCTCTGGCCTGAGGCCTTGACTCCACCAGACTTCTGGAGGTGTGCTGTGGTATTTGGACCAAGATATTAGCAGCAGATCCCTGAAGTCCTTGAGGTAGAGAGGTGGGGCCTCCATGGATCAGATTTATCTATCCAACACCACCAACAGATGATCAGTGGTCCTGAGATTGGGATGTCCTTCATCCATTTTTGGTTACTAACCACTGCAGACCAGGAACACCTGACAAGACCTGCAGTTGCTGAGATGCTCTGACCCAGTCATCACTGTTACAACACGGACCTGGTCAAAGTCATTCAGTTCCTTACCTTGCTCATTTTGCTGCTTCCAACACATCAGCTTCAAGGAGTAAATGTTCGCTTGCTACCTAATGTATCCATCCCTGTGAAAGGTACCATTGTCATGAAACCATCAGTATTATTTCCACTTCTCCTGTCAGTGGCCAGAATGTTATGGCTGATCGATGTACACAACTCAATTTGCAATATGTTAAAACTTGTACAAATGTACAATCTCTGACAGTTTTCATTTCTTTACTAATTTATTTCTTAGTCATGCAGCAATGGATGTGATACCCAATCACCTCAACAACCACTTATCATTTCTACAAAATATGTGATTTACCGCCGAGCTGAGAAACCTTAAACATGTTTGTTTGTCTTGATGCTTGCTTAATTTTAGCATTGAGGTGGATACAGGATCCCAGCTGAGTCAGGCTCTATCCAATGAGATTGTCATAACTAATCCTCTGATTAAGAAATGTCTGGCTGCAAACATGGGAAGTCCAACCTGCAAAACAAAAACAGGATGAACGACTGCAGAATTGGTATTCAAAGCGTAGGCAAATGGCTGTATGCTTTCTGGTGAACAGGGAGCACTATCCCTGAAACAGGTGGACAAGAGGCAAAGTCACAGAGCCACACCTTAAACTCTACAGCACTAAGCCAATAACCAGACTTTGACCTGAGCTGACTTGAGCACGCAAAAGACCTGATGCTTCAACAATACAACTTTATATTTATGTTTGCAGACACTTTAAATAATACAAGTAACTAAACTGCAAAATATGATGTATAATTATTTGAACCTTCTTATTTTTCTACACATTTTAACTGTTTTTCAATGTCTGTTTAGTCCTTATACAAGATCCTAAATAGAGTGAACCCACTGAGCTTTACTGTAACATAAGAACGTCTTTCTAATTAAAATTGCAACAATAGACGCTACAGTGAATCCAGACATGTTTTCATTCAGTGTGATGCCAGCTTGGAAAGAAATGTGTCACCTATTAGAGGCAATGAGCACAAGGAAGACAGACAACACCATAATTCATTACATAATTTATATCAGGCTGAACCATGCACTTGGGTAACCTCAGCCTCAGAGACACAGGGTTACAAACAACCACATATGGTTTCTGCGCGACTCCCTGTGCATCCACTTAGTCCTCTAATTGTTTCAGATTAAACCTGCAACATGAAAAAATTATACCTCCGTGTTAAATTTGTTTTTACACCAGAGGCATACTGAGAATGGAAGTTTGAAACACTTCGACTTAAATGTGAAGAACTGCTATGGAAACTACAACCAATAATGGGCTCTAGATGCCAATGTAATAACAGTAGTTTTGAGCAGAGAAAAGCAAATTGCAGGTCAATGGTCCAATATCCTCTATCCAGTTCCCCATAAAAATGTTGACCGTGAAAATACATTATGCATGTCTGACACTGATGCGGCCTAATTTTGTTTTACTGTTGAACTGAACACCCATGTCAACATTATACATACAAAAATAAACAAATCTGAAACACTGAACATGAAACTCAAAGTGCTTCATCAGTAAATGTGCAACCAAACATTAAACTAACTATACTAAACTAGTTTAAAAAAAAAACTGAAGGTGGGAGTATTTTCTAGCTTTTGAATTCATACTTTCTTGCAAAGTTGGTATTTCCTATTGAGAACACTGATGTTGGCCATTGGTAACTATCATCACCAACTTCTAATGATATCAGTCCTATAAGTGCCAAATAATCCATCTATCTCTGATTGAAACATATAAATATACACTACTGTGGCCAGCCTAAGGCACACAATCATGCTGTTTAATCTGCATCTTGATATGCCCCACCTGTGAGGTGGATGGATTATCTCAGCAAAGGAGAAGTGCTCACTAACACAGATTTAGACAGATTTGTGAACAATATTTGAGAGAAATAGGCCTTTTGTGTACATAGAAAAAGTCTTAGATCTTTGAGTTCAGCTTGTGAGAAATGGGAGGAAAAACAAAAGTGTTGCATTTATATTTTTGTTCAGTGTAAATGTATTTCTTCTTTCCCCCCAGTTTAGTCAAACTGTCAATATCTATCGAGTGTGTAAATCCAGTGTATAAATCCAGCTACACTCATGTAAAATCTGAGCAAAAATGTCTGAGCACTTTGTTATAGGATACAATAATGTAACCAAGTAAGCATGTGCATCTTAAATTTGTGTTGATAACGTTGGTAATAAAGGACCAGGAAAACCCCACATATGTGTTAGTAACCAATCCCCTAGTTTTAACAATAATGACACTGGCTAAATTTAACCAAATAAATATTTTTTTAGAAGGCATAATTCAGTGATTGACTTAATTTCTCCACACGGTTTGGATGATGTAGGTCCATCAACAGCAATTTTGCAAACACAATGTAGTATCTGATATGTTTATTTTGATGAAATATTCAAGTAGTTTGAACGTTTAACGGCAAATTATACAGGAAATAAAATCTAAAAATGCTTCCTTCCTCCCTCCAAGTTAGCTCATTTTTAAGAAATATTTAGCCTCTACTTGTGAGGGGAAATGCAAGGAAACGGTATGGTCAAGATGTGTTTTGTTTTTTATGATAAAGAATCTGGGCTCAGCTTCTGGACAGGAAAAAAAAAATCCATCCTACCATATGCTCTTCGGAGTTTACCAGAAATAAAAGTATCATATTGGTAACTGCTTCTGTGATGTAAAAATACATACAGTATAACATTTTGGCACACAATAAAGCTGTATTTTGTACTAAAATGATATGACAGCTAAAGCAGATATCACATTTAAACAATGGTTTTTGGGAATGTCCTATTTTCAGAACATTTCGAGTAAAGTCTGGAGATGACAGTTTAATAATGAGTGCAATCTGTGGTGCTGGATCTTTAAATGGATGAACAAACACATGTGGAGCTTACGTAATTCTGAGACACATCTAGCTTTACTTTATTTTAAACATTATTCTATTGTCTGTCCTGAAATCATTTCTCTACCTGTATAAAAAATGTCCTCAGCCTGTTACACAGACATTCAAAAAATGTATACATCACCTCAAAGTAACTGTAATTTGATGAAATATACCAGACCTTTATTGGAGGGTAGTGATATTCTGGCTTTTGTGGCATGGTCATATGACTGCTCACTGAGGTTTGGTGATGTTTATGGAGGGAGGAGGCCCTGATCAGAGTCCTTGGGGAAGCCTGTAGCTGTGGCTGGGACAAGTTATCTGGTTAGATTAGAGGCTGTGCCCACTGAGCCGGACATGGGGGACTTCCTGTGACACAAACTGAGTCGTCCAATAACAATCACATCACTCTCACCCTGTCTGCATTAAATCTCTGTGGAAATATGTGTCACATTTCTTAGTAGGTCACTATCCTCAGTGGCGCACACACCTTTTGCAGTTGTGCCAAAAGACACCGACATAACACACTCAAAGTTATTTACAACACAGTTTGATATGTTGACATTTGGGTTCTTAAATTCCCTGCTCCTACCTGTCTGTCAAGCCTAGAGGCATTACGTCACAAGCAAATGATTTTCTCTCTCCCAGTGTAAAAACTATGGCTGCAGTGGAACGATGTTAACATTTCCTGTTTTTTTAATTAAAAATGAGTGCACTGCAGACAGAGTGGACAATAGCAGACAATCTACTGAAGCAAACATAGACAATGTAGACATAAATGTTAAAGTGTCTTCTTTGCTGTTATTAAATGACTGTATTTTAACAGATGAAAAAAAAAATTACTTAATAGCACATTGTCATTGTCCATTGAAAAACACATACAGAATTAGGTAATCACAAGTACATTTTCTCATTTTTTTCTTCATAGGCAGGCAAAACTTTAAAGATCAGCTGCAGAGAAATACTTCAGGGGCTGACAGTTTCAGTATTTTGCTGTATGACAGTTTTGTGTGGCAGATGGCCTGTTGACATGCAGGTTTGGTCCTCCAGTGCAACCTGCTGCAAATCAACCAAAATCCCAAATACCTAACAAACCCCTTCAACTCCTCTGTCATATAGAGCTCCTATCGAAACCAAGAAAGGCACCTTGGGGCAAATTCTGTACTTAAACAAGTTCAGACAGACACAAAAAAAGGTGTAATGAGTGTGACTGATAGACATAACAGAACAAATGCCTGTAGAAAAATGGCCCTGCTGCTCAGTTTGAGCTTCATTAACAAGTTTCTCCATCAGTTCTGACCACTGAGCCATTCAGGCCTTTGCTGATTTCTAAGAGCTAGACACTTATCACATGCAAATATATCAAAATATATGACAAGTACTACTTTGTGTGTTTTACTGTGCACTACTAACACTAAGACAAATTCTTTTCCACTTACTGGACTTGTTGAGTGAAATGACTCTATCCCCGAGGTTCAAGAGGGCAAGTTCACTTAACTGTGGCTCCAACTGTGAACTGAGCAGATAACAAGCTGCTCTGCCGGCCAATCTAGTCATATTCAGGCTGACAAAAGCCAAACATGCCACTCACACTATCCTTTGAAAAGAGGAGCTTATGCGGTAAAGCCTTAGAGGAGGACATAGAAACAGCTTTTGTTTTCAAAATTTCTACATAGACATGAGTCTTATACTGATGCTTTCTACAGTAATTTGATAGAGGAAAACTAAACATAAAGTCAACATTAATTCATAACGTGATAGCATACGACACTGACACAGATCTGTACCATAATTGCATTAACTGAATGTGTGCAGGCTGGTAGAGAGCAGAGCAGGGTGTGCCTTTGTAAACACCCACTCACTTTGACACGAGACAATCAAAGTTGACTTTTAATGGCCTCCACAGGGCTAATCTCTTAGAAAAGCCACTTACAAAACTGTTTACCCAACCCTTTCTTACAGCAGTATAAGATGTATTCAGATCTTTTACTAAAAGTAGCACATACTGAAAAAAACAACATTACTAATAAAACATAGCAGTTACAGATGAGGTTGAGGTTTACAAACACCTGAAGAGTCAAGTCATCTCCAACATCTTTGTCAGTTCCTTGACTATTCCCAGGATGCTTCTGAACCCATATATCAAAATGTATTCATCTCTGGGAGTCAGTACGCATCTCCATCCTGAATGATTCAGTAGCTGTGTGGTCTTGTAGTGTTAATGTTTATGCATTACAGGTGAACACAGTACTTTCAGAGGTTTGGACAGTTCTCCCACAAGGAAACATGTTTTGTGTGAGTGTAACATTTTCCAATGTTGACAAGCAAAAAGACACCAAGTGTGAAAGGAGGTTGAAATGTGCAAACACATGTAGTCCTAACAGTGATGATGAGTCAATCTTAAGTTTCTGAAAGCCTCCAGGCTGTTAGGACAGAGTGAAGTTAGTGTCTGTGAGGTGAGCTGAGGAGGCGACAGAATGAATTAAGATGTGAAATTCAAAATCCTCTCTACTAACTTCATACCATTAAAATAAAACACTGGGGCAGACAGATTCAATATATATTGAAATAAAATAGTGATACTGTGAAAAATGGAGTTTGAATGCATTTAACCGAGATCCACATAAACGTCCATCCTCAAATATCAGCATCAATATATGCGGTAAGTTCCACTAATAGTACCTTTTACTGCACAACAAAGACCTTAGTGTATATACAAATGCATTTAGCAAACTGGTGCATTCAGCCATAGTTTAACTAGCAACTTTTTTACACTTGCATTTTACATTTAACAGACATTCTGTCACTTTTATTCCTGTATTTTTTTTTTATTATATTTTCAATAGAAAAGTGAAATGATAATAAAGAATCTATCTGTCGGTCTAGTTTAACAAATTTGTTGTGAATGGAGTTTAATCAATTATCAATCAACTGGATAATTTTGGAAAAAAAGTGTTTTATAAGGTGATGGTATGATTGTGAGGAAAGTCTTGAAATGCATATAACAACAAGAATAGATCCCTCTCATTACTTTAAAATGTATTCATCAACTAAAAGCAGCCTGCTTAGTTGTTTTCCACCATTAGTTTGCCTGAGGCAGCAAAGAAATTACTGGAAATAATAATCATAGAGGCGACTGTGTTTTTAATGAGTCATGCTTCATTTTTCCCCCGAGAAGCCTAAAAGTGTATTAGTAAATGGTTGTAGTTTACAATAAGTCATGACTTTTCTCTTTTTTTTCTAACTGCGATTACCAAGTCCTGTGTCGTAAAAGTCCAAACTATGATATTTTTTGGGACACCTCGGTGTTTCTCATACACATACAATCAGTACTTGTGAATGCTTTAGTTGCAGTGCTTTATCGGATTGCTCTTACCTCAGGTGGGCTTATATTGAAAGCCTCTGCTATTTTCGCATACAGTTCCTTGACGTTAGTGAATCCCTCGATCCTGCCCGTGGGACTTCCGTGGGCTAGCTGCGTGTGAAACACCAGCTTGGGCCGCAGGTTGGCAGGTGGAGGCGGGAGTCCGGCGCCGTTCACCGCGGACTTACCCAGGCTCCCTGCACCTGCGTGTCCGCCGCTGACCTCCTCATTGTCCACCAAATGCTCCTTCGTTGACTTGTTTTTCTTCCTCCATGGTCCCAGGGGCATTTTTTTATTTCGTGTTTGTTTCGACGTGGGGGGAGAAGAAAGTCACTGCTATAACATTGAAGTAGCTAACCTGTTGAGTTCCCAGTCAGTTCCTTATTTACTTCCTTAGTGTCTTCCTCCGCGAACACCTTTGCTTCCTTTACCTGTCTTTTACTGCAGCTGAGGTTTTGACGTAGTTCTTCAGCAGTGACTCGAACCTGGTTTGCAAATAAATGCTGTAAATATTCAACAGGTAGGTGGTGGGGTAGGCCTGTAGGATAAACTCTGACACAACCTGCTGGCTGGTTCTCTCCTCGGCTAACAATAGCTGCTCTGTTTTTCCCTCAGCGTGCCGTGGGACGCAGGCGCAGTGGGACCGAGCCGGACGCCGCGGGGGCAGGAGGTCCGGGCTCAGTGCACCTGGACGCCACCACGGAGCGTCAAAGCAGCACCTTAACTCTATTATTACAGGTTTCACCGATTACACTCAACATTCAGTCCGCTTCAGAAAGTGCAGCTTAAGTTCCATCTAATACGTTTAAAGTGAATTTAGCATCAGCCTCCATGTGTTCCACTATATCCCCCATTATTAGTGTCAGCGGTAGCATCAGGACTATCCCAGTCACCAAAATAGCGTTTTCCGTAGTATTTACAGGATTGCAAAGTTTTTAATATTAAAGTTATTTATTTATATGTATTGGGATATTTTGCCTCAGACATTAAATTTAATCCAATACTTTCAAAATGCAACACATGGAAAAAGTTAAATCCTAAAAATGCATGCAGTAGAAATACGACTGAGATTCCTAAATGGGTCACAGACCTGATTGGCTTTAAAGAACAGTATTTCCACCTCAAGTGTGATCCCTGAGCAACGCAAGGTATTTTTAAGCCAGTTATTATCTTTTAAATTTTACTGTACAGGTTTCCACTAAGCTGGAGCAGGTGAGCTTGCTATTCACCTTCTTTGGAAATAAATATTGACAGGAATAGTTTTTTTTTTAACTGACACCAAAACTATTGACATTTATTAAAGGTTCAAGATATCTGCGATTACATGAAAATGTGTTTATATGTTACTTATGTAACGCATACTGTGGCTTTAACGCAGCCTAGCTATGTTTTTATTTATTCATTTTTTTAAATGGTGCACTTTCTTATTAACTTAATGAGTTGAAAATCCTTAGCAGCCAAGTGGCCCTCTGCCTGACATGGACCCACCCCACTGTGGGCCCCTCAGTCATGATGAGTGATGTGGCGTCCCCTGGTGGATAAACATAAAAGGCTGCGTGTTGGCAGCTGCTGGACAACAGCTGAATCCAGAAAACTATATTTAAACTGTCATAGTTTGGTAGTTAGTAACTTACTATAAGCATTAAGTTCAGTCAACGTATTTTAATGGTGATCTTTGCACATAAGAAAGAGTATAAGGATCAGATTTACAACAGCAAAATATTCACATTTGACTATTAAAATAGAAGTCTCTGGAGCAGTGGCGGCTCGTCAATAGAGGGCACTAGGGCTCCGCCCTACCTGTCTGACATAAAGAAGAAGAGGCTAGGAATCACATAAAATAATTTTACAAAAACAATGTTTAAATAAACAAGCTATTCACAATACAGCCCGTGAGTATTGTCTATACCCTGCATTCAAGTGTAGTTTAAAAATGTTTTTGGTCGTTTAGTAAATAGTCAAATTATGTCTTTCCTGATTGGGGCACAAAAATCTGCGCCAAGGCTCTCCATCTACCTTAATAGACTCTCGTTATAAATGGCGCATGTGCAGTAGACCCCTTCCTATACAAGTAATAGGAGAGCCTTGGGCGCAAAAAATTGCACCCAAGCACCACCCACCGGAGTAACATCACATCCCGGAAGGAATCAAGACCATCATCAGAAATGCAATGAGCAAATAGGTCCGCAGGTAATATTAGTGAATTATACATATGCAGCAGGATAGTGGGTAACACTACCGGCTTTGATGTGGGAGGCTGGGGTTTGAATCCTGGGACAAGTGTTATCATTGCTGTGTTTTAGCCCTTACGTTGATTTTAAATTTTTTTAATGCCATACAATCTACCTGCACCAACTTCACCCCTGGTCTAAATGTATTGGCCATGTTATCAATGGAAAAGATACTTGTCAGGGACATTCCTGATTTTTAACTATTAATAGAGTCATAGAAAAATGTGCATGTGTGAAGAATAGTTATAGTGCAGCTGAAAACTGACTTGAATTCTGCACCCCACCAAAAAATAATTTCACCAGCCACCACTGCTCTGGAGAAATTTCTGGTGCTGTAGAGAAGCCAGTCTGTGTAATAATACTATACAGACTGCACACTGATTATTAATAGACCTAAACTGTATTAACAGTTTAATACAGGATTCATTAAATGTCTCCCTATGACTGAAACAGCACAAAATAAGTTCATATAGAAATATTTATTTCAAAGTTCAAGTTTATCTTCACATATACGTTTCTAAAATGCACAAATGTTGATCCAGTTGTACTCACTGAAATGCCTCTGAAAACCCACTTTCCTCCTTAATAATCTGTACACATATTTTAAGACAACTTTCATGAGGAAACAAACATGAACGGTTAAGAAATATAAAAATTCAGAGATGAAGTGTGTCTAAATGAAAGATGGGTTATGTGCTGTTAGGCACAGCAGTTCTCCATAGGATTAGTGGGGATTCATTTTTTGGCAACTGTGGACTCATTCACTTCCAGAGATTTTAAAATGCAACAAACAAAAAGATAAGTGATCGTGGCAAATGCCCACATAGTACATAAAATGTATACTGTCAGATATCATCAACCCCAACAGTCATTCACTTGCACTTACACCAGCTTGGCAGCATGCATGGTATTTATAAAAACACCAATTAGTTCAAAAATAGAAATGACACATTGTCAGCAGGCCTCCATCTGTGAACTGTTAGGACTGTCCTTGTGTGTATGTTCGTGTGTGTGTTGAGTAACAAGTGTGAGTGCTGCCATGCAGCTTTTTACACCTCTCTGTCCGTGTTCTTCGTTCCTAAGCAGGTAAGTGCCGTTTCAGGACGTCCTTGGCGTTGCCAGGCAACGTTTCAGGAAAGTTCACATCAAACTCCACCACCAGATCTCCTCTCTGCTCTGGGTTTTTGGGGAAGGGGAGACCCTGTCCAGCAACAGTCTTTCTCATGCCAGGCTTCACGACATCTGTGATCTTCATGTTGCAAGTCTTACCATCTATTGTTGACACCGTAACCGAGCATCCACACAACGACTACAAAGACAGGAAAATGGAAGTCGGAATGAGAATCAGGGAAAAAAAACAACCCACATATGACCTACTGAAGGCAAAACAATATAAATGAGAAGTCTTTACTTTGACGTGTTATGGGCTCCAGCTAAGTAAGGATAATACATTGTATTTGCGCAATCCACACAAATTGACATATAAGTGGTTAAAATGTTTTTTTAAGCAGGAAAGTGTGAGCAACTGTTATGTATTACATCAGGAAAAAAATCAATATCATCACAAAATCCTTCAGCATTTATTCGTAGCCCAGGCTTACTTTAACCCCATCCACAGATATCTATATGTAGATGGAAAAATAAACACTAATGCTACAAAGAATAACCAGACGGAAAAACTCATTGACGTCCAAAGGAGGTGTGTTAGTGGAGAAGACATGAAAATTGTGACAACTGATGATGATGAAGTAGTGGATAAAATGCCTAGAAACATAGGTTTGTACAGGTCGTCATTAATGGGTTTTTAAGGCCAGTCGCTTCTTCTGTTTTTTCTTTTTACTGAAATTAGATAACATGAATTAATCAACTCTTCAGACTATCATATTTACTAACAATGATATTTTAATGTTTTTTTTTTTCTAGAAGCCTTAAGAGTACATCAGCAAATGGTCTTTAGTGTGTTGTCATGGAGATATATCTGCTGTCATGTGACACTGATAATGGTGATGGTGTACAAAATAGTCTTAAGTAATAAAGAATGTAAATGATAAGATGCAAAGTAAGGCTGCACCATGTATTGTTTCAGTATTGTCACTGCAACACATGCACATTAGTCCCGTTACACTGACGTGCAACATCAACTAAGGCAAATGAAAATGAGCAGTGACCAAGAAAAAATATTGAAAATGAAGATTTGGTTTCAAGAAGAAAAGCAGCATCAGTTGTAAAGCAGCATATCAGCAACAGAAAGGATGATGTTGATGAAAAACAGGTAGTTTGTCCACAGTATGCTCATTGTGAGTCACAGTGTATTGTAATTATAATTTCACTTCAGAGGAGTATCCACAAAATGAGCACGTTTAGTCTGCTGAAACCAAACGCATTGAGAAATCATTGTTCAGACTAAACAAAAAATTTTCAGGTTTTTTTTATTATTATTTTTTCTTGCGCAGATACACTCTTCTACAAAATCACCCCAATCATACTAAGAGGATAAATTAATTCTAAAACTGAGCTCCTGAAATCATGCATTGTTTTAATATTATAATATATATTATAGAGAAATAACATTATTGCAATGTCAGTATATGGTGCAGTCTTACGTGAAGATTATTTTGTCAGGATGTTGTACCTCACATCAAAAATTAAGTACAATTTGTAATTGTCCTGTTTTTTAAATACTACAAAAATAAATGGGATTAATAGGTGATTTATGCCTTCTCATAACTCAACTCCATCTCATATTCTGAGATGAAGCCATTCTCTCTCTCCCTGGTTGCTGAGGAGTGTAGGAGGAACCATATAAGTACATCTTGCACAGTGTGTATGTGTGTGTGTGGGCGGCCGCTGCCTCTGTGCCCTCCCTGTCACACAGCTTCTATTTCTCAATTCCGATGATCTACGTTGCATAAAGTGTGTGTAGTTTGTTACTATGCTCATTCAGTACACCTGTACTTTCTCCTGAGAAAAAAATAAACTTTTTAGGGAGCCCACCTACGGTTTCTTGATTGCAGCCAGGCATTAAAGTGGCAGTCTCAACTAAACTGGAGCTTGTACTGAAACAGCCATGTGTGACTAATCCATCCATCAGACACTATTTATACACCTACGTGCTCAAAAAATAGAAAATGCCTCACCTGTCGTAAGCTCACGCGAACAGGATACACAATGTTTGACCCTTCCCGCCTAAAATGTGGATGTGGCTTGTCCTTGATGACGAAAACAATGTCAGCAGGAATAGTGTTGGGTGACTCATCTCCCTCCCGTGGGAATGTGATCTTGGTTCCCTCTTTCCAGCCCCTTTTGATCTCAATGGTGAGAATTTTATCCTCCGTGCGCATGGTCCTGCCATCTGGATTCAGCCTTTTGCGAGAGATTTTCATCCGCTTGGTGCAGCCGTGGAAGACCTCCTCCAGGGAGACCCTCAGTTCGTGGACGATGGCCGGGTCCTGCTTTCGACGCTGCTGCCCCCCGGGACCAACATGGCCGTCTCGTGGGAATCCATTTAGGTTGAAGCTGGTGAAGGAACCAAAGGGGTCATTTCCATCCACGTCCATGTCATCGTCATCTCTGCCACTGTTAGCCTTACGCCCAAAGAACATCTCAAAGGGGTTTGATCCACCAAAGAAAGTTGCGAATGTGGCATGAGGGTCCCCGTGGAAAGTGTAGGTGAAAGTGCTGCCCGGTCCATCACCAGTAGGTCCACTTCCTCCTTTCAGACCTGATGAGCAACAAAAATGAGTCATCTGTCATCCTGACATTAACACCCTGCAGTGGGATAGCTTTTTGCCAGCTTCATGATAATGAAGAACCTGACTTCTTGATGGATGCAAACAGATACAGTATTCTGTGTTTTATTCTAGTAAATTTGAACACGCCAATTGTGAAATTCTTGGCTAATTCCAATACATATAAACCAAGAGGCCAAGAGCAAGTGCTGTCAAAGATGGTATTATTTGGTTTGTTTTGGTTGTGTTGCTGTTCTTCCCCATTTCCTACCAAAGAAATAAAAGCAATTTTAATTATATGTACAAGTAACTGAACTGTTTAAGGTCTTTTAAGGCCATCATTGCAGTATCTTTGAATGAGAACATATTCAGTTAAACCATGAACCATGAATACAGCACAGCAGATGTATGATGGTCACTGCTATCTGAAATGTCTTCTTATTTGCTGATAGACAATGTCAGTCAACAAGGCCAGTATCGTCTGGTGCTGATATTCAGCTGATATATCTGTGTGTCCTTACAGATTTGCTGAGTTACTCTGTCAGTGAAAATGTTTATCACATCACAGATTTTTGTTCTTCTTTTTGGATCCTTGTCAAAACACACTTATACTAAATACACTGCTAGATCTTTCGCGCAAAAAACACATATTGTAACAAGCTGTTAGCATTATTTTTTTTACATTTTACATCCTGGATTCAAATGTCTTGACAGTAAAAACTACAAAATAGTAAATCACATAATGAAATACATGTCTTGTCAGACACATTTTTTCTGCAAATCTTTTGTAACATAGGCTTCTTACTGTGGGTGCACTGTAGTGGGGTTGTCCTTAGAATAACATAGAACTAGAGGCCCATGTTTTGCTGAACAGCTGTTTTTTGTTTTTTGGCCTGCTGATATGTTAAAAGCCAGCTGTGCTTTATACCTGAATTTCACATTTAAGAACAATAATACCAAATGACATCCAGTACTTTGTATTGTATACGTACCTTCCTCTCCGTACTGATCATAAATTTCCCTTTTCTTTGGATCACTGAGGACTTCATATGCCTCGGCGATTTCCTTGAATTTCTCCTCGGCGGCTGCAGACTTGTTTTTATCCGGATGCCATTTCAGAGCCTGTTTTCTGTAAGCCTTTTTAATGTCATCTTCTGTCGCTCCTTTAGAGATACCCAGCGTTTTATAATAATCTTTTCCCATTTTCCCCGCAAAGGAAGAAACAAGCAAACAAACCAACAATCGCGGAGGACTAGGGTTTGGTGTGGAGCTCTGTGTGAGTGCCGGACTGGACCGGGTCTGGTCTGGTCTAGTCGACGGATGTGCAGTGACAGCAGTGAAGCGGCCTCAGTCCGGACTAATGCCCAATGAGCGGTCCCAGACGGCGGCTCGGTGCCCGATGAAGACCATTTAGAGGCGGTTAGTCAACACCGCGGACCCCCTGTTATTTATCCGTGACTGGATGACCCTCTTTAAATAGACACAGCTCCCTCCTCTGCATCCACGAAGCCAACGACAAATCGGCCACGCACAGCCCATCTGGATCCGGTGGGAGTCAGCAGAATAAAACCCAACATAGACTGGATTTACCACGGGATGGTCGACAGCTAACTGATGAATTCATATATGACATCAGAAATAAAACAGACCAATGCTTGTTTAAACAGTAGTAAACGTGTACTTTTTTTGTTGATTTCATAAAAAAATATATTAGAAGAAAAAACTAATAAACATTAATACTGAAAGAGAAAGAACAGATTTATTTTACTGATTTTAAAATCATTGTTTTAGATCATTTTGCCTTTCCACCTGATTTTGTTGCTTTTAAATACTACTACTACTACAGCTAATAATAATAATAATAATAATAATAATAATAATAATAATACAATAGTACAACATACAACAATAATAAATCAGTAAAATGAAATATAAATGTAAAGATTTCGATTGCATTACAGTACATTAAGAGCTTTTTGAACAATATATATATGAACAATGAGCAATATTGTTGAGTGGAGGAGCAAAGTATAAACTGGCAAATTGACACTAAGTGAGAAGATGTAAACATCTTTAAATATGATTAAACCTGACTCAAATGACAAAAGAAAATAACATTTTTGTAGAGCTTTAGTGGATGTATGATTATTCTTATTTTTATTATTATTATTGCAAGGGTGACAGTAAAAAGTAAAGTGATAGTACAATAATAAAATATGAATATTAAAATAAGGATATTAATAAAATAGTCGTAAAATAACTAAGTTAAAATATATACATATACAAGCATTTACAGACCACCGTGAAAAAAAATTGTCAATGTAAATTAGTGACAAAGGTTTAACAAATTCATATTCTAGACTATATATAAGTTTCATTATCTACTGATGTTGAACTGTTTTTATGTAACCAAACAACTTATATTAATATGCACTGAAACTCAATACATATTTCCATTGAAAAATAAATACTGTGTGTCTATACTATTTATCACTGTCAAACAGCTTAAATTGACTGGAAGTGAAATCACGTGTTTCACCTCTTTTTACGGAAGGAAATATTGCCTGTTGGGTAGAGAGTTGGTCCCTGTGAAAGATGTAGTTTTCTAAATCAGCTGTGAGAAACAGGTGTTCAAAGATGACAATATGACATTTATTTAGCAAGGAAACCTGATGCCTTTTACCATTTAACCCACTGAAA
The DNA here is from genome assembly GCA_037367295.1 of Apogon hyalosoma. Lineage (NCBI taxonomy): Eukaryota > Metazoa > Chordata > Actinopteri > Kurtiformes > Apogonidae > Apogon > Apogon hyalosoma. Next base: position 28,662,438 of record JAPQRP010000011.1, on the reverse strand, counting down.
GAATAATCTGTCATGTATGTTTTTGTAAAAATAGTCTCCAACAAAATTATATTCTTATTCTACACAAAGAATGAAAAAAAAGAAAAAAGAACCTTGAATAATTAACTGTCTTGATACAAAAAAATAATACTAAGACAAATCAGTTAGGGTTACTATGGACAGGGGCCAAACATAGTAACTTATGCTGGGGCGCAGATGCAAGAAGAATTCAATATTCTAGCCCACAGGTGTCAAGCATACGGCCCATGGTCCCAAAACCGGCCTGCCAAAGGGTCCAATCTGGCCCGCAGGATGAATTTGTGACATGCAAAAATTTGTTGTTGTCGTTGGTCCAATATGATGTGAGGTTCTTTTTAGTTTTGCACAGAAACAGGCAATAGAAATGTCCTTCAGATGGCTATATTTGACTTTATGCTTGGAGTACATTAGAGCCAGCACATTTTTTTTTTTTTTTTTTTTCCATATGCCGTACTCAGTAAATAACTTTAATCAGTACTTCTACTTTTACCAGATTTTGTACTCAAGTATCTGTACTTTTGCTCAGGTACTGAATGTGTACTTTTGTATGTGCTGCGAGGAAATCTACACAAATTGCAAGTGTAGTACAAAATTCATTAGCGTTTAAACAATTAATCTAATATTCCTGATACCCCTGACATAGTCTACGGTTGTTTGGGGATGGTAAACATTATATTAAACTGACCAAAATGAAGTGCTGACTGCAGACATACACGTGTTTTGTTGTTGGGTCCATAATCTGCCAAACTCGTCCTCTCCTCTGATAGCTTGAAGCCATTTTGTCTTCCTTTATGGTTCTGTTTTATTATTTGGTAAAATGTAAAGCTTTAATCTGTGATTTTTTTGTTTATTTGTTTGTTTATTTGCGCTGCAAAAGGGTACACAGCAACACTTCAGCATTATGGCTAATGGCAGAGACCGGTTTGTTTTCCCCCGCGACTCTAACCAGATGTGACATTTGTGGGCGTTCCCGTTGTTGCCAACTGTATCTATTGTCCTAACTGTGTTGTTTTGTGTGTTTTTATGATGTTTTGTCTTTTGTCAGTTGTCTTTTTTGTCCCATGCCTAGGGACTACAGATGGAAATGAGCACTGTTGCTCATCCTGAATCTGGCATATTTACAGCTGCAATTGTTGTAGATGTTCATTGATATGCACTGTCCCTGATAAATAAATAACAAAAAAGAATGAAAGTTAAATTGCACCCATACTTTCATTTTTTAATACATTGATGTGCATAATAAAGCTGCTTTTATTTTGAAATGTGTGTTGGGTCCAGCTTCTCATCTAAGTTCCTCAAACTTCACACCCTTGCACTGGAACCCAGCAGCTCTTTCTAGAAAGTAAATGCTGAGGCACGTCATTCACTATACAGGGGTCCTTTACACATAATCCAGGTGTGAGACGGGACAAAACACTCGTGCCCTTTGTATTTCAGGTTATTAACGTGATGTGACGGACAGCAGACTGACAGCTGCACAGGGAAACAGTCCTGTCAGTCTGTGCTTTGACCCAGGGAAAACTGCAATAGTAATCATTCAAAGTTTTTATTACTGATATTATTATCCTTAGGACCATTCACATAACATATTCATGTAGCTTACATGTAACAGGGTAACACAAAGAACATGCTATTTTTATTTTGTTTATGTCTTTACATTGGTCTTTTAGCATGTTCTTTTACATATATTAACAGATATCACCTGTTCTGAATGTTAATGTTCACTTTGGAGGTTCCTAACCCTGAAACAACCTTTTACATTCACCAGTTTTTCTCCATAAAAAAAGTTTGTCCATGACTCTATATTATGTTAAAAATGCAAATATCTCTGGAGGACTTTGATTGGTCCAACTGTTCAATCATCGATTAATTAAAACAATTTGCTGGTCAAAGGTCATTGTCGCCTAAAAGAACACATTTTTGGTCATAAGTCAAGACTTTACGATCTACTCATGACAAGACTTCACAGACAGGTTTTAGAGGATAAAATGTTGAGATAGTGACATTTTATGTCCAGAAAGTCATATGTCACTTTCACTGTGACATGATGATGTTAATTTAGGGGCCACATTCAGACCAATTAAATCTGAAGTGAATCAGACAGGTACAGTAATAGCATAATAATATAGAAATGACGACAACTCCAAAATTTTGTCTTTGTTTTAGTGTGAAAGATGTAAAATTACATGATGAAAATGTTTACAATTCCAAACTAGGTTGTTCATGGTTGCTTAGATTATTCACATTTTTGTGAAAAAGATCACAAAAATGTGAATAATCCAAGCAACCATGAACAATCTGAAAGTAAATAAGTGGAACTTTAACAATATTCTGCCTAATACTAAATGTTTCATGTATTTGTACTGTGATCTATCAGTTGTAATGTATGTACATGTGTAAATGAGAAGCTGAGGCATAATATTGGTAAAATTGCACTTTTACTTTTTTGTGCTAGATAAAAGTTTTTATAGCTTTTATTTATAGGTTATTATGTTGTTATTTTACTGGTCCAGCCCACATCATATTGGGCTGTAATGTGGCCCCCAAACTAAAATGAGTTTGACTCCCCTGATATAAAGGTATTGCTTGATGGCGACATGTCTCTTTAAAGTTCAAATTTATGTCTTCACATGGTAGCTGAACACATACTATACAGATCAGCCACGTGTACACCGATGTAGCAAAAGACCATCACAGATGTTGCTTTTGCACCTTTTAGAGATAGAATTCGTTTTCATCTTTGATCTAGAGCCTAATTTTGATGTAGAGCCCATCTGTTTTTCCTGAAAACAAGATAAAACATGGACTGACCACAGCACATGTCACTGCTTCAGTCCATTTGAATTGATACAGGGCTTCATCCTTGTGTAACACAATTTCAGGTTAAGTTTTTGGATGCACTGCCAGACTGCCATGCTCTCATGAATTTTAGCACTAACTGTTGAGTCATAACTCATTGTCATGAAGACTGAGACTTTAACTGATAGTCTGTTTCTGTCCTGTCACGATCCCTCACCTGTTACCGTCTAACGTAATAATTATGGAATCTGACAGAACAAACATTTACATTTATACTCTTTAAACTTCTCATTCTTATTTTACCTGTGCCATAATTTTTTTGACTGTGTTATCATCATCATCAAAACCAAATTATATTTAGAAATACAAGATACAGTTTGGGTGGTGCAGTGGATGGCACTCATGCTTCACAGCCAGACAGTCCTTGGTTCAATTCCAGCACCAAGCAATGGGGGTGGGACCCTTCTGTTTAGAATTTGCATGTTCTCCCTGTGTCTGTGTAGATTCTCTCCAGGTACTCCGGCTTCCTTCCACCATCCAAAGACATGCGCTGATAGATTAATTGGTAAATCTAAATGCCCGTGAGTGTGAGAGTGGTTGTTTGTCAGCCCTGCAATGAACTGCCGACATGTCCAAGGTGTACCCCGCTTCGCCCATAAGTAGCTGGGATAGACTCCCGTGACCCTAGTGAGGATAAAGCGGGTTCAGAAAATGAATGAATGAATGAAAAATACAGTTACACTGGTCTGTGAAAACATTTTGTGTTTTATTGCTACCTTTGTGATTTAAATAAAGGTTCAAATGAATTATGGGGCTGCCATGTTCATGCATTTCTGGCATGAAACTTGACTTAAACACTCAAACTGATAATTGTTTAAGAAATGAGAAACTGCATCAGTTAGAGTTAAAGAATGCTAAGCACTGCAGTAATTATCCAGTGGAAGGATCTTATTTATTTTCTTAATCAAATCCAGCTGGGGAATATTTTGTATGAAATGGTAATTTTCTAAAATGCTAATCATACAAATTGTCACTGGTGTTGACTTCCTATGGTGTAGGAGTGACATTTTTAGAGACTTTTCAGATACAGTATGCAATCACAAAACACAAAACTGAATGCCTCTGTTGAATGAGACGTTCAAGAATGAATACTAAGGGTTAATGAAGATAAATCCTTTTTACCTTTTGCTGCAATAATAGCATAAACACACCAACTCCTTGAAAAAAAAAAAAGTTTTTTCCTAACCTTGCACACTTCTCTTTAGCCCAATACAGTTGAGAGCTTCAGCGCATTGTGATGACGGTGCTGCCTCCTGCTGTTCAGCAGAAGAAGTGCACTGACCTTAGATCTGCCAATGAGTCAGCGTCGACGCACAGCAGCAACAAAACACTCTGATGATTATCAATATACTCCTGTCTTCCTTAGCAAGTCCTGCTGTGGGTAGAGAGAGGCCTTATTTAATTAATTTATTTATTTTTGCATCTTTTTAAATTATTTGCCACTGAATTATTTCTTAACAAATCATGGATCAGTTTCGTGGGTTATTTATCAAACTGGACCAAAACAATGATGGCTTCATATCGGTGGCAGAGCTTCACAATGAAATGAAAAAGCACGGGATCCTGTCAGCGGATGGTAAAGTCCAGGTAGGATAGTCTGAACAATATACCAAAATGATTTTTTTTAAAGTGTCATCATCCAGAGCCTGACTGGCATAGCGCTTCTGTGTTTACTTTCCTCATAGAATATTATCGATTCTTATGATAAAGATAAGGATGGCCAGTTGGATTATAAAGAGTTTCTCAGTTACATGATGGACAGAGAGAAGAAATGGAAGATTCATTTTCATGACCTCGACAAGAACAAATGTGGTAAGTGATTCTGACCAGAGCAGAAGTCATAGAAGGCCTGTGTTATAAACCCACATTAAATTGCACACACAATCATTTAAAGCACTATTCATTGCAGTATTCCAGTCTTTTCTAAACAAACCTAATGTAGAAAGTGTTTAGGCTTTCCTTTCTGTATTCTAAACTACTGCACATTGGTTGTAAACCTGCTTTTGAAGGTCATACATGGGCGGCAATTATGAAAATACAGCTTTTGTTTATTGTAAACTGATAATTCACTAGAGACTATGACCTTTGCCCTCATGCAGTTTACAGTATCACTTTTCAGAAACCATAAGTGTTACTCATCACTTCAGATGCTCTCTTCTTTGTTGAGATAAATTGGAGTAGCCATCCTATATATATATGTATATAATGTGTGTATAATTCTGTGCATCTCTTCTCTGATCAGGTGTGATTGACCAGGAGGACATCATATGTTTGTTTACGGAGTTAGGAGTGGTAATTTCAAAGCCAAATGCAAAAAAAATAATACAAATGTAAGATTTTTTGCCCACTACCTCATGGACTCATTGACTGAACAATGATTAATTATCACAACACAGATATATGTAAGGATTTTGTTGTCACTTTACATTGAAGTACATCAACAGCCTAAAGTTATCAGAGTATGAGAAATAAACACAATTAAGCTTATAGTTAAGAGATATACTTATATAACATAGGTTTGTCAGGTCTGGTATCTTACTAAACTACAGAATGATTGCTTATTAACTCCACAGGTTTCCATCTTTATAATGATGGTTGCAGTTTATCCTACTAAAAATAATTTTATGGTTACTTGCTAACAATATGTAAAAGACACAATGAGACAAAAATAAAAAAAAAAAAAAAAAAAAAAAAAGCAACAATGTGAAAATGACATGATAAATGACATAAAAACAAAAAAAATTAAAAGTTGTAACAACGTAGCAATAACTTATAAGACACAAGACTAAACGATGTGAAACATGTAACAAGATGAAATAATGTAAAAGATGTAACAAGATGAAAACTATGTTAAAGACACAAGAGAACAATGACAAATAATGTTACATAACACAAGCCATTTAAAAAACACTTCTGAAAAGAGATTTTCAGACACTGTATTTTGACTGTGGTTATCAGTGTTAGAAGTGACTCTTGACATTATTTTACTGTATGTGAGTCATGTTCCAACATTTGAAAGTGCAAGAATGAGTACAAATGTAGAAAATTATTACTGTTCATGATGTGTCTTTGTACATTTGGGTCCCTATTGGACATAAAATACATAATTTAGGTCTTGAGTTGCATAGCTAGAACAGATCAGTTACTTGTCATTGTTTAAGACACTTATGGCAACCTGTAACTCTTTGTAAAGTGATATTATGATCATGTTTTAGAAACAATGTGATGACAATACAGTATAAATAGCAGCTCTGACAGACTCAATATTGTATGATGAAATCAAATAAACCAGGTAAACAGTCTTTGCTGCTGTTGTGTTTGCTGATGCCACAGGATGGATAAGGATAATTCACTGACTGTGGACTGGAGTGAATTCCTCCACTATGTGATCCTCAACCCTGTGGACAACATCGGGGAACTGGTGTCATCATGGAAACACAGTTTAGTAAGAAGTATCGCTCCATGTTTGTCTTACATGCCGTTTATTCAGGCTCATATAAAGAACACAATGATTGCAATGTGACAACAAAGAGTGATAAATCCTCAGCTGTCCTCATGTAGGTGTTTGACGTGGGTGAGAGCAGAGCAATGCCAATCGAGTTCCCTGAAGAGGCGTCTGGTTTTGGTGTATGGAGGACATTTGTTCTTGCAGCTGGACTAGCAGATGCCGTGTCCCGGACTGTGACGGCACCGATCGACCGCTTGAAGACTCAGCTTCAGGTTGGCTCTGCCATGAGTGACTTTTTAATAGTGAGGAGCATAATTCAGTTGACGATGATAGTTCAAGAAGTTAAAGTAAAGATATTTAAAAGAATTTTCAACATAGTAAAAAGTGATACTAGGTTGAAATAATACTCAGAAAATATTAGAGAATTATTGACAAATATTTAGATCCATCCAGCCACCAACCCAGCCAGCCAGCCAGCCAGCCAATAATTTTGTCCATATAGTTTATAAACACTGATACTTCCTTAAAGTTTAATGGGAGATTTTTCTTCCTAAGTGAGATATGAAGAAAGTAGATGGTTAGTTGTGGTAGAAAATTATTTACATACAAAATCAATGTTAAGAGAAATTAAATAAACACCATATCTGAGGCATTTTGGAAGCAAAGATAGCAATTTAAATAAAACTACCCAATGCAATGGAATGATATTTATCACAATATGAAACTAAATTGTGACATTATATGTCATTGTTGTTTTGTAGCCTAGACCCCTGTTAGAAAAGAAAGACCTGAATTCAACTTGTCTCAATACTTTTGTTCATATAGTGTATTTCCTGTTTGCACTCTAAGGTTCATGGATCCAAAGCTTTCTCTCAAGGCTTTCAGGAGGTGAGGTCAGGTGGTCTGCGCTCAATGTGGCAAGGTAATGCTGTCAATGTGCTGAAGGGAACGCCACAGTCGACTCTTCAGTGTCTGATCTACGCCAAGGTGAGGCATGAGGCTCCTTAGTATCAATTATTCAAAAATGCTTCTCTATTACCAATGGAAAATTTCACTGAGACTCTGTACTCTGCCCAGATGAAGATTTACACCCAACACAAAACTCAGGAGGCTCTAACAGTGCAGCAGCGTTTCAGTTTGGGCTGTGTCTCTGGTGCTGTTGCTCATGCTGCCTTCTACCCTTTAGAGGTATCAGAGATCAGGTCTGAGTTTTAATATTTCCTGTTTGTCTTACTTTCTTGTAACATGTTACTGTTGCATTTACATTAATGCACACTTTAAAGCAAAAGTACATAGCATTTACCTAAAAGACGACATATAGACCCCAACAATTGGAATACCTCAGTCACCTCTGACCCTCTGTTAGTATATTTGTGTATTTACCTGGGGAGACCCCTGCCATCTGTCTGTATTGTCTATTTTCCTTTTATTTTGCAGAGTTCAGAACGTGCATTGGATGTATGCAGGCAGCTCTGTTTATAAAAACAAAGAGATTCCGGTTCATTCTGTTCTTCTTTCTTTCTGCACTACTCATAGTTTAGTGCAGTTCTCTCTGAGAAACGAAACTCTGGGCAAATCACAAACATAGGCATTTGCTACTTTTTCTTGCTATTGCTTACTTTCTCCATCCTCTCTATTGCATGCCTGTGAAGAGGAGGGGCCAAGTTAGAACAGCTCTGATAACAAATGCAAGCAAGAAATATTACATAGTTTACCTTTGAAATGCATTTATGTGGTTTTCCTGATGGCCTGTTAATTCTTGTAATGAGTGCAATTGCACCCTTATTTAACTGTTCTCTCATCTGAATTCAGACTATGTTTATGGCCTCTTACACATAATCCTTATTTAAAACTGAAAGCTTTAGTAACTTTTCTTGCATCAGCCTCTTATTATGTCCCATTAAAACAGCTATAACCAGGTGTTAATGGTACACACTGAAATTTAGGCTAGCAGATGCAGACAAGGTGTATTAGTGACTAAACAAATAGAAAAACATTAGTTTATATATCCTTTAAAAAGGTTTATTTTAAATATATCAATAAATTCATGTCACATAAAAAAGCACAAAAGTACATAAGAGATATAGAATAGAATAGAATAGAATAGAATAGAATAGAACAGGATCTATTGTCACTGCAAAAGACAGTAATACAGTGTGATAACATAAATAACAGTCAACAATACACCAATCTAAATAGAAGGGAATTAAGGGTAGTACATGTGCAGTATTAGTAGATATATGAAATATAAATATGAGTATACATAGAACAAGTACAAAAGCTATGGCTATGGGGAGAAATATGTCTAATGTGAGTGCAATTAGTTTTCAGTATAGATATGTTTATAAGCATAACAGCATGGGTGACATGTTAGCATCCAGATGAAACACATTGAAACATGAAACACTATGCAGCATGGGTGGCCAAGTAACTGTTGGGGTAGTTTGTGTGTTAAAAATTGGATAAAATACAAAGTTACCCATACACCATTGTTAAAAGAGGTATGTAACTTAAGGTTTCAATTAATTTAGTATAATCTTTAGATTTAACAGTATTTTACTTCAAAAATCAAATTACTTGTCCCTTGTTTAAATGCCCCATTCCTGTTTTAGTCATGTGAATGATAAAAATGGGTTGAACTTATCAATGAAGTGCATTTCACTGATCCCTCTCTTCTTATTGTTTCAGGTGTTGAAGGTGAGGCTGAACCTGCAGCAGATTGGCACATACCATGGTGTCATGGCATGTGCTCAAACTATTTACAGAAATGAGTCTTTGTCCTCCATTTACAGGGGATTCAAACCAAGCATCCTCTGTATGATCCCTTATGCAGGCGTGGAGTGTGCAGTTCATCAGGTGAGACTGGATAAAGATCATACATGAAATGTGCATTTTCTTTAAAAATGCCATCATTTAACAGTCGCTTTCTTATTGCAGTCAATCATGAATTGGGCAAAAAGTGATCCTGCTTACAACAGTGAATCCAAACTGTTTTTCTTCAGTTTTGTGGCCTTTGCTTCTGGACAAATGACCAGTTACCCACTGGCTGTGATACGAACTCAACAGCAAGCTCAGGGTATTGTTTGCATTTTATCTGATCCCACTTAGAGTATTCAAAACAGTTTGATATTACATTTTAATTGTTATTATTTGTCTTGTTTTCCAGCTTTCAACTCAAATGCACGTGCAACCTCAGGTGTATTACAAGGACTTATTGGGATATATGAAAATCATGGATTTAGAGGATATTACAATGGCATGGGAGCCAGCTTTGTCAGAGCCATTCCATGTGCTTTGATCAACTACACTTTAACTAGAAAATTTGAGAATGTATTTTCCTCAATTGAGTCATGAGTCTGATTCCCTTGTGTTGAACTATTCCTTTTGAGGAACACAGTCAAATGACTGGAATTCTGAATAAGTGCTGAAATTCTGAAGCTAAATCTCAAGAAACAAGGAGCAATTACAGATTTGTTTTATGAATGTGATTCCAGCTTTTTATACTTCAGCCACAAGTTTTTTGAATCTTGGTAGCTAATGACTTACCACTGGCTGAGGGCATGAGACCAGCTCTTTGTCAATAGATGCACTACACCTTAAAGAGTCTGGAAGCATGGTTATCTTGAAATATAAACTGTGACTAAGTGTAGCAATAGCCCAAAACAGGGTAGTTTAATATTAGAGTGTTTTACAGTGTCAACTGTAAAATAAAATGTTATTTACATGGGTTGATGCTCATTTTTTCCATTTAACAGTGAAGATGATATGACCATTTGACAAAAATGACAGGACAATGGAGATTAATTACTACATTTTCATACTCACCTGAAACCAACTTTAAACAGTACTGTTTTGGTAGAATCAGAAAATATTAGCAATATTTACGCTTACTAATTTAACAGCAGTTAAATTAACAGTAAAACCTCTTATCACCACATGCATATTTTCTAGAGGGACCACTATGATAATTGAACCAAAAAGGAGCTTCAGCAAAAGGCTCAATTTGTAAAAGAGGGTCATGGCTCAACAGTGTGTGTGTATGTATGAGAAAATTATTAAACTCTTCAAAAATAAAATTTGTCAACATAAAACTGTCAAGACTGTAGGTCTTTCATCATCTACATTACATAATATTGTGAAAAGAATCAGGGAGTTGACAATGGGAAATATCAGGTCAAGGGCAAAAAACACTATGAACTTTAATCCCTCTGGGAGCATTGCATGAGAAACTGCCATGCTGGTGTGATGCATATATTTGTGCATAGATTCAGGAGGACTTTGACAAGCTGTGGTCACTTAACAGTCCACCGCTGCATCCTAAAAAGGAGGAGGGCTCATATACATTTTTTTGCAGAAACACTGTTGAGTTGTCTGAACCCACACTCATTTCAGATGACTATAAGACAGAGGGACTGTGCAGTTGTCACGTGAGACCATATTTTCGCTAACAAATGAATGGGGGAGGAGAGGAGCAAATGCAAACTGTTTTATTAACCAGAAATAGAAGATAAAATTTTGTCCCCCGTTATATTTGAATGGATTCATACTGTCTCAAGTGGGAGGTGACTACAAGGGGGCATCATTTTTTTCAGTTTAGGTAACATTTGTCACAGTTCAAGTTGTAACACTGTTAAATTTTTTAACAAAAATAACAATGTGAAGATCACTGTGTTATATTTATAGTTAACAATGCTTTCATAGCCTACCATACCAAGCTCAATTTGCTGCAAAATGTTTTGGCAGAAAATGTTGACCTGATGAGGACATGGATGGAATCCCAAGAGGATCTGAAAGGGTCCACTTGGATGAGTACTCTCCTCGGAAAGACATTCATATTAAAGTTCGTTTTAAGTTCCCTGTTCTCTGAAGAGCTGATAGAAGTTGGCAAGCAGCTACCTTTCATACTGCCAACACTTTGGTGGTCTCTTTAATTGGGTTAGGCGATCTCTTTGAAATTAACATTATTGATTCTGAAAAGGAGGTCTTTTCAAAACAGTGAAAGCCACAATTATCTGTCAAAATATGCTAATTACGCACAAAAAAGTGAGGCTAAGGTTCTAAGGTACATTAATAGTACAGTTTGCCTTTTTTGTAAAGTGATGAACACATGCAATATTCTATATCAGAAATGTCATACTGAACTATTATTAGATATTTAATAAATAATTATTATTTTTTAGTCACTGACGATCAAATTAGAAGGATTAGGATTTGCACATCCTGGAGGACAGGAAGTAGTCATCATGTTTTGCTCGTGCGCAGAACCATCGGAATCGGGTTTCCTTTACGGGTCCGCCTCTCGTGAATGAAAGCCGCCATCTTGTTGCGTCGAAGAGGAGAAGAGCAGAGCAGATATGGCTGACTACAGCAGCGTGGCTCCCCCGTCCTCTAACGCCGGTGGCGGAATGAATGATGCTTTTAAAGATGCTCTTCAGCGAGCACGACAGGTAAGACGCATATAATACGATATGTTGTAAAAGTTATGCCCTAGACCACTGGTAAACGGCGTGTTTTAGCTTTCTGTTGTGAACTGCAGTATCACGTCAGGCTATGCTAAGATAGCAAATGATGACTACAGGCAAAACGGTAAAAGCACCATCAGCGGTGCACATGCAAGTGATCCGAGATCAATTCATGAATAGTTATCTGAACAATGGTAGGTATTGGCTTTAATGTGTTTATTTATTTATATAGGGGCATAAAAGAAGTTAAATTGGAAGTTTAAGCTTTCCTTTGTTGGTCCAGACTTCCGGACAGAAATGTAGGCCGCAGCCAGCGTGTCCATCCAAACATATCACACACCAAATTAGCGGAAAAAGAAACTTAATTTTTTCCCCCTTATCTTTTGTGTTTCAGATCGCAGCAAAGATCGGTGGCGATGGCGTTGCGGCAGCTCCAACGAATGAATTTGGCTACGGGGGCCAGAAAAGGCCCTTGGAGGACGCTGGTGGGTATTTTCCCATGCCTAACCTCAATATCGGTCAGTGGCTCAAATCGATTTAATGCAAGTCTTGTTAGTTATGCTTGCTGTATGTTTTAGGAACTAACAAAATGTAATTAACTAGACATGTTTGCAAATTAAATTGGTGTGATTGGTGTCATTTATAAAATGCATTTTACAGCTAAAGACTTAATAGAAAATGTATTTGCATTACCGTAATTTATAGTGTAATGATAATTTTAATTGATGTTGGTCAATATGCATTACGTTAACTGTGTGATTATTATTATTATTTTTGAGTTTGATATGCTCATCTGTTCTCACAGTGGTTTCTAATCAATGCTTTATGGAAATGTTACAATATGAATGTCTATAATTAAAATCAATTGAATGGTTCTAGTAATATGACATAATAGGGATTTTTTTTATTGTTGTGCTAACAGTGTTTACTCAGTGAATGTGTTTCAGGTTTCCCAGATTCAGTTTCAACATTCATTCAGTCAGCATCATTATGCCTTCAGTTGCTAACCTAATAATTAGTTCAAGTAATGCAGTCTGATGCACAGAGTTTAGGTCCATAACATTTTAACATCCCCTGAAGATGGGTCAGGGCTTCACTTCTGATTTAGACTGACTTACATAAACATTATTAAATGGATCTTGTTTTTCCACTTCTGTTAGTAAACAGTATATGATTCTTAGGAATAGACTAGTACATTTCATTAGTGTTAATTGAAACATTCAGAACAAACTGTCCACAATACAAGTTTGTAGATGTCCCATAAAATGTGTTTGGTCAATGATGAGAAACCATGCACCACGCTGAAAAGCTGATGTGGAACCCATCCTAGTATATCTGAGACCTATACACACATCTGCACACCAGCAATTTTATGCGTTTGTAGTTTTCACAGGTCTGAAATTTTGAGCAATACCATGAAGTCTGCTCTTATGAAGTATATGTTGTGTAGATTACACTATAATGAAATTTCTAAATGCAACCAGAAAGTGGGACTGGGATTCGATGTTCCTTCATATTCTGTGAAGAATATGGTTTTAAAAAGTCTTAGATTTAACTTTTTGAAAACCAAATAAGTCCTGACTTAAATCCATTTTTCTTGTCTCATTCTGACAGTTCCTTTCCTGTATTTTAGGTAGATGAAGTTTGCTAGTTGTGTGATAGTGGGTAGAATCAAAGATAACTTATGCAGGTTATTATGTCATGTTGTCACAGACCAACCAGAGACGAAGAAGGTGGCCACAAATGATGGTAAGTGATCTAATTATATGGTTGCAGTTGATGATTAGTGTTACTAGAAAATAATTGATGGGTTAATTCTTATAATTGGCATGAAATGAATTTGACCTGAAAGTTGGGCTGATACAAACCTTCACTTTTTTTTTTCCCTTTCTCACTTTGTCTACATCTCTTGCAGCCTTTTCAGCAATGGGTGGAATGGGTGGGCCTTCAAGGTACATACTAGTTGAATTTAAGAATGCTTATGTCCCACACTTGTTGACTTTTTTATTGTGAAAGTTTACCATGATATGCTCTTAATTCTCAGGTCAACGTCAGAAGAATTCAAGGTCCCCGATGGGATGGTTGGATTCAGTAAGCTTTTGATTAAACACTGTACCCCTCAAAAATCAATTGAGTTTTGTTTGTCTTGGATATATGAACACTAAAATGTCTTCTTTCACAGTTATTGGAAGAGGAGGTGAACAGATATCACGTCTACAACAGGAATCTGGATGTAAAATACAGATTGCTCCTGGTAAGTTCTAAAGTATTGTTTGAATTTATAATCTTCGTGATAACTGTTGTTAGGTTTGGTTATTTTTGCTGGATTTTCATGTATGAAGTTACTTCATTTGCTTTGTTGTCTGTTACAGACAGTGGAGGGATGCCAGAGAGGTCGGTGACCTTAACAGGATCACCAGAATCCATCCAGTGAGTTTCCAGCTGTTTTATGCTTAAAATATAAACATATATGATTATTTTGTTTGTCCAGACAATTTGTGAT
>JAPQRP010000011.1:28614952-28648138 GCA_037367295.1 Apogon hyalosoma | reverse complement strand
GATCATGAACCACCCCCCCACCCCCCCGGTCATTCTCCTTCCTCCTCAACCAGGACGGCAAAGCGACTATTAACAGAAATCGTTGAGAAAGGACGTCCAGCTCCAGCGTTCCACCACAATGATGGACCAGGCATGACTGTTCAGGAGATTATGGTCCCTGCCTCTAAAGCTGGCCTTGTCATTGGCAAAGGAGGTGAAACCATCAAAAGCCTACAAGTGAGTGTTGAGACAGTACCAGAGATTTAAAAAAGTTGGTAAAGGAGAAAAGATTTAGTGTTCTCAAAATGAGATGAGCATTTGGTGTGCACACTCGTGAGCCTTTGATTTCTCATATCCTGCAGGAAAGAGCTGGAGTAAAGATGGTCATGATCCAGGATGGACCCCAAAACACAGGCGCTGACAAACCACTTCGCATTTCAGGAGAACCATTTAAAGTTCAGGTGGGTGTACTGCGCTGCTCGCTTTATATAACTGGTGTTGTATGAGGTGAAACTGATGGAACAGTGCTATAATGCAACCTACTTTGTCTTCATCAGCAAGCCAAAGAGATGGTAATGGAACTGATCCGAGACCAGGGCTTCAGGGAGCAGAGGGGCGAGTATGGCTCCAGGATCGGAGGAGGGGATAGCTTGGATGTAAGTATTTCTCAGATTTTTCAATAATGAGAGTAAAGATGATTTCATTGAGTGTCATTGAATTTTGTTTGGTTTCTGTGTTTTGTGTAGGTCCCTGTCCCTCGGTTCGCTGTAGGAATCGTTATTGGCAGAAACGGAGAAATGATCAAGAAAATTCAGAATGACACAGGTGTAAGGATCCAGTTTAAACCAGGTTGGTGATTTAATATGGATGACCCTTCTCAAATTAAAACATGTTATGCAATGCATGCTTGTAGATGGATCTTATGTGTCTGGTCAATGATGAAAAAACGTGCACCACGCCGAAAAGCTGATGTAGAACGTCAACCCTAGTTTCTGAGACCTGCACACAAACATCTGCAGACAGACACTTTAATGCAAATACATTCACTTACAGATAGTCCTATTTTTGGCTTGTTTTCAATGGCTCAGCAGTATCTAATCATTGCATTTTCTCCCACTAGATGATGGCAGCACACCAGATAGGATAGCACAGATCATGGGTCCCCCTGACCAGGCTCAGCACGCTGCAGAAATAATCTCAGACCTGCTCAGGAGTGTACAGGCCGGTGGCCCTCCGGGACATGGTGGCGGTAGAGGGCGTGGTCGTGGACAGGGCAATTGGAACATGGGCCCACCTGGTGGTCTGCAGGAATTCACCTTCACCGTCCCAACCATGAAAACAGGACTCATCATAGGAAAAGGCAAGTGGCTGCCCCACAGCACAGCTGCCAGCATATTTCATTTGTAACTAACAAATTATTGTATAAGAATTTATTATTCACCAATACATTCACTATATATTTTTGTAGATGTACATTTACTATATATTTTTGTAAATGTGTTTGGTCTATGATGAGAAACCGTGCACCACGCTGAAAAGCTGATGTGAAACCACAACCCTAATTTATCTGAGACCTGCACAAAAATCTATGGCCCAGCAGTTTAATACACCTGTTGTCATTACTATAGTTGAGATGTTTTTTTTTTTAAAGTTCAACATACATTTATATGAGATTTATTTAAAATGAGTAACTTTGTTTTCTTCCTAGCTTTGCTAACTTTCGACATGTCATCTGTGTTATGTTTCATACAGTATAGAGGCATTGTAAGATATTTCCATATGTAGTCTGGTGTACTTATTATAAGGAAATTCTGATTCTTTCTATCATAGGTGGTGAGACGATCAAGGGTATCAGTCAGCAGTCAGGAGCAAGGATCGAGCTGCAGAGGAACCCTCCACCCAATGCTGATCCCAATATCAAAATGTTTACAGTTCGAGGTTCCCCTCAACAAATTGACTATGCCAGACAACTGGTGGAAGAAAAAATTGGGGTGAGTTGCTTCTAGCAACAATAAAGATGTTCTGTTTATTGATTTCTCTTTGATTTCTTGAACATCATTATGACCATATATTTCATGTATAAACAGGGGCCTGTCACTCCAATGGGTGGCCCACATGGCCCCCCTGGTCCACACGGAGGTCCAGGCCCACATGGTCCTCCAGGGCCACCTGGCCCTCCTGGAGCTCCCATGGGACCATACAACCCTGGACCATACAACCAGGGACCTCCAGGACCACAGTAAGTGTAGTACTAATCTCATAGCTAAATTTTTATGCAAAAGGCTTAAGAGTCTGGTTTGGACCAGCTCTAAATGTAAAGTGTCATGAGATAACTTTTGTTATGATGTGGTGCTGTACAAATAAAATTTGATTGAACTGAATTTATAAAGATATAAATGTAAATGTGAAACCTGTTAATAGTTTTTTCTTCTTCTTCCTACAGCGGTCCTCCTGCGCCTTATCAGCCTCAGGGATGGGGCAATGGCTACCCACATTGGCAGCAGGGACAGCCTGATCCAAGTAAGTGTCTGTAGCTGCCATTTTATTTATTGATACATTGATGTTAAAAGGTTTATGACCAGACAAGTTGGACTTTGGTTGTTAAAAATATATAGTTATTTGTGGTGGCTCATTAAACATGTCTTGTGCAGATAAAGCAGCAGCAGATGCCAATGCAGCAGCCTGGGCAGCCTATTATGCCCAGTACAGCCAGCAGCCTCAGGCTCCCATGACCCCGACCAGTGGAGCTCCTGGCACGACTCAGACCAATGGCCAAGGTAACAGTACTGCTCCTCAATAAACCAAGTGCCTGTGCTGTACTGTAAAAGAAGCATCATGTGTTCAGAGCAGTGTAGGCCACTAGCTTTGCTGTAGTAGTGTCCTGTGTGCTCCTGTCTTGCTGTTTGTCATTGACACAAGACAAATTGGTTGGTTTCACCTTTTTAATTACTTTGCTTTTACAGAGCAGCTTTTTTCTTTTTCATATGACCCCAGGAACAGGATAGTTTTCCTCCACCATCCCTAGGCTGACAGACCGACCCAGGCAGGTGGAGGACAAACTGCTGAGAATGATTTACTAATTACAAGTACCGTTTTTTTTAACAGGTGACCCACAGGCTGCAGGTCAGAGTGGACAGGCAGATTACACCAAGGCCTGGGAGGAATATTACAAGAAAATGGGTATATGAACGTAGTTTCAGTGTACACCTTTTTTTTAACACCAGACAGTCTAAACAGCCACTGGGCATTGAATCAGCTTCTTTTTCAGGTCTGGATATTTGTCAGTATTGCTGGCTTGCTGTGGAGCGTTTTCACTGTGCCTCCACTGTGTTTGATATTTGACGCCTGTGCTGTTTAGACTGCAACACTTTGACTATCTACAGGACAGAGCTGCCGACACAGAACCACCATTATGAGCTTTGGACTAGATTACTTTGCAGATTATTTTAGGGCTCTATTCACACTGATGGCAAAGCATTGCCATGTGTTATGAATGTGACTGAATGTTTGTAGAGATAGATGATTGGAAAATGCAACATGTTTGATTTGGCGGCTGGTGTTTAAGGTTATGTTTGCAACAATTGTAGGTTGAAAGTTATTAAATGTATCTGATTTAATTTGTCACTTGGTTGCATTGACACGTCTTTACTTCTTTTTACAGGTCAGCAGAGTCAGCAACCTCAGGACTACACAAAAGCCTGGGAGGAGTATTACAAGAAACAAGGTTGGTACTATATTTAGATTGTGATTTAGGCACCTGCTGAGTAGGGCTGTGTACTGGCAAGAATCTAATATTTGATCATTTCATGCGTACCACACCACAAGGGTTGCATAAGGCAAGGTGATGTATTTCATTCAAAATGGATCTAATTCTAACGTAACTGTCACAGTATAAAGAACGTACCAGTATAGAAGCAACAAAGTAAATAATGAATTAATGCACCTATTTGTCTTGCACAAATTAATATGAATTAAAAGTTACAAAAACATGAAACATGTCTGTTGAGCTGTATACTGTATGAAATTGACTTAATCCTTGTAATTTAAACAGGATAATGGCATGCAGAAACAAATAATTTAGAGCTTGGATTATGTGTTGCAGTTTGTGAAAGTTTACTGTATTGTAATTGGAACAAATTTTATTTGATGCTAGGATGTTTGAGGAGCATGTCAGCATGTCCAATGGCATAATGTGAGCTCGGACAGGATGTGGTGTCATCATGTGCATCAAAAAAGCAGCAGAATTAGTTGACAAATGTTATTGCCACTGACAGATATTTGAATCAGTCCCATCCATTAGGAACTGCCCATTGGTATCAGGACTATGCTTTTGAGGCCAGTAGTTTGTGGTTTGGCTGTTGCTATACTGTCTTTTTGAAGTTGGAATTGACCATACTGGGACAGCATAGTAGGAGCTGTGGGAGACAGCTCCACTGTAACTGTTTAATAGGTTCCACTACCAAGACTGTTATTCAGTACTGTCTGAAAGTTAAGGCTTTTAGCTCACTGGCTGATAGGCCATGAGGTATTGTGAGGGCTCTGTCCCTAGTGTCCAAATATGGTCACTTCCAGCTCACGGCCAAGTCAACAACTTCTGGTGTCAAAACAGTTCAGAAACCAAGGGTTGCATTTTCTAGCAGTAGCCATTGCTGTGTCTTGGCTTAGGTTGGCTAAAGATGGATTACAACAGTTTAAACACAGCACGCTGTCTGCTATGAGTCCTTGCCTGTTAAGTCTTAATCAGTGGTTGTAGTGTTTTTACCCCTTGGCCATCCTCTGGCTGAAGGTGTATTGCAATTGTTTTGTCTTTCTGTTTGTCCGTCCGTTCAACAACATAATCGCATTATCTGAAGAATGCATTGAGATGTCTGCACAAAATGAAACTGTGGATGCATCTAGGCATTGAGCAGAAGCCTATAGAAAATAGGTCACCTTGACCTACTTTTTCAAGGTCAAATGGCCTTGTGTGGTTATAATATGAGTACTTTCAAATATAAGTATGTATTTAAGTTTTACACAAAGACAATCTAATCTAAATTATAGGGCAGTAACTTTCAACAGAATCTTACACTATATTTGGCTGAGGGGTATTAAAAGTGTGCAGCACGTTATGTTTATATATTGATTCAGTGCTGTAAAATTATTGCACAATGAGGAAATTACAATAGAGAGAATGAATAAACCTGAGTTTACCTACCCTTCTTTGTCTACTATAATTCTCTATCCTTTGTACTGGATTTTCTAATACTGTTGTATTGAGTGTTGATGGTTAAAGGGTGGTTGTGTTCCAATGGCAGACCTCTGTGGTGGGGGACCTGCTCTCTCAGCCACCCAATAGAAAGGCAGAAGGTTTCTGACCCACCACATAGAGCTGGTGATGGTGGGTTCGTTCCCCTTCTTATATATGTATATATTGAGACATTCTAAAGAATATATTGTAATCTGAACAAAAGTTAGATGTGGTTTGTACCTTTTTTAAGATCTTGAAATTTGTAAAATGACTGTCTTGTTGTATTTCAGCTTTTATGCTGCAAATAAAAAAAATTCAGTCCAAGGCTTAACATAATGATTTTTCTGGGTCAAGTAAAGGCCAGTGAATCTAGAAACCTGTCTGATTTAAATACTGAAAACAACAGGCACTTTTGCTGTTTACATGTGTGAAAAGTAACTACAGTTTTTGCCTTCATTCCTGACCATTTCTAACGAGCAATTTTTCATGGCTAATGAAAACTATTACACAATACTTGCCTTTTTACATGACACTATATATTCCCTGATTAAAAATGTTTTTTTCCAGTTTTCCACCGGTGGTACCGGTAGATGTTTTAATGTAAATACAGCCTCTTTACCTTGAATGCCATCTTGAGTAAAAGGTTGGCAATTGAATATATAAGTATATCCAAAACCTTGTTGATACATCTCATGTTTTTAAGTGAGCTTGTCTTGTACCAGGAATATGATCATGCCTGTCAACCAGAGGATCTTTGTCTCCACCTCAGCTGGCCATGAGCAGGGACTGTGTATCATAATCTGGGTTAAACCTGAAAATGACATGAATATTCCAAATGCACTCTGTACATACAACCACAATAATATTCGCATACGCCATAAGTAAGGAAATTATTTTATATACCTGAATTTGTATGTTGAAAAATAAACTGTTAAGTGAAAGGGAAAAAAACATAAACGTTGTACTTGGCAGTCTGGTGGAACCTGGGTTTGTTCAAAGTATCAAAATCACACATTTCTACTCAGGGCAGAAAACAGTAATTTATTAATTAAATCAAATTTATTTATATAGCATCATATTATAACAAAAGTTTTCTCACGACAATTTACATTTATTTTGGGTTTACAAAATTCTCATCTACAGTATGTTGCCTCTTATGAAAAAGTAGTGGCCTTTGTTGATCTTATTTGCATAGTTGGAGATTTTAATGCTAACGTGTTCTTTTCTGTCCAGGTCAAGCGGCCCCTCAGGCCACGGCGGCAGCAGCGGCCTCTCAGCCTGGAGGCCAACCGGACTACAGTGCCGCCTGGGCCGAGTACTACAGGCAGCAAGCCGCGTACTATGGCACAGCCAACCCTCAGACAATGGGCGCGGCACCACAAGCCCCTCAGGTACACCCCCAATAAGAATCTGCCCCCCACATCCACTTCATACTCAATAGTTGTGTGCCTTAACCCTGTTCCCTCCTCAGGTTTTTACAGGGTTCCAGTGACTGCTGTTATTTCACACACCTAACCAAACACTCATTCCTCCCTACACAGGTTTTTTTTAGCTTTTTATTTTGGGAAGCTGAGTCCACTGTTTCTGCTGTTAACATGCAATGTATCTTCTATGTATTTCTTCTGCACAGGGCCAGTAATGTGAAGTGGACATAAAGTAAATGCTACATTGTCGAAACAAAATCCTTTGTTAAATGTTTGGATGCAGACGCCTTGATGAAGATCTTAAATTTCCTTGGTTTGAAAGTGTTTCACATAGATGGCAGATTACCCGGCGAACACGTCCTCTTTCATTATTTTTGTTTTTTTTTGTTTTCCTTTCTCTTGTAAATGCTATGTTTTTAGTGAGGTAATTATACATATGGTCATTCCAGCCCTGTATCTACATTAAATGTGGTTAGAAGTCATGTTTATTAAACTGTAGACATTACCATGTAAATCATCTCAGTTTTAAAATGCTATTGCCTGTTGTGTTTTTGCAATAAAACAAACTGAAACCTCCTGTGTTGGTAAGTTGGGGTGGCTTTGAAACAAAGGGGTTGACATGAATTCCTGTACTTTTTTTTTTTTTTTACCTGGGGGGTGGAGCTTTGGGTAAGCAGGCCATGTGTAGGTTATGCCAGTTGACTCAAAGTTGTGCTGTCCTGTCTCTCTCCAACTGTCAATAAGGCTTTTAGATACGATATGTGCGTGCAATGATCCTGAAGTGGTTCAGACCTACAAACGTCCCAGTTGCTCGATACTTTTGAACACATCTGTTTTCCTGATATTGCTCTGACTTCAGCATTAGACTGATGTTTGTCATTAGAAAGTTGACAGGTTTATTATGTACCGTATTCATGCATCGACTGCGTTACTGTGGCAATCTTGTCAATTTTTTTTTTGTCTCGCCTGGTTTTGCTGACATTGTTGAGGTAGTATGCACTGTTATTTTGCCTTGATAGACACTTCCTCCTCCACAGGCAAGTTTAGAAAAGCGGTAAGCAGGTATTTTTCTAAACCCGTTTCTAAGAAAACAGTTACAAGAAATGTTGCATACTTGTAGTGTTTTTTTTGCTGTTCTTTTTCCAGGACAGTCAGGTAAATTGCCAATGTATCAAAAATGCATTGAAAAATTTGTCTTGCCCATTTTCCAATGGTGAACTAACTCATGTATAAATTTGTTGGACTTTTTAAACATGTTTTTTAATATAAAACATTGCAAAAAAAGTCATTTTTGCTGTGCCCATTCTGTTAGTGTTTATCCAATATAAGACTGTAGATTTGTAGGCTCGGGGGTGGCTAAGCAGTCTTCGTCCATGAGTTGAGCCCTCCTATACTGTAAGTACAATACTGTGACTGAGAGATACTTGCCTTTTTGATGCTTTATAAATTGCAAAAGATGTAGTATTTTTTTTGTCAAATATTGCCATTTCCCCCCTTTTCCTGGGTAAGTATCAAATGTTCTGAGGCGAGGCCTAGGCCTTTAGACTGATGAATCTTGTACCACATGTTTGAGACTTATTTCCCCTTGTGACTCCACAATATGCAGACTGAATCTCCAGTATGTTGACACAGTTTGCTTTGTAGATTGTTTTAGCACTTGGGCGAAGGTAGCATTTTAGTTGGATTTTTCCGAAACGAGGGTTTGAATGTCCGCTTGTTACACTGTTGGTAGGAACAGCTAAAAGATTTCCATGTGGTTTTAATATTTGATCATCTGACCTCCTAAAGTGCCACTGTCTAGTTGACTCATGTTTGTGTTTTTTACATGCCATTTTATTGCAAGATAAACTGACATTGCTTAGGAAACTGCTGCATAAACTCAGTGTAGCATGCTTAGGCCTCTTTAATGTCCTTTGAGCATGTTCAATGCTAGTAGTGGAAGTGCTTCTGATTAGCTCACAAGATGCAGAACATTGACTTGAAACGTAATTTTTTCTTTTTTTTTGAATAAGCACTGTTGTTAATTTCAAGGTCAGATTCTTTTGACTGCATTGTTCACTGATGGCAAACAGTGCGATATATCTGATCTTTGCAGTGTCATCCCAGACCTTGCACCTTAGGTTCTGCTGCAATAACACAGGTAAGCGAAACCTAAGGAAACCAGTGTCTTTTTTTTTTTTTTTTTTTTTTGTCCACTGACATGACTAGTATATATGCAAACAAATGCTTACCTGTGCCGTTACAATGCATTGATGTTTAGTCATAAGTAATGTCCATTATAAGTATCAATAGCCCCTTTTGTCTGATCTGCTTTATGAATGAACTGCATGATATGAGCTGTACTGATCTCTTATACCACGTTTTTGACCTTTGAAATTGACTTAAACTTAAGCAAAAGTTGTAGGTTCACTGAGGAAATGTTGTCGTTTGGTCGTATGTGCTTAATATTTGATAGCCTTATCTTTGCCTCCCGGTAAGTCTGACAGCGACTGTATAACTGATGCTTAGAGATCTTTGACACTGGTGTAACAAGTGCATGCCATGCAAGACCTGCTAGCAATATGATCAAACCTATTAGGTCAGGATTTGTTTTTTTTTTTTCTGTCGTGGTGTGAATCTGCCCTCAAGTGCAGTGCAAATCTACTATTGAAACGCTGCTGCCTTCACTTCTTGCTCACAGTGTTGGAGGATGCTGCAAGCTTAGGTCGTAGAATCAGGCCCTGTCGTAGTTTGTCCCCAAAAGGAGGAATCCTTTGAGTCAATCCCACTGCTGAACGTAGACCGTTCAAGAGCTCCAGTGATAAGGTAAAGCCAAAAAACCCAAAGCAAAGTAATGAAATTTGAAACTGTGATTGCAAAGTGTTGGTTAGATATGTTTTCAGCTTGGATTGACTGTTTATTTTAATTTTTAACAATGCCACAGTGTGTTTGGAGTTGTCTGATAGTCGTTTGACCAGTACTGATTCTATGAAAAAGCCTTGATCTAATACCACAGATGGGGAATGTGCTTTAGAAAGTTGGACGAGGACAGGAACTGATGTACTTTGAATGATTCACTTTGTTTTTAAATGGGGTTATCAGTTAAAATCACATTTATCTGTAGTTCAAAGGTCATATGCTGAATATTTTTTGTGGCTGTTCGCTCTCTGTACATGTGAGATGCTCTGCCTTTGAGCTAAGTGTTTCAGAGTTCGTGGGGGTGTAGAAGACAAAACAGAAGTGAGAAATAAGGAGCATGCCTTAGAGGTAAAAAGGTTTCCTGTGCTGTGTATAATACATCTATGGTTTGTTTTTTTGAATGACATGTTCTGACTTAAAATGTTGCCATGTTCAGTAATAAAGTTGTAACAAATAAGCTGGACTAATGTACTCTGGTCTTATTTGAATGTAAAAATGTGACAGAATACGAATCTCAAATCTTTATTTGCTTGAATTTACACAAAAATGAACTTTCCTGTGGACAAATGGGTCATTCCAACAATGTAGAAATGCACAAATCTAAAACTCTTAATACACGTTCCTTTCCACAAGTAATGCCCGAATTCTGCTCGTGCCTCATTTCAGATTCATAGGCTCTTTGTAGGCCACTGCTGGGGCACAACTAAACCAGGTGCTTCTGAATGTCATTGTCAGTAAGACTGTTTAATGATTTGTTCGTTCTCTATGGCATGTATTAGTTGTGAATACACAACTTGTTAAATAATGCCAGTTTTGGAATCTGTGCCACTGCATAGCATTAGATTAGTGCATCCCTAATGAAATGTACTCCACAGATTGCATTTGTAATGTTACCACACTAGACTTTGTGCCATCACTGGCTCTTACATGTATTGCTCATGTGCATGTTATATACATGGCAGTGATGTCTCAGCAGAGCAGACAAGCAGTTTTCACATGTTACAGGTTAACATTTCATACAGTACTGACATTCACTGCAGACAAGGCTTGAACATGTGCATTGATAAGGCTTCAGGGGTAATTTCCATGGACAGCAAGTTGACAGTTTTTGTTTTTTTTTGCCACTAATGATGGGTGCAGATGTACAGTTTCATTTAAACATTGCACAAATATACGGTGTTTCCCCATACAGAAGCCAAAAGCACAATCTTTAAAAAAAATCTGACAGAACACCAACATTTCAGCTTTGATACAATACTGGTGAACTGCTTTAACACATGTTTATACTTCCCCTTTTTTCCATGATTTCCCTGGACATCAAAACAAAGCACATTTAATATGCATCATTTGCATTGCTAATGTTTAGTAGGATGTGTGTAAAGTTTATCATAGCAGATATTCATACTGCTCTACTGTATGTTTACACTGAGCACAATTCCCTTCTGCATACAGGCCCATCTACTTTTAAAAATATATCCTGCATCACTTAGCTGTGTAATAAAATAAATATACTACTCTGAAATGCAATAAATATGCCTGGGCTTATACGATGTGCTAACTACTACAACAATCCATGTCACTTGAATTCATTTTCAGATATTATTGCTATGATCATTTAATGTGCACAGACCATGGCACGACAAGGAAGAGGAGGCTGCACCAAAAAAGGCAAACAGCTGGTTCAGTTTATCCGGCGATAATGGGAAATGTGAATTTTGGACATCAGTCATCAAGTTTATTTTTACATTAATGTTCTTGAATTAAGTGGAACCTCAGGTAATGTTTCAATAGCCATCATAGCAGAACAAAAAAATAAAATCACACCTATGGATAGTTTTCTTTGGTCCGAAGGCAACGCAGAACAAATGCTGAGGCTCTGTTAAATGGACGGGATGTGACTGGACGTCTTACTGTACTCTGGCCTCAAGGAGGGCATTGGGCAGCAGCTGTACCTGGGGGGAGTTGCAGCCGTTTAGATGGCGAAGCGAGTCGGCTCCCAGGTAGGCCAGCAGCAGTTCAGAGCGCCGGTGCAGCAGATGCAACATGTCTTCAGCCAGACTCTCCACTGAGCAGTAACGCACCTTATCCAGATCGAAAATGTCCTTCAGAAAGTACAGCACCTGATCCTAAACAAAGAGGTGGTTCAATTAGTACCTTCGGGAAAACAGACAACACTGTACAAGAGAGGAGATGAAATAATTTAAAATGGGTCAGTGTTTTTGAGATGGACCTTGAAGAAGCAGCAGAAGTCATGCAGTGAACTCTTTGGCCC
The DNA here is from genome assembly GCA_037367295.1 of Apogon hyalosoma. Lineage (NCBI taxonomy): Eukaryota > Metazoa > Chordata > Actinopteri > Kurtiformes > Apogonidae > Apogon > Apogon hyalosoma. The sequence goes on along the minus strand of JAPQRP010000011.1, from coordinate 28,636,335 downwards.
AAGGAAGCCCCAGGCCAGGACCGGGCTGATCTGTTCACACACTGTGTAGAAATGAGCAATGAAGCCATCAGACACCTGAAACAAAGATGACACGAAGCTTTTCACACCATGTTCACACAAGTTTCCGAGGGTGGGAACTAAGCTAAAACAAAGGTTGAGTTCTGCAGAGAGTGAGATATTAAAAGACTGAAGTGTCTGGTCTTGTCACAGTTTGGAAATAATCTGACAGTTTACCTTCATGTGTTGTCTCTTCTGTTTCAGCACTGACCAACAGCTGGATGCCACCGCCTGTGGAAACAGGTGTTTAATAGTTATGACATACATACACACAAACTGCAGATTAATTCAAGGGAACTCCTATCAGAATCAGAAATACTCAAAAATGAGGAAAAACTGACACGTTGCAACTGCACAAAATAGAAAAACACGAAGGATTCATAATGTAAGGCATAAAAAAAATTCTAAACTATATAATGGTATTACTACGAAATGAGAAGTACCGTTTTATTGTCAAAATATCCAAATCTGACTGTAGAGTGAGTGCTTGTTTAACCCATTCTGTGCTCAGTGTTTTTGGAAATCAAGGACAAACAGAAAATGACAACAAAAGGTCACCTGGACCAGGAATCCAACTGTTGGGGATGTGATCAACTTTAAGTACTGTTAAACACTGTCCTAATTCAGCAAATTAACTTAATATTTATGAATATTATGTCGTGTCAGTACTGTTGGTTGTCCATTTATAAAAGATGAATGTGACTAGGTGGAAACCGATTTAACAGATATTTAATGTGTTGTATTGTGTCAGTGCAGTGTTCACTGGATTCATTGTAATATATTTGGATGGAAACCTGCCAATTAATTACATGTAGAACAAGTCTCAAATGCATGTGTTTACTCACAGTTTCCTTAAAAGAGCTGTTCAACCAGCGGTTGTTGATTACATTCTGGATGGAGATCGGTGGATTCTCCAGGTCCTCGAATGAGTCCATTAGAATGAAATCCAGCACTATGTCGTAGAAGTTCAAATGTTTCACCTGATGAGAGCAGACATTTGATAACAATATTTATTTACCGGAGAACTGGTTAACGTCTCCATCAGAACAGTTTAGCACTCTCACCCCTCGCGTAGCGAGCTCCACCTCTGTGTTTTCCCAGTGCTCCGTATGTTCCAGGAAGGAAAGCATCTCTTCAAACACTTCTTCAAACCTCTTTGGACTCTAGAGGAGTGAATGGGAAACATTTCCAATAGTAAAGTCCTCTGAAGAGGCTCAGGTTAAACAGTTAACTGGCTTTTAACACTTGGTTTAATATTACCTTGTGAGCTTTAACAATAATGGAGGACAGGGTTTTCTTTCCAGTATCAGCCAGAAATGTCCTGGTTGCCCTCTCACACAAAATGAGCTGAAGACAAAACATTATATTTAGTTAATTTCACCGTTTTCAATAATTACTGTCAAGTAAAAGTTTGGCATTTTTAAATTCATTAATATGATTCACTAGGTAAACACATCAGGGATATCCAGAGTCATTTTATCCTGCTCTGACTGAATCTAAACTGTTTATACTTTAGAATAATTATGTCAAGTAATAAATGTACCACAGAACAGTGAAAATAATAAAATGCACATCAGCAGAGGATTTCCCAAAACATTTTCATTTGTCCTAATTTGGAAGCATGATTTGTTGAGCACATACTTGACACGCCTGTCGCACACAGTGCAACTTGGCAAGGAAATCTACGTCTCCGAGACACTCCAGCATCTCGGTTCTATGAACACAAACAAAGATGATTCAGGATTTTATTTCACATAGATAAATATGAGTGTCGGTTACACATGTAGGATGACTGTATGCCATGTTGATCAGTGTAATTTACCGCAGCACCCTGCAGGAGATCTTGCCTTCCTCTGCCATCTGCAGTGCCTCCTCGTAGAACGGGTGATGACCCAAGACGCTCCTCAGCTCTCTGTGCTCCGACAGCTGAGACAGATCACAGAGATGGAAAAGCATGAGTCAGAATCCAAATACATCCAGAAAGCTTGCTGGCAGTGACTGGTGACTATTTTTGGTTTTTGTTAATCTTCTATTTTATTTTTCTTTAGTATTACTCTTCTTTGTCTTAATGTGCTAAGATGTTAATAATACTACTACTAATAATAATAATATTGGATTAGATTTCTATAGCGCTTTTCAAGGCACCCAAAGTGCTTGTATGTTGACATCTATTCATACAACTTGTTTGTAACAACTGAGCACCTGTTCACTATGTTCTGGACAACAAAAAAGATTTTGATTTAAAAAAAAAAAAAGAAGAATACTTTATTAATCCCAGGGGGAAATTATTGGGTGTTACAGTCACTCCACTCAAGTATAATACAAAGTAGCAGGAAAGAAATGATCAATACAACAGAAAAAGATAAATACAAATATATACATATTAAAACACTCTATTAAGACACAAAATTGCAACAGCAATTTGTACAATATGTACTAGACAATATATTATCAATATGATCATTAAAGAAATATACATAAGCAAAAATATACTTGTGTGTAATTAAAATTCCATGGTTATAAGATGGAGTTAAGCAGTCTTGATGGCCACAGGCAGGAATGATTTCCTGTGTCGTTCAGTGGTGCATTTGGGTGTAATCAGTCTCTGAATGTGCTCCTGTGACTGACCAGCATGTCATGAAGTGGGTGAGTGGAGTTGTCCAAAATAAAGTCAATACTGGACAACGTTTGCCTCTCTGACACCACCATCAGAGAGTCTAACTCCCTCTCCACAGCATTAGTGTGGATTAAATAGGGTACAGACTTGCAAACCTAAAGCGACCTTTCCACTCAAACAGTGTACATAAACTCCAGCTTTCACCCTGACACATGCTTTTACTTTGAAGGGCTGGCACCAGAAAGACTGTTTCTGTTTGTGAAGCTCATTAGTAGCTGAGTCTTGACCTGGAACAGGAATTTCCTGACTCTCCTGGTAGTTTGAAATGAATCTTGGTTTACTCCACAACATTAGCTCTAAAATGGATAAACATGGGCTGAATGTTGTGCTCTGCCCAGTTGTTTGGTTGGTCAGATCCCTCTCCATACTTCTGTGGTGTTAAGAGACTATAGTAAAAACAGCTACTGGCTAAAAGTGAGCTATATGTCCAACCCTGATGGAGGAATGCTGACAGTCTATTTATAGTGACCCAGTTTTGTACCTAAGTGCTTTACACTCAGGCACTCAGGATGTTTTTGCTGTTGTAGGTTCTTATTTTCTTATTTTGCCAGAGTAATTTACTTAGTTTAATTATATGACATGTTCTGCACATATTAAGTACCAGTCCTGCTAAAGAACATTCTCAAAACACCTTTAACTTTCAGAAAGTCTGGGGTTTGGACTTCAAGCTTATTAACTGGACATTGTATTCACTCATTTGGTATACAACAGCTGTTGTTTTTTTTTTTTTTTGCATACATGTGTATTATTGCTATGTGTTGACATTACAACTTCTCACAATGATATTATTGTTATAACACTGACTTTTCTCCTCATAAATAAAGTATACATGAAAAGCTTATCTCTTAAAACTTTAATCACAAGGAATTTTCTAGTTTCACTCAGCAGCTCTAGACTTTTCATCAACAACTTTAGTTTGGTTCTTTGTGGGTCAAGTGCACTGGTGAGCATGGGATTTAGAAACCAAACCCTCACGCTGACTTAATGGGTAGAGCAGATAAGCTGAGTGATGGTAAACACAGGAGGGGAGCCTTGGGGAACATCAAAGCTGTCAGAGTAAAACGCCTGCTGTGATCCACCAAGTGCTGTCATACAACAGATGGTTTGACTTTACAATGTCTACAGGATCCTCCTGATTTTACTCTTAATGTTTTGAGGAACAAAACTATTTTCTGAGTAATATGAACATGTAGAACACGACTCACCTCAGCAGCAGACACAAAGGAATCAGTGGAGGCGATGCTGATGCTGTCTCTCAGACAGCCATCGTCCAGCTCGTCTCTGGACAAACTCTCTGCCATTTTCAAAGGTGATGGAGATTTTAATACACAATTTATACTTCAACTGTTGTATCTGTATGATCCATAAAACTATATATCACAGACACAACTAGCCTTTTAAAGCTTTTGTTTTACCTTCTTGTATTTGCATTGGATAGTATATAAGTCTGTCTGAGTGACTGACCTTGGCTATTGTTGTGGACTGATGGCTCTGACATACCCAGCACTCCCTCAAACTCCTCCTGCAGGTGATACGCCCGCTGAAGCAGAGACTTCAATCTGTGGATGAATTCTGCGCTGATGACGTCCTGAGCACAAACACATCAAGACAAAGTTCATAAAATTAGTACACTTACCTGATGTCTACAGAAGGTAGACTCAGTACTTAACTACAAAAAACACCCATGTCAACATTTTGTAAAAAATAAAAAAATTGTCATCAGACTCATCTGAGGCATTTTTAAATCCAAACAGTTCATTATCGGAATGACTATGCCACTGACCTGATTATCAATAAATAAGCTTTCTAATGAGCAACTGTGTCTATCTGTGGACCTTTGTTTGGGTGTCAAAGCTTAGCTCTTTGACCTGCACTGATCAAAATCCTACCAACCAGGTTAGAAAGGAAAGGAGAAGGAGGCCATATTTAAAGCTGTAGTGGGTATTTGTGTGTAATCTACAGACAGTGTTTTTGGGTAGTGCTGAACAAACTGTTACATAACAGTGACATGAGTACAGAAAGGTTGAATCAATGCAGTAGCTTTTTTGATCATTTTACGTACCTCATTTATCTAGTGAATGTGAGCCATATGGTGCAAGTGCAATATCCAAACTGCAAGACCTGTTATTTTGAAACATGTAAAATGTGCCTCAACGTACTATTAGCTAATCAATAAGTAATGGAAGATGCTTGTTTGGTACAGACTCAACAATCACAGTATTTTCATATTTCTTCAATGAAAAGTTACCACAACCACTAAACTGAGACCCATTTCACCATATCAGCAAAAAAAATATCTTAAGGCTTTCTAGTGATTTCAAAAATTAATGCATAAATCATGTAATTTGCTGTAATTCATTGCATTTGTTAAGATGATTGAAGTTTCAAATAATTCTTATGTAAATATAAAATTCATAGACGTAGTTTGCAATCAACACAAAGGAAGTCAATTTACATTCAGATCTTTTTGTTAAATGGTATTTTTTCCCCTCTAAACCATAATAAAACCATCAAGACCATCAACACTGTTAGACACATCTCATATGCACTGACAGATATAAGAACAAAACTCAGGTCTATATGTAAAAACAGCCAACTGTGTTTCAAACCTTCTAGTCCATTACAGTGACTTCAAAAGCAACAATTCTTATATTCATTAACATTTCTACAGGTGAATGATGAATCATTTTCGCTCTTGAGTAATTAATAAGCGTAGTAACTCTTAATTTAATTTGTTTTTTATTTCACAGTAGTGAATCAGACAAATAAAACACAAATTAACACATCCGCAGCTTAAATCATAAAAATGAATGCACTGACAATGACAACACTCATTTGTTTGCACATTATTCAGTCCTCAGTAAGAAAAGGCATTTATAACACTATATTTCAGTTAAGTGTGTCTGTTTACCTCCATGCTCTGCTCAGCGATGGCGTCTCCAGCTCCTGTTTTGATGGAGGCACAACTTGCGTCATCCTCACCTTGTCTACTCCTGAATGTTAGCGCTTCCTCCCATCGCCTCAACGCCTCCTCGAACAAATCCATACCTGAAAACACATATGCGTGTACTCAGACGACAAATGATTATGATGAATCTGATGACAAAGAGAAGTGATCAACTGTTCTGTTCTCACAGATTAAAAATAAATTTGAAAGAATTCATCAGCATTTCTCCTGTCACACTGAATTTAAAAAGACTCTTTACCCATCAGGTACAAGTTTTCTGGTGTGGTGACGGGCAAATTGACAATGCTACAGATGTCAGCGTCCCCTGGTCTGTCCCAGCAGGTGGATTCATTTGCACAGGTGCTGCTGCTGGATGAGTTCATGCTTTTTACCTGAAGAGAAAACAGCCGTAAAACAAGTAAATACTGAATGCTAGTTTTTAACATTTCTATGAACAAATTCTTCATAACAATTAAGCTTTTAGCTTACTGAGGTCAGACTTTGCAGAGACCGGGACAACTTTCTGTAGGAGTCTGTGGTGAGAACCAGACCGGTGGAGTACCCATTCTTTGAGTTGAGAGACAGAGTAATGTTTTGTTGGCTGGTGTTATCTGGATAGACAAAGATAGCAGTGTATAGCAAAAGACAGCACACAATGATAATATTCCTCATGATATATAAGCATGTACTGCAATTACATAGTGATAAGCTACACTTAACCTGACTGCTGTAACAAAAAGTACATTTCTCTACAAATGTAGGAACTGTTTTATAACCTGATTTTCTGACTAAGCTGCAGCTTTTTATTTAGAATAATGATTACAGTTCAATCATACAGCTCATATAGTCATATAGCATTTATATACAACATTTTCTCAAAGAAAAACCAGGAGTTGGTTACAAGTTTGGTATCTAATAATATCCAGGGTCAAGGTCAACATGAACAAATACAGGCCACTCCTAAAATAAGAGCTGGGTAAAAAATAACATGGATATGGACTTCTGGTGTAGCCAGTTCAGCATTCAACATATTCAACAATATAATGATTTCAGCCACTGCAAGAGTGTCAACAGAATTTATAGGCACTACAGGGATGTGGAATGTAATGCTTACATTATTAAATGCTCCGTTTATTAATGAATTGGTTCTACTACTGAAATGCTAGTAAGCTTTTATTATGACAGAAGTAAAGATGCGTAGCATTACTTTTAACATCAAAAATGGGAATGGATCATCATACTAAATAGGATCATTTCTATTAATTAAACAGAGGAAATTAAAAGTAAAGGCCTGATAAAAATAAAGGCTTGGTACCTCCTGCAGATGGGATTAATAAAGGCCCTGGTCATGAAGAGATTATAGTTCAAGTGTTCAGTTGACTCCACTTAATCCTGCGATTCTTTTCATTTCTCCTTTAGAGCATTTGAAGGTAACCGAGTAGCAGCTTAATGTGTCATCTGATTACATCACATTCGTGTAACTGGCCTAACACACTAAATTGAGATTACAGGTCAATGAGTTGCTGGTTAAAGGGAAAAAATAGAATTAAGTAGGCTTCCTACCATTCTCTGCAGTGGCTTTAGAGAAAAACTCAAAGTTGGCCTGCTCCCACTGCGGAGAGTGAGTCCTCTTTTTGCCCTTCCTCCTACGGAAACGGCGGGCCAGGAACAGAAGCGACACGGCACCAAAGGCAGTGGCAGCTACAAGCTTCTTGGTACCTGTGCTGACACTCACCTGGAAGACAGTGTATGGATGAGTGTAGGGCTGAATATTTAAACAGCTATGCACCCTGGTTTGTTTTTTGCGTCAAATGCATGAAAGACACATTTTAAGCCATGTAATATTGTCTCCTATGGCTATAACTTGAGGTCAAGTGATTATTAGCTTGACTTATTAAGAAATCCAGTATTCTTCTCTATCCAATATCTGATAAAATTTGTTATTTTTAAAATGTGTTAGTCGCATACAGAAAATGCCTTTCAAGTTACTATATTGTTGCCTTGAGCAATGTCCCACCCACAGCACTATCTGATTGGTTACACATCACAGGTAACAGCAATCAGCACTGAAATGACAAAAAAAAAGAACCCTCATTTATTTACAAGTATGTATTATTTATAATCCTTCCAGTTAAATGTGAAAACTGACAACAAATACTGATGAAAATATTATTGATTTTCACAGCCTAAAATAATTACTCAAAAATTTGACACCATATTTATTTTCAGCAAATGGATTTTGCAGAATGCAGTTATCAGTTTCTCTAATTACTAGTAGTCAGTAATGGCCAGAATAATGCTAACTTCGCTTGGTTGTCTCCTAACAATTCAATAAATAATAATAACATGTTTTGTTACAATGAAACAAAACATCAATGGTTAAATGTTGCTTTGCAAAAATGTGTCAGTCCATTAATATCAATGTACCCTGGAAAGAGGCATTTAGTAAACACATACATTAAGATAACATAAAGACTGTATCCCAATTCACCCCTTGGCCCTCCCCCTTACCCCTACCCCTCTGTTTTGTGCATACACATGAAGGGGTAGTGTTGTCCTGACTGTCAATTAGATGGAGGGGAAGGGCTAAGGCGGAGGGCTGTACAGCCCTCAATTTTCCAGGACCACACTACGAACAGAGGGGTAGGAGAAATCGATCATAATTCATTTCAAATCATTGGCAAGATGGAGGTAAACAAAGCAAAAAATTGCAGCTGTGTGATAACAGAAACACACAAATGTATGTATTTTCTTCGGAAACAACTTAATCATTTGATTGACCATTTAATGCCGTTTCAATGTGTTATAGATCGCATTTCTGCAGTTTATAGTTGATAGCCGCAAAAAGATGCCCAAAGCCCATGGAACAGAGATGATTACAGCTACTGACGGCATGGTGAATACTTTCGGAAACAAAGTTTTCGCATTTGGGGCTGGGACACTTGTCACAGAGAATGAGAACAATCTGGGACAGAGGCGGAAAAGACACAGACTAAATGCACTTGGAGAGGGGAGGGGAGACAATGGGACAGGGAGGCCAATCACAGCGAATTATGTTAACCTTGATTCACTAATCACAAAACCCCCAAGAGCCTGCATCTTGTAAACTGAAAACTCATCTCAGTCATTGATGACTGCTGATGACGTAACAGGTCATGAAGGGTTGTCCCACTTCATAGGAGAAGGTTTCAACTTCTAACCCTTGTTTCAAGGGTAGTGTCAAGTGCAAGGGCCAAGGGGTAGCGGTAAGGGGGAGGGCTAAGGGTGAATTGGGATTGGACCAAACACTCGGTCTCCAATAAATAGTAAAACAATGTAACCACTGTGCATTTTTTGCACAGAATCTATGCTACCTCCAATAAACTGTGGGGCCAGATCAAGCCAAAGTGAACATCAGTGTCAAAAATTAAAGTTTCACCTATCATTTCTCAAATAGGCTATTTTTTTTTTTTTAGTTTAAGAACTCTATTTTATGGAACTGTTTACAAAATTTCAGTATCACTTGTAGAAAAAATGTATAAAGATATAATCAATACAAAATGAAACCTAAGAAGAACTAAAATATGTAAGTGCTATATTTACTTTAATAGTAACATTTTTTTCTTGCTTGTATACGCGATATTTTAAGTCTGTGAATCTGTAGGAACTAATTATTCAACAGTACAAGAATATAGAAAGTTTATGTAAAATATGCTCTATTAGCTGTATATATCACTTCAATTGTAATATGTATGTTAAATAAAAGTTTCTTAGCATATCTGAAGTGTTTTACTTCCAGCAAAGTCTTTTATTATGACTACTGAACAAAGTGACAAACTGTTGCCCCCATGTCACAGTTCCCACTTGTCCTCGTGTCACAATGTATTTGTGTTCATAAAACTTATCATTTAAACATTTTTATCCAATATTAGTCACAGTTGTAGTTTAACATTATAGCTAAAGCCCTATGTTTCATTTAGTATCGATTTCTTTTGCGTAAAGTGGGAAAAAAAAAAGTTCATTTTGAGTCCCCGTGTCACGCAGCAGTAATTAAATATTTTTACCCCAAAATTTTATTTCTGTAAATTGTGACATGCTTCATGTTAAATTACTTGCTAAGGCCTATTCACATATGTATTAAACATAGAGATAAGTTATTTCGTTTTCAACACAGATCTTATTGAACATGAAATGTGTCCCTGTGTCACCGCTTGATCTGGTCCTGTGATCACTTCAGTCTAAAAAATTGTTGACACAAATATATGCAACAACATGAATGCCCTGCCTGATCAGAGTTCAACAGAGGACACATTACTAAGGAGAGTCAAAGTCCAACAGGCAATACTGAGTACTAGCTTGTCATGCATACTTTTGAAGAATCCATTTCAGATAGCGTGTGAAGTCTTTCTGTGTCTATACATAGGGACATGAATGACGAGGGGATTATCCAAGCCTACAGCGCCACTGCACATTCACAACTGAAGATTACATAAACAGTGGGTTTAGAGCAGTGACAACAACCGTAATACTGTTTTTTGTTTTCTAAGCTTATGAATGGATTGGGATGATAAAATGTTGCTACCTGCTTGCAGTGATCTCTGTCTCTTTTTCAGGTTCATCTGTGTGTCAGTCTTGCTGCTATGAGATTCTAATGATATCAAATCCACTGCTATGTGCACGACTCTGAAAACAAACGCTGCTCAGGCATTGCCAGATGAAAAGAGTGACAGAATATACAGGTTACATCATATACAAAAGATGAAACACTTCTTCACAATAATCTTTAAAAAAATTCTTTGTTACCTTTAAAATCTGGGGATCATTAGTTTTATTACTGATGTAAAAATGTTGCTCTGTATTGGAAATCTACAGTGATGTTACCCTTCTGACTTATCTGTACATCTCTAAATTCCACTGCTAAAGTGCAACACTGTCTTTTACAAGAACAAATTTTAAATTAGCATAAAATAGAGTTTCAAATTTATCCTTAAGTAGAACATCAAGACGGTAATATGAGGTTTGATGCTTTGTATTTCCTTATATAGGCACCTGTACACTTTCAAGTGCTTTTCCTATCAATATTTTCTCACACCCTGCAGTCAATCATAGGACTAAACTGCTTTGGCACATTATATGGTGTTAGACATTTCCAAAGAGGTTTGCTGGGGAGCATCTGCAAACAGCTATGAGAAACACTAGAAGTGGAACTGTGACAAAGTCAGGCAGAATAGCTCATCATTCATCCTACATTCAAGTCAAATCAAATGGTTACTTCCTGGATATTAAAAAGAATAAAAGAAATTAGAAAAAAAATTGTTTAAAGTGTTTAAAATAAGTCCAAAGACATTTTGGGAATTAGCTACAATGTAGAAATACAGGTCCATGGTTCATAGCCTACCAGTATGAACAAACAATAAAGACATAAATAAACACCACAACCGCAGTATATAAGGGGGAATGGTTTGAACAGAAATGAAAAAAAAAAAGTTGCTTAAAGAAATAATTGTTTAAAGAGGTCTAGTAGGGATGGACCAATCCAACTTTTTCAGTTCCAATGCCGATACAGGGGCCTTGCGTATTGGTCGATACCCGATACTGATCCAATATCATTGTTGATTAAGAGCAGAGGTTCTCAACAGGGGGAGACTCTCCTGAGGGGGGTGTAAGCATATGAGGGGGTTGCAAGTGACATTGTCGTGCGTGTGGCTGCGTTAGCTTGGGGGGGGGGCACAAATTTGTTCATGGGGGGCAGTAGGTAGTCAATGATAAGGTGCACAGCTTTATCTACAGAGCTATATAACCCAACAAGTCCTCCACATACAAGTCTATCGTGTTACTTTTAGAATTACACTCAGCATGCACGACGTAGCCCGTGTTGCAATAAATTTAAAGTGAAAGGATTGTTTTAAGGATTGGTTGCTTTTACCGATCACCGATCCAGCTAAAATATTGATATCGGGGCTGATATCCAATCCTAATATCGAATCTATGCAATGTTATTGTCTAGTAATGTGATGGAGTATGATTTTGATTCTGACTGCTATAACTGAGCTAAATAAAAAAACAATTGACATTAAAGAATCAATACATAAGATCTCTGTGTGCTTATGGACTTATTATGAAGTTTCTGATAGATGTGAATTTTGTTGCTTGGTGAACATCATTTGTTTACATCAGCCAACTCCATTACTGAGCTAACTACTGTTATGATACAAGCCACAATACATTGATTTTACATGTTTCACACTCCGCTAACAGTCTTTTTTCGGGGCAATAATGGTTTACCACATTCCACACCAGATCACAGTTAGCTTCAAAATATTTGTGCATTCACAAATTCTCCAGGTAGGGGCACACTTTAAACTTATATTTTAGCTAACCCTAACAGAATCAAAACTTATTTTGTGTGGAGACTTCAACAATTACTGTCCATTTATGGAGTAACACCTGCCAAATTCTGTGTTAAGAGCTGACCACAGTCATGAACACAATTTAATATACAAAAGACAACTGATAGAAACCAGCAAGGACTCCCACTAGCAATGCTACAAATACGTTTTCAAACAGATGATCACCTGAGCCAGGGAACTGTAGAAGGAGAGGGGTAGGTCGACCATGCGCAGGGCAGCAGCCTTGACAGACAGCTGTGAACTTGCGAGGGTCTCATGTGTCATTGTGGTGGTCTATACATGACTTGGAAACTCTCATATCCCCATCATGAATCTACTCTCTGGAGCTGAAAAAGAAAAAAGGAATGAGTGGCTTGCATGGATTAAACAGTGAGCTGCTGACATAAAGTACAGTATGTACAGTTTATGACGCAATCCTTGGCTCACCTGAATAGGAAGAACCACTTACGAGTATATTGTTATTATACTCGTATATTTGGCTTAGATACTGTGAAAAACACTCCCTGATAACTTACATATTTTTTCAACGTAATTATAAAGTACAAGAAAGAAAACTGAGAGACAATCATTGATGTATGTATAACAGCATATTAGGTCCACACAAGAAAATAAAAACATTTTCCACCACAAGAATAAAATCATAAAATATTGAGATAAAACCCATAATTTTAAGAGAATAAAGCTGAATACAAAAAGAGTCATAATTTTATGAGAATAAAGTCATAATATTTGGAGAATAAAGCCATTATGAGAATAAAGTTGTAGTTTAAAAAAAACCTCATAATTTAACGAAAATTATGCCATACTTTTATGAAATTAAAGTTGTAATATTTCAAGAATAAAGTTATATTACGAGAATAACATCGTAATTTAAAAAAGGTAGGAAAAATATAACTTACAAGAAAAAAATCGTACCCACTTGTGGCATAATAGAGAACTTTGAACATTTTGTGAGGTTATACTTTTGTTTGGGGTTTATGCATGGTGTTAACCCACTATCAAGACATTGTCATTAGTCATCCAGTTCAACATAAGTGAAAGTTGCTGCTTTGCTTGTAACGGTTGCTGTAACCGAAAACTCTGTCATGAACAAGGCTTAAGGCTTACAATTTCTAAATTATGACTTTTTATCGCACTATTGCAAATTTATTTTCAAGATATTATGACTTTAATCTCATAAAAGTACAATATTATTTTCATTAAATTATGATTTTTTAAAATTATGATTTTATTATCATATTATGGCTTTATTCTCAAAATATTATGACTTTAATCTCATAAAAGTACGACATTATTTTTGTTAAATTATGAGTTTTTCTAAACTATGACTTTATTCTCATAATATCATGGCTTTATTCTCAAAACTGTACAACTTTAATCACAGAAAAGTACATTAATTTCATTAAATTATGGAGTTCTTCTAAACTACGACTTTATTCTCATTACATTATGGCTTTATTCTCAAAATATTAGGACTTTATTCTCATAAAATGATGAATCTTTTTGTATTCAACTTTATTCTCATAAAATTACGGGTTTTATTTCGATATTTTACGACTTTATTCTCGTAGTGGCAAGTGTTTTTATTTTCTTATGTGGCCCTAATATGCCGTCGTACATATGACCATCACCAGAGGTAGAAACATTACAGCCTCATTTGACAGGGTATGCATCTCTGACTAACTGGACAGATAAAAAATACTTCAAACAAACAATTACGATAAGTGGTTCCACATTGCTGTACTGCAATTTATAATCTGAGTTGTGTCCACCTGACATGACTGTTTACAACATCCAATTAACCACATAAGAGATTCATGAGGCTCATCACATGGATGTTAAGTCCATTTGCAGCTCAGTGTTAATCTGGCAGTGTATATGGTTTGTTAGGATTCTTGGCTTTGTATATGTCAAACGGATGCATATGCAGCAACAAAGTGTTTGTAAACATAACTTGTGCCTTGCAGAGGATAAATTCGTGAACAGATGGAAATAACACAAACAACAGGATATCGTTATACTTTTTATACATAGCAGGCGCACATTAAAAATCTGATAACTCTTATAGTACTTTTCAGCTGTTTAAAATGCACAAAACCTCTATGACATTGCTACTACGTTATTATGAATTTACTATAGTTTCTTTGGCTATCATTACATTTTCACTGAATAGTTTTATGACTAAATACGTATTCACTCAAAGCTAAGACGGGAAAAATGACAATAACTAAAGTTAAATATGGACTTTTTAACTTTTACTTTGTGGTACGAACAAATAATAAGTTTGCTCCGAATTTCTCACTATATATTTTATGAGTATTAATTCTCAAGCTAAAACTAAAGCAGCACAGTAGCTCCAAATCAGTGTCTCTGGGTACACATGGTAGAAAATTGCACAACTGTTACTGGCCTGGTTTAGCATCTAGCTTAACGGCTAACTGATATCGGCTAGCACATAAATACTAGCTGCATGTTTTTAGCCAGCCAAGAATAAACCGTCCACAAACAGCAAGAACGACGTGCCGGTTTACTGGCTGGCTGGCTTCTAGTAAATACAGTGAACAGAATATGGAAGTAAGAGAATGTACCTCCTGAAGTTATCTGTCAGTGTAGCCCCGATCCACCGGCTGACCTCAGCGGTAAGTGAAGGTCCAAGGAGCCGCGCGAGCCCATCTAGCTTGAATTTCAAAATAAAAGTTTTTCCGTAAAGTTTACAGGACTAAAGCGTCCCCTGTCGTCTTTCTGAAATATTAGAGCCAATGCATCACGGATGTGCCATGAGATGTAGTCTATATGCACCGTTTGTCCATCAAGTTGGGATAAAATGTTTTTATCCCCGCCCATGAAATTAATGTGATATTGTGATTTATTCTTGATAAAGTGTAACTGAATGCAATAAGTATGTAATTATTGCAGCTAGTCAAAGATGATTACTGATGTGTACAAATAGGAAAAAAAGGGGAATGTATGTGAAAACTTAATTATTCCAACTTCTTGGACAATAGTGTACTTCTTGTAAGAACTTAATTATAGTATAATTCTTATGAGTCCATGTGTTGGATATGTAAAATTCTTAAACATGAATTTACATCTAAATATGAATAACCTCTTTGGTTTTGGGCCATAACAAATGTCATACAATTCAAATAGGCTTCTTTTTTTTTTTTTTTTTTTAAATTATTATTATTTTTATTTTTGATCACTCTTTTTGACATTTTAGCTTTTCCCATTTTGTCAGAGGAAAAACTACATCAGCTTGAGCTGGTTATAGATTTTGTTTCTATGTATGAGGACTGCAGTTGAAGAGATTTTTTTTTCCCCTTTTCAGCACTGAAATCATTTCAAACTGCCAGTTCTACATGAGTAGTAGCATGGCAGTGTATGATAATAACAGAATAATAAGTCAAGCCAGCAGGCCTGGAAAAACTTGACCCAGGTTACAGTGTCATATAATTCAAGTTGGCAAAGAATTAGACTTTTCAATCAGCCTCATTATTGTTGATGGAAAATGCATACACATTAATGCAAATTAAAACCCTATTTTGCATATTTTTGTGACTTTCATGAAGGTTGTTTATCAGAAAGTTCAGAACTTTTGAGGACATAAGAACATTTTCAGTAATACAAAATGTTAATTTACAATCAGCCTTATAAATCTTTATTTGATCATTTTTGCAAAGCAGTTGTTGGTGTGTTCTTCTGTGCTGATAAATAATACACAACCAAACAGTATATAATAACTTTATTTCTATAGCACCTTTAAAAACTGAGTTTACAAAGTACTTTGACAAACAAGGCAGAAAGGCACAACAGCAGAATAAAAACATTAAAAAAAGATAAATATTCAAACATTAAAAAAGACATTAAAAAAGACAACATCACATAAAGGCTAGTCTATAAAAATGTGTTTTAAGAAGTGATTTAAAAGATGTTACTGATTCCGCAAGCCTTATCTCCTCGGGCAGGCCGTTCCAAAGTTGAGGGGCCCTGATCGAGAAGGTGTGGTCACCTTTAGACTTTATATGTACAGTCCAAGAGCCCACATCTCTATTTTGCAGGGTATATAAAACAACTCAGTTTGAATGACATCTAAAAAAAAAATTTGTGGGCATGAACAATTCATATACAGCTTAATTTCAGTTAATTTCCAGGTAACTCTGATATACATTATGTGGCTCTGAGCAGAAGTTCCATAAAGTGTGGAAATCTTTCTTAACCTTTTTTGACAATCCTATGACACATGCACAAGGTCCTTAAGTGAAGATGTGTGTTTGTATGTAACACTCTATGATTTGTAATTTTATTTATTTCTACAGTACCATATATGCGTAGAGATATCTGGTGACAGCAAGGGGTTTGGGAGGGTCAAGTGGGTTTTGTTTGATTTACTTTTTTTTGTGTGTGTGAATACCTGTGTATATCATCATTGTTCTGTATTTTGAAATTCAATAAACATATCTAAACACAAAATTTTCAGGTAACAAAAATGAAAAAATAACCTCATAATGTTGACTTAATTGTAAATTTTACTGTTTATATAATTTTTCAGATTTATCATGTTAGGTAACCTCTGACTTTGAAGCTGCTGTATTATATTAAATAGTCAACATTTATTGTATCGTTTTTGTTGTTTTTTACATTTTGTCTCATAATTACAACTTTGCCAAGTCATAAGGAAGTCTTCCTTTTGACTAATCAGCAAAGCATGTGTTTATGTCTTAACACACTAGATGGCGCTTGGGATGGGTTTACTACATTGTCTTTAACGTTTACACAAGCTAATGACCCTCTTTTCACTTTCAATCAACTCACTCCTAATTTAGGCTATGCATTTGCAGGCAAATACTTCACATAAGATATTTGGATGCTATATCATAAAGTTAGTGTGCAAAGTACTTACTAGTACACACTATCAAGTACATTACTTTCTGAGACAACACAGGAACACAGTCATTTTAGTCCTGATGTTTACCAATAATGTATAAACACACAAATAGAAAAGTGTAAGAAAGAAAAGAAGCAAATTCTAAAATATTTACAGCAGGATGGGGAGGGTTTATATGACTTTTGTAACCGGAAAAGGGGCGGAGTCAGTTGTAACGTTAGCAACCACGCTGAGCGACAGGAACGGTTAACGTAGTTAAATGTGAAGGTTTGTTCTTTCAATTATGCCTCTCCACACTGACTGAATTTGTAAACCAGTCATCGGATGAAACTGGAACTACCTGTGAAGGCTGACCTCTCATTATCGTTCAGGTAAAACCGTGCCTACATTAATATGGGACGATAGCTACCTGCTGCTGACTCTTGTACAGTCACTGTGATATCGTCGGTGATCTTGTAATACAGGAACGTTAGCCAGCTAGCTAACGTTAGCTAGTTGGTAATAGTGAGATGGTTCATCGATTGCTTTCTCGTTCATACACTACTTTATCTTATATTTTTCCCTTATCGCTGTATTTTTTAATATAAATATTACTACGCGTATCATCTATTGCCCACTAAATTTACAATTAATCAGATGACCAGGAACTACCAACAGGCTAATGCTAAAGGTAACAGCGAAAGACTGCTAGTCAGTCTGTGACGCTGTCAAAGCCTCGCCTGGTTTTGACAGCTCAGTTTGAGCAGTGGACAAGGCCAAAGCCACACACGTCTGTGATGTCCGCTCTGTACTCTCCACGCCTTTCTGCAAACCGTGTAAGCCTTTATCCGAAAAGAGAAGTGTGTAATCACGTAAATATCCTTGGGATATTGGAGCATACATCTAGGTAGCTAGCATTAACTGCTAAGTAGCGACATCAACATAACCCCTGTCACACTATTGTGTCTGTTGTGTGCTATTTTAGACGTAATACTGGGTTTCTTTTAAAAACGTTCAGCTTTACACGTAAATGCAGCATTCTAACAGAGAAAAGCCTTTGTTTAATTCAGCAGTTATCCTCTGATTCACGTGTACCACTGGGGTTTGGGTCAACGCCCCACCCAGTCAACACCTCTTTGTGCCGGCTTTAACCACTAGTGTTTGTACATGTCGACACCGAAGATAATTTATCCTGATTGTGATAGTGAAAGCCTCAGGGATAGTTATTCTCTTCTATTCCATTCTTTCCTTGTCGCCTGAGGATGAAACCACTGGGTAATCCGATTTTCCTGCTGTGTTACTACATTAGTTGGAACAGTGCCTGCTTAGTGCAAGAATCACTGTGGGTTTGTTGTTTTTACCTCGTGAACTTATGCTCCTGAGTTAAGAGAATTCCTAGAAGCCTGTTAAATTGCGTAAAGAATCATATCTGACCCTGTGCAATCTAACAACCACGCGTGATTTTTCTGGTAAAGATAATGAGCGGAAACACATTATTGACCCAAACAGGACTGAACATGTACTCAACTATTATTCGGAAGTAGCTTGTTTACGCAAGCGTGAGGACACTAACAATACCTTGTGATTAAGAGCCAGTTGCATTTGTGGATGCCTAAATGTAAACAAAATAGTATGTGATCTAATGCCCTGTTTTTTTTATGTTGTCTTCCTCCCACATGTGCTTTTATCTGGACTTCCATAGTTTCAGGCAGATCATAACTGTAAGACACCATTTGACTGATCTAGTATGAATGAATGTGCTGCAGGGCTCTCCTGACATGCCTCTGATTACACGAATGCTAGAGTGTCAATTTATGTGCAACATTGCTTTAGGCAAAGTTGTGTTTTACAGCCAGTGCCTCTTTTCTTTATGGGGAGTAAAGTGGGAAAAAATTGCAAGTCATTGTGATAGATCATTTAAATTCTGAGTTTTTGTTCAAGTCAAATCAAGTTGAGTTGCAGAGACTCCTGTAATGAATTTCCTCCTTTGCAGATATGTTTTCAGTATTTGTTTGAAATTTATCAATATTTACAGCTTATTTTTGTGCAGCACAGGCTTGTGCCTTCAATCTTTTTATTCATTTTTGTCTCTCCTTACATTTTTACTCATTCATTTACATTCCCAGTGTTTCTCAGACCACTTTGTCTTTTATGGTTTCCACAGAAATGTTTATCATTTATCAGCTGCAACCATTGATTTCTTCTCAGCAGAAAACAGTCCCTTATTTTATAATTCAAACTTTTTTCTGGTACAGAAATGTTTATAGACAGGCCAAGAAATAGGACTAGAAAAGAACACATTTTTTTTTTATCATGATAAATATCATAATATTATGATAAATTGATATACATTTTATTTTGTTTTTAAGGTTATGGGTAAAAATAGGGTTTGAAGTACTGACGAAATAATTCAGTCTTTTATTGTTTGAAAGTTCTACCTCTTATAATTAAAGTAAGCTTAATTACATTTTTTTTTCATATAGCACTTTTCAAAACACAGTACAAAATGTTTTAAATAACAAAAGAAGAACACTGCAATAAACTACACCACATGGTTGTTGAAAATGTCCTTCATGAAATAGTGCACACAGATAAACTGAAACAATATAATGATGCATGCAGTCATGGTGAAATAGCATAAAACAGTAATTTAATGCTACATTAAAAGCAAGTAAGGATAAAAATAAAATGAAACGGGAGCGCAAGAGGAGCAGTCATCAGATTTATTATAAAAAAGGCCTTCTGTAAAAGTATATTATAAAAACTGATTTCAAAATGTCACTGAATTAGTTCAGGTATGTTAAATTAAATACAGTGACAAGAGTGTTATGTTTTTACCATAAGAATAACTAAACAATGAATGGACATCAGTTGTGTTGCTTTCTTCTTATTGCATCCTTCTTATTGTCTTTGCTTTATTGTGTGTTTTAAGTTGTTTTTGTCTTGTTATATTTTTTAACCTGTGTTTTTGTTTTCTAACTTTTGTCATTGCATATTATCATGTCTTTTATGATGTTTTTCATCTTTGTTGCATTATTTACTTATCCTCACTTTGTGTCCTATTGCATTCTTATGTCTTTTACATTGGTTTAATCTTGTTGCATCCTCTACAATATTTTTGTCATGTCGGGACTAATTTTCAGATACAAATAATCATATGGCTTCTTTAACTTTCATTCAAAACTGAACATTCTCCTGTTGGGTAGGGGCAGAACCTCCTCTACTGTTTGAAAGGAAAATGGTACGGTACCTTACTGTGGGTCACAGCCCCAGAGACCAGCTCATGTGCACCAAAAGGCACAGGCTCTGCTCTACTTTTATCCTGAGCCTGTGCAGCCTTTCTGTTGTCCACCCTTGTTGATCTGATGATGGGTTAATCTATCCTTAACTCATGCTCCAAGAGATGCCATTTGATTTGTACTCATGTTTGTGCACATTTGCTGACCCATCTCAAAGTAGACTTTCCTCTTTATATCTTGTTGTCAGGGGAAAACCTGTAAAATCAAGTTGAGCTGCACAAGAGACATGTTTATAGATTTTCTGTCTAAATATGCAGACTACTGCTGAGCAGAATTTGATATGTACATTTGAAGGTGTTCATACAACTGTGAGACTTTGTCAAAACACTTTTCTTCCTTGTCAGCACTAAAATCATTTATGCAACGCCATTCAAACACTGCTGTTTCTACGTGAGCTGTGGCATGTTAGTAGCTGATAATAACAGGAATTCGTCAGTCATGCAGGCTAGGAAAAACGTATGTCTTCTGCTGGTGACTCAGGTTACAGTAGCGTGACTGTTTTATTTTTCCTATGTTCTACTCTTGTACTGTATTGTATACTGTTCCTCCTGAAGTATCAAGTAGCAAATATATACTTGATGAAGAAGGCTAACCTTGAATAACAAAATTGTTATTTTCTGCTTTAAATTAACCATCAGTAAGATAACAGACACTCAAAGTGAAAGTGAAATACTGAATGTTGTTTCTTTTCCTTTCTCTTTTGCATCTTTTAGAGAATTGTGGGTGAGTGATGCCGCCATCCAGCTGCGATTGCCCCCACCTGGACTGTGTGGGGGAGATCACTAAGGAGGAACTTATTCAGAAATCACACGTGAGTCCCTCTAGCTCATGGTCCTCTCCTCACACATGGTCATAACAAAGATTTCCATAATGTTTAGTAACTTAGGTGTCATTTCTCCATCCTGATGTTGATGTTTTTTAGGGCCAGTGCCAAGACTGTAAAGTTGGAGGACCAAATCTGTGGGCATGTCTAGAGGTGAGACAGAGATAACAAGCAGAACATTTTTTTTTTTTGCATTCTATTTTGAACGGGTTTAAACATTGATTAGGTTATATAGTTAACATTGCAAACTGGCTTCCTCCCACCATCCAAAGACATACACTGATAGGTTAATTGGTTAATCTAAATTGCCCATAGGTGTGAATGTGA
>JAPQRP010000011.1:28600965-28614412 GCA_037367295.1 Apogon hyalosoma | reverse complement strand
TAAGTGGCTGGGATAGGCTCCGGCGACCCCCGTGACCCTAGTGAGGATAAAGCGGGTTCAGAAAATGGATGGATGGAATTAACATTGCTTGAATGAATATCCTCTAATGCAAAACTGTGCAGTCAGGCTATATCCAGATAACATGTAGCACTGTGCTGTTAAAAATGGCATGAAAATTACATCCTCTCTCATCCAAAACATCTTACTTTGTGCAAGTTTGGAGAGACCTTGAGCTTGAGAAGAAATGCATTTATTTAGTGTTTGGATGAAGTCTGCAAGAAAGTGATCAAATTAGGAACACCAGCAAATGCCTGGCATCACTAAAGCTGTAATTCACTATTGTCGTCAGTGTCTATTAATCTGTCTGTTTATGAATTAGTTATTTCTTGATTAATCAATAAGTTGTTTAGGTCATCAAACATCATAATTTGGTGACTATATGTTGATCCAAGTTCCTCAAAGCCCAAGAAGACATCCTCAAAGGTCTTGTTTGGTGCACAGCCCAATGATAATCAGTTTGCTGTTACAGAGAATAAAAGAAAGCTGAAAGTATTCTTATTAAAGAAGAAGGAATCAGAAAATGTGTAACTTTTTTCACAAAAAAAATGCTCAACCATGAAGACATTCATGAAGACTGTCACTGACAGATCTGAGTGTATCGTATTGTGGAATATGTGTCTAATGTCCAGTCCTGCTGTGACCATGTCTGCAAACTGAATTGCCCCTAGGGGATAAATAAAGTTATCTGACTGAAAGCATCAGAGTAGTGGAAAATTCATTTAGCAGTTTACAATTATTTGAATGATCATTGGAGCTCAAGTCATAACCTAGTGTTCTGTATTCATGTTAGGAGCATCACTAATTTTCCTTATCCTTTGCGCTTTGTTTTATGAGAGATATAAGACAAAACAGGTCTTGTACTGTTTTCATACTGGATTTACTTTAAGTGGGTGAAACACCGGTTTTGAAACTTCCCACCTTTGTGTCTCAGGAGAAGCATGTGGTGTCTGTTTGTTTCATCTGCCTTTTTTTCTGTTTTGTTTGTTTCTGTCAAGGATGGCTGTGCTTATGTGGGCTGTGGGGAATCTCACGCTGACCACAGCACGGTCCACTCACAGGTGAGAGATCTCAAGCCTTTCAAGTAGGAAATAGGAATTTGATTAGAGACTGGAGATGTGGAATGGATGTGACTGAAGTGGAAAATGGAAGATGGATTGAATTAAAAAGGATCATAACTAAAAAGATGAGTGGAGGGTTTAGAGGAGGTGCAGATGGCAGGCCAGACCAGGCAAAACCAGGCCAGACCAGGACAGGACAGGAATCCCACTTCAGACAATCTGGAGCCATGACTTGAAATAAAAACAACTTACAGCAATGCTTTATTTTTATCCTTTTTTCTTCACATTCAGTGAGCCTACATGTGCTTCTTTATGCTTTTGAAGCATATGCATTGTTAAAATATCCCATCAAGGTCCCTCTCTGTGCCTACATCCCCACTTTCAGTACAGTTTGAGCAGTGAATCATCTATTATTAATTGCCATTCCTCAGGGAAGTGGGGGAGATTCAGTGGCGCTGTCAGCTCCATGGTTACAGTATCCATCCCTTGTAGCAGCTTTACTCAGTCTCCACTATTCCCAGTGTTGACTAAGGCCTTTACTTGAGCACATGAAGGGTCAAATAGGGTTACAAAGACCGAAAGAGGAATATGAAAGCCAACATTTGGGTGGTGGCTCGAAGGAAGTGTCAGAAGACATGTTGTGGATAAAACAAGCAACTGTGAATAGTTTAAGAGCTAACAAATCATATTGGCAGTGAATTTGATATCCATCCCCTTATCCAGAACATCTGTCAGGGCAGCTCCCCAGCTACTCTTTGTGCTTTTTTTTGTTTTTCTGAAGAAACCATCTTGACATCTAGCAGGAATGAAGGCCATGATTAATTAGTGCTCTGGAGGCCTGGAGGAGAAGGAGACTTTTTTTTTTTAATCTCTTGACTATGCAATTTAACTAATTTCAGAACTCCACTTTCACTTTTCCCTTCTTCCATACTTGTGACAAAAGAAACACATTTTTACATCTAGTGTTTGCTATTTACATAGATATTCCAAACATCTGTCTATACTGAAAATGACCTCTGTGTAACAAATTTTATGTGCATAGATGCTTATCGTTTTTTGACAGTATACAGAAGTACTAAAGGTCAACAGGCAAAGAACATCTTGTGTCACAATAGCCACAGTCTTTGTTACAGTAAGTACAAGATGTTTCTTCAAAAAGGTCAAAAGTGAAAGGGAAAAGAGGAACCTGCTTGATGCATCAAACTAAACTAAAATGCCAAAGCCTCTGAGGAGCAGCAAAAGATGCTCTGTTGATAAGCTTATTGCATGACCAGATAGAATATATGTGAAAAAGCTGTTCATACATAAACATCTATTACAAACAGGTGAAACTCCTGTAAGCAGGCTTTGCAGCTTTCTCCTGGAATAATAGTCTGTATAACATTTGAAATTGAAAAAGATTATGTCTGACATGGACCCAATAATCATGTTTGCTTCTAAAACATTTGTTCTACATCTCATCTTTTAGATTAACATTAAATAACCAATTCAAACCCTGAAGTTGTTGACGTAGAAGAAGAGTCTGACAACATGTGGCGTCTGATCCTTCTTCTGACCCTCTTTGCTCACTAGGTTTCTATCTGTAATATCTTCACAGCTAAGGGGAAACCTCCCCTTAACAGCTTTAATCCACTGACCCAGTCAAGGTCTCTGAGGAGACTGGGGCTAAAACAGACGTTAGCTCTAGGGATACACTAGAGTAATAGCAACATAGCTGACACAATGTTTGAAATAACAGTTTGGCCTATAGCTTATGACCTTACTAATATTGTTTTCATTTTATTTCTTCCTCCTTTTGTACCAGAGATACAAAGAAAAACTAACTTGCTAAAAAAAAAACCCCTGAAATATTCATCATTACTGTTTTTGAATGGGCAAAAAAAAAAAAAAGATAAAAATTCTGACTCGCCAATGACTATAACATAGCAGATAAACATTAGTCACTGCTAGTGGTGGCACCGTATTTGTTGACTGTTAGAGATCAAAAAGTTGTTGGGCTGATAATCTGGTTCTCTTCATATCCTGCAGTGAAATAAATAAATATTTTGCAATGTTTTATTTTGGCTGATGCGTTTGAAAGCTTGACACGAGTTCTGTTATGATCAGACAGGTTTTAGTACTTAAATAACTCACTATAATAATAATTGCTGTACGTATTTAAGCTGTAAAACTAAACTTGATGGGGGAGCACATATCATCTATGTCCTTTAAATTCAGCTTGTTCTTAATGTCCTCCCTGGTTTACTTAGTGTTATAAATGATTTAAAGGGGGAGTCTCGTGGCTGTGCTCAGTCTGGTGTGTCCTGTTTGCCAGCCCTGCCCTCTCTGCTCTGAGGTGCCCTGCTGTGTGAAGGCTAATGCATCCTTGATGAATAATGCAGGGGTTGTTGCTGCTGCCGGTCGGCTGCTGCTGCTGCCGTTACTCATGTTCCGGCTCTTGTCGGGCTGCCAGGCTTGCTGGTGTTTGTCAGAGCAGGTCAGCAGAACCCGGCCATGTTTCCAGAGCGCCACTGGTCTGCTCTGCTGCTCCCCCCTCTTCCCTCCACCTGTAACCTGACACATTCAGCACACAACTGATGTCCGATATAGGAAGCTGGTGCTGGTGCTGTGCCCATCTCTATGGAAGTAGTTTTATGACAAAAAAAACAAAAACCACAGTGGAAACATCAGCCAGTATTTGTGGACTATATCTAATATTCCAGTGTGGGTGATTTCATGTCTAGACAAGACATAACACAATATAGCACATTTTCTATAAAGTCAATCAATATTTTGAGTGATAGCTGTAACGGCAACTTATCTGATGTATGCAGATGTTTCAAGAAAGGGGCAGGTATTATAATAAGTTTTCTTCATCCTGCTCCTTTCCAATCATGTAGATTGGAATGAATCAATAAATAAAGGTTATATCAGTGGTTCTCAAATCCGGTCCTCGAGGACCAGTATCTTGCATATTTTAGATATTTCCCTCTTCCAGCACACCTGGAAGCCATTACATCATTATCAGGCTTCTGCAGAGCATGATGATGAGCTGATCATCAATTGAACCAGGTGTGCTGGTAGAGGGAAACATCTAAAACATGCAGGACACTGGTCCCCAAGGACCGGATTTGAGAACCACCGGTTTATATAAAAATGACCAAATAGAAAGGCCTATTTTTATTACATTTTGAGATACATACTTAACAAATAATAGGTACTTAGAACCTTAATTTGAAGCAATATTTTGAATATATCATATAACATATAAAATATCAATAGGTAACTAGAAAACGCTTTTGAATTATAGTTGCAAACAAAAAAAAACAAAAAACAAAACTCCATGATTATTGCAACTGAACCTTCTGGCAATATTTGCAAACATTATCTCCACACTTCATTTTTGTTTTTCTCTTCACATTGCCACTCCATTGTTTTATTAGTTATCAGTTAAGCCTAACTTTAAATGTAGGTCCTTAAGGCGAATGAGGCTAATGTTAGCTGGCACTGAGAGATATTACAACAGCCTGCAAATACTTTTCAACAGTAGAGTGACTTTTTTCATTTACGTCTGTGTTGTCATGTGACTATGTGACATGAGGTTGCATAAGGTGTGTACCATGTAATCTTAACTGGGCTTTGATAATAATTCAAATGAACTCTCTTTGACAGGTACACACATGCATGACACACATATGAGTATGCACACACAAATTATGGTGTGCCTTAATCACATTTGATAGAATAATACTTCTAAAGGCATTAAAATTTTCTTTTCCATTACTGATTAGTCATATATTCCCACTGTTGTTACAGGTTTAGACTTTCAGAACCACTATCAGGCACACCTGTTTTTGTTTGGCAAGAGTAGCAGGAACTGTTGCTGTTGGTACATTGTGTTGAAGATAATATAACGTATCATGTTGATTAGAAAGCACGTGTTCTCTATCAGCTGATCTTGGATAAATATTTACCCTGTTTTTACTAATTCACAAGACCATTACCTTACGCCTCAATTTATGCAGGAAACAAGGCATAACCTGACAGTGAACCTGACCACTCTCCGAGTTTGGTGCTATGCCTGTGGCAAGGAGGTTTTCCTGGAGCGTAAACTGGGCCCTCATTCGCCCCATGCTAACAACAAACCCCTCGCTTCTCCGCAGAATGCTGGCCAGGTAAAGGGTCAGGCTCCACTCAGTTTATGTATTTTTATGGTTACATAACAATGTCATGTCTTATCACACAGTGTTGTACAGTAATAATCTACAACTTTCTACCCTGAGATTGTCCTCTTAATGTTCAGCATTTATTAGATAACATTTTCATGTTAATGGTTGTCTGTGTTGTGTGGTTGTTTCAGGATAATGGCAGGGCCCCTGGGAGCCCAACCTCCCTGAGAGTGCCCCCTAATGGTGGCTGTGAAGACCTAGACATGGAAACAGAGGAGGAAGATGACCTGCGTGCTAGAGGTACTTGGTGTATACAGTTTTCATCTCACAAAGATGGCAAAATAACTTGTATATACTGTAAATTAAGCCCTTATTAATGCTGTTATAAATGCACTTATACACAATCTAAAAGCTTCTAGAATAGGCATTTCAATGATAAAACATATTGTTATGAATTCAGTGAGCTGACTTAAAGCATAAACAAATTTTAACCCCTTGTAGTGCTACAGTAAAATGCTAAAAAATAAACATTGCATGGAAGTTGTGAGCGTAATCCACAGTAGGAGGTCTGTTCACAGCAGCAGGTTCATTTGAGAGTCCTGGTTATGGTGGGAATAAATAAGAGCTGTAAATGAATGAGACTGCTAGTCTGTCAACTAGTGATGATCCTGGTGTAGTGACCACAAAGACCACTGTTACACACACACACACACACACACACACACACACACACACACATACAGCCCAGTGATAGAGGACTGTTTGTTGCTGCTGTGTCATGGCACAACTGTACAAACATTTGAGCTGAGAAATCACAGTTTGTTACTCAGTGCCTCCATCCTACTGGAGTCACTAATGCAAAGTATATGATTCCAAAGACTAATGATTATCTTATTTCTGAATCCCATCTGAGGGCCACAGAGTGCAGTTGTGATTGGTCATTCCAGTGTTAGCGCATTAATTAACACATGTATTTAAAGAGAAGAAGAAAGCAAGATGTTCAAAACTGTGTGGCTCCACTCGCACTGTTCAGAATCTCATTGACTAGACACTGCATTTGGGCTGGATAGTGAAAACAATCTAAAACTGGGATCATGATGCAATGATAAACCTTTGACATTTTCACTTGATACAGAGAAATTTAACAGCCTGTCATTAAGAAGAAATAAATGCAACACCCACAAAGTGCAACATGCAGGTAGATTTTCCATCTAGCGAGTAAATCTCGAAGGGCTATTTGTCACCCTAAATGGACCAAAATAGTCAAGTAGAGGAAATAAAACCTTAGCTTAAAGATGTGGTGTCTGTGTCAGAGTCTGACACAAAGACATGAAACCGGGATGCATTGCAGCACCTTGTAAGACTGAAATGTTGCATTCAGATACACTTTATGAATTCAGGAATCTGTATTCAAATATGGGAATACATACATATGGGAAAGTTTATATTTTAGTCTCACTACAGTGAGAGGATGCATAGGCCCAGGTCATCTTTGATCATGTTTAAAGCATTACCTGAATACTCTTCCAACTGGCAGTGCTAAATACCCATATTGATCAGAACATTAAGATCATGTTTTCATCATATCACCTAACCCTACTATAGACATTCTGTGTAAGTTACTGTTGACACACATGCATTCTGCTAAAAAAAATCATTATTGCCTTGCTTGTGAGTTAAATATAAATTTTTTATCAATAAACATTTAGGCTCCTATGCTCAGAATGGTTTCATTCAGTGCTGTGAAACACAGCATAACAGACTCTGCAAAATGGCATATGTTATGTTAAACCTCATGCGGTGTAGGTCAGGCATTGGCACTAGTCACCACCTTGGTTATTTGTGTTCTAGATACAGATCATATATTCAGGAAGCAATATTAATTAGCTTTGTGAGAATAATGTCTGTCTATAGAATGTGATGATTTCTCCACTTTGTTGCTTTAAAGAGAACAGCATCATTTATGTCAAGCAACAACTGTGGTTGATGTAAAACTGGCTCCACGACCACATTTTCCTTTTAGCTGTGAATTATTCATTTAGGGGAAAAAATGAAGTAAGAAGAAGTTGAGATCCTTTCCTGGCTGCCATCAGAATTTACAACCATTTGATAGGTGGCTTGTTTTAATTTCCCTGGTGTGTTCTTTCTGTCCCCCTCAGGCCTCACAGGTCTGAAAAACATAGGCAACACCTGCTACATGAACGCAGCGCTCCAGGCACTGTCTAACTGGTGAGATCTGCCCTCTGGTTATGAGCCTTCTGCCTTTCCATCAAACTGCCTTCCTCTCATCACATCTCCTCCTCCTCTTGCACACTGTTTTTCATGTCACTTCAGACTTTGTGCACACGCTTCTTCCACAGATCTCTGTTCTGGTCAACTGTGAGAAATGGCTGAGGCCGCACTCATTTTGGAAGAAGTGATGTCTGAGGGAAAATTGCTGCAGTGCACCATTTGAGACAGCAGAAATGGCCTTTTGTGGCTCCCTGTAGGGTCTTCTGTTACAAATGAACACCAAACCCTTTCCCATCTCCTCTGACCCCACTCCTCCTTTTTTCCCTTTTCCTCTATAAACACCTCTTTTTTTATTTTTCTTTCTGCCACATCTATTATTGAATTCTCATTACTCTGATTGGGATGTAACTTTAATTATGCCTCTTTTACAAAAGCTTGCAACTATTATTTCTTCATTTTTACATTTTGCTTTTCTTTTCATAACCACAGCAAAGCAACCCCCTCTTCATTATACTGTCTACCCAGAGGCTGAGATTTTTTTTTTTTTTTTTTTAATTAAACTGATGCTGCCTAGTCTGGATATATAAGTCAAATTGGAGGTAAAATGTGGGTCAAAATTTGCAATCTAAATTGCATCCCTAAAATAGGAGGAACTGAGTCATGCAACGCAGAGGGAAGGACTTTTTCTGGAACTATTCTTTGATGTTTGTTTGCATGAGTGAGAGCCGCTTCTTTCAGTTACCGTCAGGCCATTACTCAGTTTGAAGGACTTCTTCTCTTGCCAAGGGAAGGATGTGGGGTCCATGCCTTATTCATTCTGTACTTTGTCTATTCTATCAAGTGACATCCCCTCAGCTGTTTTTTTTTTTGCTCAGTTTTTTTCCTTCACTGTGTTCTTCAACCCTCTGCTGCGAGAAGTGCTTTCTTGCAAGAGTTACTACCTTTGAGAATTCAGTATATTATACTACTAGAGTGAAATATGAATTTAATGAAATGAATAAAAAATGCAGACGGGGGACATAAATATGCAAGAATGGTAAACTTAAACCTCTTCTTTGCTTTTTTCATTCTGATTAAATTTACCACTATGTATATTTGGAAAGTGTTTTTTTTTTTTTTATTCTCCAGTTTATATGGGTTTTGAGCTGGTGGTAAATGTAGAATTAACATATGATACATTTGTTTCTCTTTCTTTCTATTGCAGTCCGCCCTTGACACAGTTCTTTCTTGAATGTGGAGGCTTGGTGAGGACAGACAAGAAGCCTGCACTCTGCAAAAGCTACCAAAAGCTAGTGTCAGACCTGTGGCACAAGAACAGGTTTGTATTTAGGTTATGGTCTGGATCGCTGCTCTCTGAGGGTGATTATCTCAGTCAGAAAGTATTACACCAGAATCCTGTTCTTTTCAATACAAGAAATCTAAATCAAATGCAAAATCTTTTGTTGTATTTGCAAACTCCGTATCATTTATTTAAGTTTGTATTTTTTTCCCCATTGCAGACCCTCCTATGTGGTCCCGACTAACCTGTTCCAAGGGATCAAAGCCATAAACCCCATGTTCAGAGGATACTCTCAACAGGTGGGTCGGCCAACAGAAGTGTGGTGAAAAGACAGACATGGGTTATCCAACCCAATTTAAAGTTCAGAAATGTTCATTAGATTTTTACTTTTATTTAGTCTTGCATTATTTTGTAAATTTTATGAGTACACAAGTAGTTTTATGTTTATTTTGTTTAATTTACCAGTTTATTTTGGATTTGGATTTCATCATAGTTTTTCCAAGTATTTTGCGGAAAGCCTTAATTTATGTAGGCTCAAAAATAAAAGAATGAAGAAGAAAAATATTTGTCAGTTTATATTGTGCATAGGGACACGCAACACACACCAAACCTCTGCATGTAACCCATCACTAGCTGAACATGCAGGAACACACCTGACACAACACGCCAGGAGCAGTGAGCAGCCATGTCACATGCTCAGGGAGTAAATGGGGGGGGGGTTAAGTGCCTTGTTCAAGGGCACATTAGCCAACAGTTTCTTTTTCAGTCCGGCAACACTTTGGTCACAACACCCTTCTCCACCCCTCTAGACCATTGCCACAAGGTTGGCCTGGAGGGATTTACAGAAGGATTGATCATTGAAAGTTTCGTTTTACACAAAGCTGTTTTATTCTTGTACACTATGAACTATTAACTTTGTGGAAAATTAAGATGATATAACATACATTCTATTTTGTTTAGTTTATATTGCTGAATTATTTTTCCATTTCTAGTTTTTGTTTTAAGGCATTTTTGCACCTACTTTGTGGTAACCTAACTTGCAGCTTTGCTCAAACTTGCAAGTGTGAAAATGACCTTACTCTTAGTTTTCTGTTAACTATAATAACACTGATGAGGCTGTAAATTCTTTTAATGCTATATCTCTAGCATAAACTAGAAAAATGTGTTTTTCACTGAACGATTTCTCATTCTCATTCATGCTGGCCTTGCGTTATAATGGCTCTAATGCTTAGAAGTTATTGAGTCACTCATTTTTCCTTTCACTCCATATCCCTCCATGCTCTTTCCTTTATAGAAATTGCATTATGTCCAGCTCAAATCACTCTGGCAGTTAAAGTGAATCTTCTGCCTTCAACTTACATCTACTGTCTTCCACATTCACACATTAGACGTAAAGCTAAGTTGCTTGATTTTCTTTCAGGAATGGCTTGAAATCCCAGTGTAATAATGCATATGTGTATGTATGTGTGTGTGACAATATTTATTTTTATCATATATATATATATATATATATATATATATTCAGTGCTGCAAAAACTGTTTTACTGAATTAGACTTGTTTTTTTCCCATGTCTGTAAATAAGAAATGTCTAAGTCTGAATGGTGAAATGATGAAAGGGCCTGTTTCCTCTCAGCTTGCCAGTGTTTGTTCAGAGGAGTTAAGTGAGGCATATTCATTTGTCTCGCCACACTGGGCTGCACAGTCTAGGAATTACTTGCCGTGAATGAAGTTAACATTCCCGGTCCTTGGAGAGAGGCGTTCATTTGGCTTGAAGGGGAGATTGGATGTCTGAGGTTCATTAAGTTTGATTATACATTAATGAGCATTTGGTTTCACAGTTCTGCATGGGATAGAACAAGCAGGTAAAGTAGTTGTTGTTCATAATTTGGAAGAAAATAAGCCGTAGGAAGTCTTTCTCTGTCAAACTTGATTACACTTTGTGAAAATACGTTCTACGTTGGATTTTCAATGGTGTATTCGTGAGGAAATCAGATGGCTACAGTGCACACTGCAAAAAAAGAGAGTCATGAGCCTTGTTTCTGGGGAATGGGAAATTTCTTTTTTCTAACAACAAAAATAATGCCAAAAATAAATCTTGTCAAGGATGTGTTTAAAAAAAAAAGTTACCTCATTAAATGACATATATCTAGCTGGGAAAACAAAATTTGCATTGTTTGCCATTTTTCAACTTTCCTTTATGATCTTAGAGGCTTTTATTCTACTAAAATCTAGCCAAGCAGACTTTACCAGATTTTCTGGGAAGACCATATGGTTCTGTGTGAGATTATTTGACTTAATTCTTGTTAACTGTTTTGCAGTACAATAAAAATGATTAATGATAAAAAAAAAAAAAAAGCCTTCTGACTACTGCTGAGAGATGATTAAAATAAATATTGTCGCTGTCCCGACCTGGCATTCAGGATTCCCAGGAGTTTTTACGCTGCCTGATGGATCAACTCCACGAGGAGCTGAAGGAGCCGCTGTCCGAGCCCTACGACCGGTCCAGCAGCATCACCGTGGATGACAGCCCCGAGGAGGACAACCACAGCCAGTCCGACAACGACTTCCAGTCGTGCGAGTCGTGTGGCAGCAGTGAGCGGGCGGACGAGATGCAAGGCAGCAATGTGTTGATGGACGACACCAATGAGGCTGAGATGCTGATTCCTGAGCAAGATGAGATTCAGGCCAACAGGGAGTGGCAGAAGGAAAAGAACATGATTAATGACCTTTACCGCTCTGGGGTTAATGGCGTTGTTGGTGGAAGCACTGGAGCGGACATGGACAAAGATGTTGACACAACCACTGAGACCACGCCTATTATTAGCAGCCAGGGAGCCATCAAGATTCAGGGCAGAACATCAGGTAATTTACAAGAAGATATACACCCCAGCTCCTATTACTTTTCTGTATACAATTAAACTGCATTCTTTTTCAGCTCCTTTATGCTGTTTAAACTCTTGTTAAGACTTGTTGCATTCTCTGCTAGATTCCTTCCCAGACATCCAGTTGTCCAACAATACAATCCATCCAAGACCACAGAGTCCTGTCCCCATGGAAGGACATGTTCCAAAAATGTCCAGCAGCCCACCCAAAGCTACCTCTGGGTGGCCCAGCCTTAACCCTGTACACAAGAAAGGTACATCTGGCAGTCCTATTATTTTTGTATTTATTTTATTAAACCTTTATTTAACCATGTAGGTCAATTGAGAACAAATTCTCATTTCCAATGATGACCTGGCCAAGACACAGCATAGTAGGCAGATAAAACAGTACAAATGAAACAAAACGAAGAAACAAGCTAAGAGTTACAAAGTCACATAACAAGCCATAATAGTGGTAAAACAGAATGTTATTTACAATGATGTATTCTTAAAGCAGAGTATGACTTTCATCATAAATTTTGTTTTCAAATTTGTAAAACCCGAATGATAACCTAATTATTACTAATTCATTAGTCTTGCCGTGCTTATGCACCTGAATCACTTCCCTCATGGTGAACAACTTTGAAGATGACTCCACCATAAACACAGTCCACTTGTTTACATAACAAACCGAAATGTCACTCGGGCCTTTTCGGAAATTTTGTCGCGAAATGCATTGTGGGAATGGCAACTAAGCGAAAGTGGTTTGTCACAGATTCAGCCAGAAAATGAACTAGATAGCTACAATGTAAAATTATACAGGATAGAGGTAAAGGTAACATTTGAGTTCAGCACTACAAAGAGACAGCAAAATTTCTGCTGCATGGAATTCCCATTCCCACAATGCACTTCGCAACAAAATTTCTGAAAAGGCCAGAATTATGTTTTGGTTTATGTAAACAAGTGGACTGTGTTTATGATGGAGTCATCTCCGAAGTTGTTCATCGTGAGGGAAGTGATTCAGGTGCATAAGCACGGAAAGACTAATGGATTAGTGATAATTAGGCTATCACTCAGGTTTTACAAATTTGAAAAAAAAAAATTCTGATGAAAGTCATATGCTGCTTTAAAAAAAGAGTAGTTATTGGAAGTAAGAATATAAAAACAGATAATACAGGTTTACCACATGTTGTACCATGTCTTTGCCATATGTATTTCCGTTATCAGTTTGGGTTTTTTTTTTCTCTTTACCAGACTGTTTATCCATGTTACACAAATCACTCTCTCACATTTCTTTGTATTCTTCCACAGCGGTGACCACATTCTCCCCGCCAAAGAATAAGCGTCAGAAGAAATATCGCAGTGTCATCTCAGATGTGTTTGATGGGACCATTGTCAGCTCAGTTCAGTGCCTCACCTGTGATCGGGTTAGTGTTGGATTTTTTTTTTTTTTTTTTTTTGCTCTTTCTGAGAGGGTGTGATAGACAGTAGCAAGGGAAGAACAAGTAATTTCAGGGAAATGTTCCTTTACTCTGCTGGTGGGTGTAGGTTTAAACATACAAGTGTGGCTCAATTATAAAATATTATGTGATGATCTTTAAGTGTAATTAAATTAAAACATAATTTTATTGGTGTCAGTCTTGAAGTTCAGAGTTTTTCTTTTACATTGCTGCTGTAGTTTTAGACACACATTGAATGCACAATTGTGTTGCAATGTGAATAATTACCTGCAATAGGATGGTTATGTTTTTACCTGCATTTGTGTTTCTTTCGGAGGTTTAGCAGACTAACAACAATTTTGGATAAAT
>JAPQRP010000011.1:28571003-28600303 GCA_037367295.1 Apogon hyalosoma | reverse complement strand
TTTGTTTACATTGAGATGAAATCTTAAAATGCCATTTACAAAGATGACACAGCAAAATTTACCAATGATATGAAATGACACACCTCCTTCTTCTAAGTGGGTGTGGTCATAATTGATTGAAATCATTGTGTGGATGGATGAAAGTAAGTTAAAAAAGTCTGAATGAAATAACTATGCACTAATCTCATATTTTTATGAGTAGCTAACTTTATTTGATTTCAGTCGTTATTTGCTTCCTTTTCCCACTCATATTAACCTACATTTTACAAGATCTTACAAGACTTCATTGCTAAAATAGGGATAGACCTTGTTGTCGAAATTTTTCTCTGCTGCTGGTGAATAATGAAATAGAGACTTCTGCCAACCAACAAGGTTTTTATTTCTTTGCAAAGAAAGGTCAGTCTGCACATGAGCGGTGATTGTGAAGAAAGACCTCAAGCTTCTGGCAAGAGCCACCTTTATAGGGTGGATCCCATCTGATAGGCGACACCTCCAGTCTCTTCAAAGGGCCTTTTGATTGAGTGATGAGCCCTGTGTTTTAACACAATCCCTTTTGTTGCTTCTTATTTACATATAGTAGGGGGTGTTGGTGAAGGAAGTTAAAATTCCATTACAACATCAAACAAGTCAATTTTCTCCTTGTATTTGTGCTTGAGAAATGCCATTTTTGTGTCAGAAGGGTCTGAAGATATATGTCTTAGGAATGACAGGTCAGATTTGTATTTGGATGACTTTGGGGCAAAAGCATCTGTTGAAATCCGGAAATCACTTTCCTTTTTCCGTTTGGAGATGGAGAATGGAGAAACCATGTGACACTGATACATGAAATGACTCCAGTGAATGGTCTTGTTTGCCTAAACTGACTTTGCTACATAAAGTTTAACATTGAAAGGTTGAAAGCCATGGTCACAATGGGTAAAGAAATCACTACCTCATACAAGACTACAAAATATCATTCATTTTATATAAATGCACATAGCCATACTGGGGATGGTATGTTGTTGTGGGGAATTGAGCTGCCTTGCCAGACAACTGCATGCTCTCTGTGATTTCTAGTTGATGCATCCAGTTTAATTATAATATCTTAAGGTTCTTATATATGATAAGAAGCTTAAAATGTTAAAAATCAGTTTGATTTGAAATCTGTTATGCAATTCTAAGTCCAAATGTCTGTTTACATCATGTATCACAAACATTTTTAGTTGCTTGCACAGTTGGTGAAAATAAAAATGATTATTTTTTAATGTAACCTTTATTTAACCAGTTAAAAAGGCTCTTTGAAATTAAAACCCTCTTTTGCAAGAGTATCCTGGTCAAGACAACAGCAGCAGAAGTTACAGACAATTTCACATTTCAAAAATGTACATAAAGCACATTGTAAAACTCAGTTCTTAAACCATGCATAAAACACTATACTAATAACATACTTACAAAACACCATCAAAGAATCAAAAGGTACTAAAAGTATAACCAACAATGTTCCTTAAAAGCATCTCAAAGCAGAACCCGATTCAATTAGTTTTGAAAAACGTCTACATCCAGATTTATGTTTCCCATTTATTTACAGTGACTTTGAATGCATTTACAGAGACCAGCTCCTTCTGTTTTTATCTTCTTCTGTAGGTTGTTCCAGGCATTGAGAGCAGAACATGTAAAAGCTTTCTGTCCCAGTTCTGTTCTGACTTTATTTTCATCTATATAGTTTTCTGAAGCAATTATGAATTATTATTCACCCAGTACTACACTGTGAAACAGTGCTCTAATGTGGCATTACAGAAGTACTATATGAATTTTCAAAAATGTTTACACCCTAGCTTATCTATTAATGATACTCAAGGACACATTGAATTTTTGACTTTCTTTTTTTAAATTTGTATAAAGTAGACAATTCCATACAAGCTGGCATAGCTGATAGTTACAAAAGGTAGAAACATCTTCAAACCATATGAATGTTTATCACAGCTATCCAAGTATAACTCTTTTACTGTCTCTGTGTTGTCAGGTGTCTGTGACCCTGGAGAACTTCCAGGATATTTCATTGCCCATCCCAGGGAAAGAAGACCTGGCTAAGCTCCACTCCTCCACCCACCAGACCTCTCTGGTAAAAGCTGGCTCCTGTGGGGAAGCGTACGCACCGCAGGGCTGGATTGCCTTTGTCATGGAGTATATCAAGAGGTGTGTTGATGTTCACAGCAGTATTTTGTTCACATAAACCTTTGCAGCTGTCTTAACTTTTGTGGTATCTATATTTAGTTGGTTCTGGGGTCCAGTGGTTACACTACAAGACTGTCTTGCAGCCTTCTTTGCAAGAGATGAATTAAAAGGTGAGCAAAAAGTGAGCCCTGGTCCTTTTTACACGTGGACTTGTATCTGAATAATATTTTAACTATATGCTTATTTGTGTTTTTCTAGGAGACAATATGTATAGCTGTGAAAAATGCAAGAAGTAAGTATCTATCTTGTGCTTTTTGTCCAAACTGAATAAAAATATAAGACACAACTATGCATTATATACATTATAATGTCATTCTTCCGCATCTTTTTTAGATTACGAAATGGAGTCAAATTCTGTAAAGTGCAAAGTTTGCCAGAGGTAAGTTGAAACTATAGAAACCAAAATCTTCATCGTAACATCTTGACAGATTTCTAAAACAGAATGTCCTCCCATGCTCTAGATCCTGTGCATCCACTTGAAGCGCTTCAGACATGAACTGATGTTCTCTACCAAGATAAGCACTCATGTCTCCTTCCCACTTGAGGGCCTGGATCTGCAGCCTTTTCTGGCCAAAGACAGTTCCGCCCAGACCACCAACTACGACCTGCTGTCAGTCATCTGTCACCACGGCACTGCCAGCAGTGAGTGGGCACAGTTGCACCCCGCCTTCTGTCCAGACGGGATGGCTGCATTCACCAGCCCGTAGAAAATTTTCACATGCGCTTGTTAGGTTTATGAATGCTGGTCTAATGCCTTTCCTTGTCTAATGCCAGGTGGCCACTATATAGCCTACTGCAGGAATGACGCCAACAATCTATGGTATGAATTTGATGACCAGAGTGTGACAGAAGTCTCAGAGTCCTGCGTCCAGAATGCTGAAGCTTATGTCCTCTTCTATAAGTAAGCCATTTTACATCACTTTCATAGTTGTGAACAACAACTTTAGGAGTCAGCAGATGTGTTGCACCGACAACAATTTATTTTTAAAATTGAAATGTGAAATCATAGCATATGAAATCATAGCAAATTAAATGGATATTGCTCCTTAAATCTCAGTTTGGTTTTGACTGTAAACCAAGGTTAAAATGAATTTTGCTGCATGAAAACTTAAAACTCCAATTTAAAATGGGATACATTGTTAACTTTAAACCTGTACTTGAGGGTTCATTCTTAAAATGCCTGCCTGTTTAGGATGCTAGGAGTGAAAATAAGCAAGTTCAAGAAATTTAAGGGACAGATTGTCTTAAAATACTGGTTGAACTGGAAGATGTGGCTAAAACAAACAGCTGCCAGACAGTCTCATTTGTACTTTTACAGTTGTGTATTTTCTGCCGTCAGTTTTTCACTCTTATGACTCCATTATTCTTCTCCTGTACTTACTTTATTTTATTGACCTATTCCTGAAGTCAGTATCACATGCTTTTACATCTTTTGATTCTGGAGACGCTTACATTTCAGTGTGATTGATTTAAGTTTCATTTTTTAAAGAATGGATTCTTTTAGAAAATACAAATAAAATTTTGAGATTTTTGTTTCTGACTTGAACTAAGCAAGTTAGAGCCATTTATCAACTTGGAGGACCAAATTACATGGATTTCCTTGATCAGTCAGAACTTTATTATTTGGCGCAGAGCTTCTGAATTTTTAAAGCATATGAATATAAGTAGTGGTTCAAATGTCCTTAACAATTTGGTAACAATGTATGTTTTAACCTTAAACTTAAGTGTTTAGGAATTCAGAGCAGCCAAAGGTTAATGGCTCTCCAGGCCCACATTTTCTGGCTAGGTCACGACAGAACACAAATGCATTTTCTATTTAATGATTAAATTTTCTGCTAAGGAAGTTATATTTTTAGCTGTGTTTGTCTGCATGTTTGTTTTTTGGACAACCCAAGATCAAATCAAAGGTCATGATCACAGTAGACTGTCTTTAGAATCTTTTGTGCAAAAATTGGAATGTTAGCTGACATATCTTCATATCTTTGCAACACTATTTTCTTGAATGCATAAAAAAAAGTTGAGTCTTAATGAAATTTTATCTTTGCATATTGTTGCACATTATTATTTTCATAAATTCAGTGTGATTGCTATGGGGGATGTAGCTACCATATCTCCATGTTCATTAGAATGGACTTGACATGAAAAAAGTTGGATGTATTTAAATAAGATTAATGCAATAGAGTTTTGCTTGATTTTAAATCTGGGTCTACTCATGTTAAATCTAGTTTTCTGAGCTTTGATTAGACCTAAACTAAGATTAAATTAATACTTGTTGGTGCAACCTAGCCTCTGAGTTGAGTAAACGTGGCTGTTGAGATATTTGTAGCTAACACTTGATGGCTCACATAATTAATCTGCTCTCCATCTTGTCAGAAAGAGCAATGAAGATTCAGTGAAAGAACGTAGGAGGGTGTCGGGGTTATTCAACATGATGGAGCCCAGTCTTCTGCAGTTCTACATCTCTCGACAGTGGCTTAACAAGTTCAAGACCTTTGCCGAGCCAGGGCCCATATCCAACGATGACTTCCTTTGTTCTCACGGAGGTGCGTCATTTTCATACACTAACAACACAGAAGTCAAGGATCTTTTTTTCCTTGCCCTGTGTTTTTTTTTTTTTGTTTTTTTTTTTTTTAATCATGAATTGTAACCTGCCCTCTCTAAACATGCACATCTTTTCCTTTGGATTCTTGCCATGGATTTCTTCCTTTGACAAAGACTGCAGCATATTCCCTTAACAACATAGCTGACTTCAAAAGGAGATTTTACTTCTCTTTCTGCAGATGATCCATATTTTTTTATTTTTTAGCAGAGAAGAAGGAAGGATTGTAGTAGGGATTGTGCCAGTCTAACTCTTGAAATTGAAAATTAAGTAGGTAAACTGTAAATTTATTAAGGTTCTGTTAGACCACATTGACTAAGAAGAATATGTCTCGTAGTGCACAATGAGCATCTTCTTCCTCCTTTACTGCAGCAACCACTGTCTAACAACCAGCTCGACAGGTACATGCAGTGGGTAGAGATAACATCAGTGCAGTCAAACCACTTGTTTTGCAGTATGTTAGCCAGTGATTTCGTTTTCCACACATAGTCTCGCTGCTTATTTTCACTCTTCTACACATTGCGTCATCATTGGAAATATCTATGTAGGTCAAATAAGCAGGAGTGCTCTACCAACATGCTGCTATCACAATACAAGTGTCAAACAAATTTAAAATACACATTGCGCATGGAAGTGAGCCATAAGAAAAAAAACTGCAGTTTAGCTTTGACTTGTTCATTTATGTGTGTACAATCACTTGTAATTAGATATTAGATACATGTGATGTAAGGGATCAACCAAGCAGGCCATTTCATTGTTTTAAGCATCACTTTTCACTCTACATTTCAGTAGCTTTTTTTTTCTGTGACTCATGTTGTGTGTCCTCTCTGCTTCAGTAATGTGTCTTGTGTTTTGCTGGACATGAAAGGTAGGTCCTAATTTCAGATAGAGTTTGTTAGAATTTTAGAGTTGGCAACATATTGTCATTCCTGTACAAATGGTGTTTCAGTAATTTGCTTATAGTAGAAAGTTACGTCTCCATTTAGGGTCTTTTCATACCTGAGGCTGATGGTGTGTATTTTCACTTAATGAAAAAGAAAGGAAAATGACTGTCCACCGAAAGTGGATCAATTATGTGCGGCCATATGATGCCCCTGTGCTGTGGGGAAAAGAAAGAAAAGTTGTGCACTGTTCATTACCTGTCTTTTGCTGATAATGGCAATAAAGTTAAAAAAAAAAAAAAAAAAAAAAAAAAAAGAAAAGTGACCCAGAAGCCTGAGAAATTTTAGAGTTTCCATTGACTGCTTATGTTTTCTGCTGCATTCAAGTCATAGCCTTTGATGCATGGCTACAACCTGTTAAGTGGGAAAAGCTGTGCCACATTCAGTTTAGAGTCAGAGGTGTCAGGTATTTCTAACACAACAGCAGTCATGCATAAAATGGAAAAACATCTGTATCTATCTTTATCACTATCAACAGTCATAGGTAAATAAACTCCATTTGCGCTATGAAACCAAATATTAGACATACAGACAGATGTGTAATTAAAGGTTCAGTTATAATAATCATCTGTTTATGGTGATCAGTGTCATTCCACAGTGGTTTCCACAGTCAATGCATGTCGGTGGGATTCTGTAAATGTTAAACCAAAAGATAAGACAGCACTACAGCACTCATACCTTTTACTTTTACAAGACTCTTCCATGTCACAATATGAATGTGAAACATGCTATTTTAATTACATTGTTATGAATTAATTTACAAGACAATATACATGTTTTCCCTTTATATTAAGGAGACTGAATTTTTATGATGTTTGCCAATCATAACTTTGATATCTCAGATTAATCTGCTGTTTATAGTCTTCATTGATTGGTTATTCCATAAAATGTAAGAAAATGGTGAAAATGCCCAATCATTATTTCTCAAAGCCCAAGGTGACATGTTCAGATGCCTAAGTTTGGTCCAAAGCCCAGAGATTGCCAGTTTACTGCAATAGAATATTAAAATGATGAGAAAATATTGGAGTGTAAGAGGCAGGATTCAGATATTTTATTTCTTAAAAATGACTAAACTGAGTAAGCAATTAGCAAAAGGCAGTTTGTTGTCCATTAATCTAAAAGTCTAAAACTAATTGATTAATCAATTAATGACTGCATCTCTAATCTGAAGATGGTTTAATGTGTTTTATTAGGTGTGCCACCCAACAAAGCAACCTACATTGATGATCTGGTCATAATGCTGCCACAGAACGTGTGGGATCACCTGTACAGCAGGTACATCCCAACTGTATTAATTATTTCATTTTTTTTCCCCACAATCTTGTGTTAGTCACTGTTACTCAGTTTAGTCTTTGTGAGTAAATGTGAGTGCTCACTGCAGGTACGGAGGGGGACCAGCTGTCAACCACCTGTATGTCTGCCACACGTGCCAGATCGAGATAGAAAAACTGGAGAAGCGGCGCAAGGCAGAGCTGGACATGTTCATCCGGGTGAGCCTTCTTTTTGTTACT
The DNA here is from genome assembly GCA_037367295.1 of Apogon hyalosoma. Classification (NCBI taxonomy): domain Eukaryota; kingdom Metazoa; phylum Chordata; class Actinopteri; order Kurtiformes; family Apogonidae; genus Apogon; species Apogon hyalosoma. The sequence goes on along the minus strand of JAPQRP010000011.1, from coordinate 28,593,038 downwards.
ACAAGACAAGAAGAGTGATGACGGGGGGGTGGAGGGTGTAGCACTTAAGTCAGATAGTGTTTAAAAAGGGAAAAAAAAAACGGTGTGAATGATAATGCATTGTGTGTCCTTGAGCTGTGCAGCCAGTCATCGTTGCTGTGTATGGGCCTATTATACAGTCTATTTAACCAGTTGATAGGGTGCATGTGTTGGTGCTCTTCACTCGGCAGGAGATGAGAGGTGTGAGTCTGATGAAAGCCTTATCATTAATGCATTGGGACAGATGCAGCTGTTATTGTCTGCTCAGTCTGCACACATACACATACACACACTCACACATACAGCGGCTGCTCAAAGGGAGACACACACACACACCCTATTGGGTGTGTGTGTGTGTGTCCGTCTGGGAAAGAGAAGACCTTCAGCAGGCTAAAGAGAGGAACAGGGATTGTGCCATTTCCAAGAAAGATGATATTGGTGCAGTGTAGTGTTGCAACTGTTATCTAATTGGAATAACTACCAGAGAGAATTGATGAGGTTTTTCATCTCCTCTTCTCTCAATCCTTTTATCCTCACTTCATTTTTTTTTTGCCCCTAACTCCCCCTCCTGTTTCTCCTCCCCATCCCTCTGTGTCCTTTCTCCTCCGTCTTGTCTCTACCGCTCACTCCTCCCCCATTTCCTCTCTCCCTCTCCTCCCCTCTGCTCCATGTCTGTAGCTGAACAAGGCGTTCCAGGAGGAGGAGTCTCCAGTGGTCATATACTGCATCAGCATGCAGTGGTTTCGTGAATGGGAGGGCTTTGTGAAGGGAAAAGACAACGGTAATTGGACAGAGGTCTTGCTGCTCTATCCCCAGTGCTGTTTAAATGTCTAATTAAAAGGCTAAATGCTACATCTTTGACTGTCATCCCTGGTAACGCAAATTAGGTTGATTTTTGTTTCTTTTAGTCCTGTATTTTTATGGCAAGTAAGATGGCAAATAATTTCTTTATATGAAGCGTCCCAAATTCTTTAGTTACCAAAAGGCAGTCATGTTCAAAGCAAACTCTGAAGTCCCCTTCCCTTTCTTGATTTATCTTCAAAGAGGTTTGCTTTAGTCCCCTGAGTCACGTCTCTCTCCCGCTCCAGCAAAATGAAGCATCAAAATACATTTCATTTTCTTGCACTTGTTTTCTTTTTTATGCTTTGTATTGTCATATCTATTTTTAACAGCTTACATCTGGCTTGACTGCAAACATGTTTTTCCTCTGACTTTTGCTCCTCTACTATTTGTTTTCTCTTTGTCGCAAGTGTGGAGCAGACACTGCTTTCATAGTGTGACAAAAACATTTGACATTTTAGCTTCTTTGCTCTAAGACACCATTACCATTGATATATATATATATATCACCAAAAAATAAAGCATGGCAATTACAGCTACATATATAATCTAGGCAACTAATTGTCTTTCTTCTTTATATCAAGACCCTCCGGGACCTATTGATAATTCCAAGATAACGGTGAACAAGAATGGACATCTAACACTGAAGCAAGGTACAACCTATGATTTCTAGCATATTACATCTTTTGTTACACATATGAAAAAAGAAAACAAGGTAAGCTTTACAATAATTAAATCAGATGCATATTTTTTACTAATTTGTGTTTGCTTTGACTCTGCAGGAGCTGACTCTGGGCAGATTTCTGAGGAAACGTGGAACTTCCTCCACTCTATCTACAGTGGCGGTCCTCTGGTGACGGTTCGGCCGAGCGTCAGCCACCAAGAAACAGAATCATCACAGTCAGAGGAGAAGATAGAGGTGGAGACGCGCTCCGTCTAATCAAGCACTCTACAGCAAACAAACAAAACATTTAAGAAATGAAAAGCCTTTTTATTTTGCACTTGACTTTTATTTCAAAAGCATTCAAGCAAAGGACCTCATCTGTACTGCTATGTGACAGCCTTTGACGGCAGACAGAGGGAATTAACATGTCGCAAGAGGTTTGTCATGTTGTACAAATCTGTATAAAGAGCTCTTAAATTTTTATTAGCACTGTAGTATTCATGTGTCAGGTTGTTTCTGAACCAAGCATTTAAATTAAGTGCAGCTAAAAATTCCACTGAATGCCATATTTCTTTTTTTTTCTTGACCAAATGAGCACATATTGTATGTTCATGTGTCTTGTGTTGCTGATATTGATGAATCACAATACATCTTGCTGTAGATACGGTTCACTTTTCCTGTTGTAAGAAAATATTGTTTAATGAATGGTAAGAAGAGCAAATTATTACACTTCAAGTGATGAAAGGTTATGAAGGGACTAATTACTGACTAGTCTCAGGAATGAAATTTGTGTTTTGCACTGTTCTGTAGACTTACAACTTGGCATGCTCATGCAAATGTCTGGTTTGTATGTGAATGTACCAGTACTGATAGTATGTTGGTAAGGATTCAGCACTTGGTTATTTATCACAGAAGGGAGTGATTTAGTTTGATGTTGATAGATTTTGTAGAATACACGTAGCAGGCAAAAGTCTGTTAAGAATGCATGCTATAACCCTCAGTCTCAGCATAACATCACATGTAACTGCATGTAAATGCAAGGCTGCTCATAAAATGTGCACGCACATCACAATCTGGATCAGTCTTCACTAAACTGTAGCTGCGGAAACCATATTGCAGTATGTAATCGGCATCATCAGCAATCTGATTAATTAAAGGCATTATTTTTGTGTATGGGCATGGTGTTGCTTTATGTGTTGGCTGATAGGGGGTAGACAGAATGCTGTACTGTAAGTCACTGCATATGGATGTCCCTAGAGTAAGATCTATGATGATTTTTTTTCTGGCTGACACCATTAAAACTTGATGAAAACACGCAGATCACTGGTCACCTTGATTTCGTTTATCACATCTGATTTTTGCTGTGATACGTGGTTATGATGAAACGATGGAGTAAGCGCAAACAGTAAAAGTAGATTTTACCACATGGTACCAATCTATGAACCTAGAAATTAACATATTAGATGACCCCAAAAGTAAGTAACTTTTGGCAGGAGCCAAAATGTACAGTATAGTGTTGCGCTTTGACGAGCCCGGCTGATTCGGCTCACACACCCCGACTACTTGACTGAATTGAAAACATGGCTGCGGCCGAACGTGCAGCAAAATTACGGAAGTGAGGTATGTGTAATTCTTCATCCACAAAAGCTATTTCGAAGTGAACCACTAGTTCGGTGTTAGTAGAATCGCAAACGATAAAACCAGAGTTTGCTAGCGCATCAAAAATGCCAATGACTCGCATCAAAGGCAGTACACAAATACATCGGCAAAGTTGTGCGCGGAACAATCAGCTAGCTTGGGTAGCTAATGTTAGGCTGCTGCAGCTAGCTGTAGCAGGCTAACTGGTTACCAATTACTAAAATACCGCTTGGTTGCTAACCATGCTACTTGAGTCTATGCTGCAGTTGAACGTTAAAATCCGGTGAAGCATTATGTTAGTTGGTATTCATTCCATTTCTGTGTAATGTGTTTCTGGGGTCGCCTGTATCGGTTGTAGATTTAGCTAGCATATACCCGACGTTAGTAGCATTACTAAACGGGCTACATTGCAAATCGCCACGATTCTTTTTCTGCACGATACAGTTAACAGGAAAATTAGCCGAGGAGAAGTAGCGACGGCAACATTAGCCAACTTGGCTAACTAATCGTTCACAAATAAAAAGCTAAATAGACTTGGGTTACACTTCTATGTAGTTGTTCGTTGGGCATCATGTAGAGCGTACAAGATTGGAATTGAATTTCATGGGTGCAACAGTCTACACTTTGGTGTCTCCAGCGTTAATGTTTTATATTTAGCTACCGAGCTGACGGTAAGTTAGTTTGCTAAGGTTAGCCCGCTAAACAGCAGGCTAGGTCAAGTAACGTTTGCTTGGAAGTTGATCCATGCTAACATGTAGCCTTTGCCCGCCTCACAAACCAACTGTGTTTTTTCTCCTAAACATGTCGTAGATTGTAAATCGTGAACTTTATGGTGTTAATTCATCTGCTGCAAACTAATGTTAACTTGGCCAACGGCACGTGCAGCTGCAACAGACTCGAGCCTCGCTAGTTTAACAGCATCCTCGTGCCTCCAACTTTGTTGCATTGAGCTCGCGGCAGCTGATTAGCTGGGATGTTGGGATTTGAGCGATTCTCATCGGTACGTATACCAAGACCACTTCGTGGTTTTTTGTTGCCAGTAGGCCCGGTGGAAGTGTTTACTACAGGTCAGCAACAGTACATACGACGATCAAGTACTATTCACAGCTTCCTTCGTTTATCATAACATATATTTCATAATTTAAGCTCATCACATCGGGCACGATCGTAGCTGTCTGTCAACGAATATTGATCACACTTTGCTTGTTTGATGTGCGTTAAGTGATTCAGTCAGTGTCTAATGTTCTTAAGTCTTGGCAGTTTAACGATAACAAATTTTAGGTCACAGTCTGTCATGGTAATCTGCACGTGCTGCCATAACTTCCCAGAGAAACACGCGCTTTATAAACGAACAGGAAGTGAGTAGATGGAGAATTTCAGTAACACATGGCTCCTGTCTCTGTAGTTGTACTGACACATTCAATATTTTGATCCATTTGTATTATTTAACTCCTACCCGTGACTGCACTTTGGTGTTGTCCAACACTGTCAGGACAAGTTGTCAGACATGGAAGATTATTGAGATCTAGCAAATATGACTAGAGTCGATATTGAAAACGCGAGCCAAAAAGTTTTAATAAGTCAGTATCATATTAGATCGTTTAAAGACTGTTGAGTTATAACATGCTTTGCTGTTTTCATTACTCTGTGTTAACACTTCACTTTTTAATTTATGTAGGTTTGACATAAGAAGGATCTTAGATGAGATTTTATGACATTTGGAATGTAATAACAGCAACTTTATATTGAAAACACTGAAAATTTCCAACAGGCATAGAATGTAGCAGTAGACTTTTATTTATTTAACTGAGGTCTTTTCATCTTTGCTAGCCATATGTTAATTATTGGAAATGCCAGCAAAATTTCCATAATCTTATTCAACTAAGTGGCTACTAATAATTTTAAGTAGTCATAGTAGGCCAACAGGCTTAATTAGTTTTGCCATGTAACATCTGAGGGTGACTGCTAAGTCTGAATAACCTGCCCCCTTGCTCACTCCTTTCTGTTTTTCTTTCTTTCAGTCTCTTATTTTATGCATGGACAATTCACATTAGCTTTCTCAGCTGGAGTCTTTATTGGAGTGTGAGTAATATGTGCATGTGGTAGGGCTTGTTCCAGGTGACTATTATGTTTGACCCCATAGGAACATTATCAAAATGTATTTGTAACTTGTATGGATTCTAACTTTTAATGTAGCTGTCCAAATGTAGTGTTAGAAAAGGCATGGATTGTCTCAGGAAAGGCAACAAAATGCTTTCAAATTAGTTTTGACAGGTCATTCATAGATTGATTGTACTTGGAATTAATGTAAATGAAAAGCCTGTCCATAACACTAATGGATGCAATAATTTCTGTCCTCTACAATGGACTACACTGTGTCATCTAAAGGACAGTGCTCCCTGAATGTCACTTTCTCACATAACCTTTTCCGAGTAGATTTTTTTTCTTCGTCCTCTGTTGTCAGATTTATTAACCAGAGTCATGATCTAGAATAGAGGATACTTCAATGTCAAAGTTTCTGTGTGTTGAATGGGAATGTTCTTTGAAATTACTGTGTTTTTTTTTTTTAAACTTCACAAAGATGTGCATGTAGGTAACCAGATTACCAACTAATATAAAACCAAATTAAGTCAGATATGACAAGTGAGTTAAAGCATTATGGTTAAGCTTATTAATGTTTAGTAAAATGCATATGAAGCAAGTTTATGAATACAGTGCTGCATTGATATTGTTTTTGTGTTTTAATGCTTAATATTGTTATATGTGTTGACGGTTTGTCTTCAGTTTGTCAATTTTCTCAGCTATTTCAAGTTGGATTCTTTTGAAACTTGGTAGGAAGGTTGTTACAAGTGAGATGCAGCTTATGAAAGAATAGTGTGATTTTGTAGAAAGAAAGCTATATATGCACTAAATAGTTGAGTAACTCTTCCATTAAGATTATGTTGAACTCAGTGACTGCCTTAATGCTCATAAATAACTTAAGTCACAGTTAAAAAAGGAATATTCCAATGTATGACTAGATTATCTGTTTCATGTTACATTTCACACTAAAACCCAGGGTTTTTGTTTTCATACACAGTAACGTGTCTCCTCTGTCATCTGCATGATGCCTCAGTAACACACAGAGCCAGTTTGGATATCTTTGTTCTGTCTTAATATTTGTCAGGAAGTTTATTGTCCTGTCCTAAGCCTCTGTGAATTTCTGCACTCAGCCTCTTAACCTTGTGTAGGATTGTTGTTGTCAGACTATTTCATTTTTTGTATGCTTTGATGAGTTACAGAAGGATTGCTGCCTGTTGGTCCACTTGCACACCTGTTATAAAGCGATAAAAAGCCTACAGAGTGTGATGACAAAACTGTGTCGGCAGTGTTATCACTTCTGAATTGCACGTAAGTCTTGCAGTGTAGGTACAGAGTCAGAAGTCAGTGAAGGGGTAAATTATATTTATTCTTGGTGAGGTGGAATAAGCCATAATATCGGCAAGAAGGAAATCCTCTACCAAATGTGTACACTCCATATATTGGCCTGCTTTACTTGATTATTTTTGTTTCTAAAGGCAGGTATTTAACCATTTGGCAAAATTACTTCCTTGGCAGCATTGAGCCTTTTCATTATTTAGCCCAAATTGAACACTACATTCCAGTCACCTTTTTCTCTTGAGTTACAGAGCACATACAGATGAGGCTGGAAGCTGTGACATTTGTGAAGTGTCATAAGACATTAAGTGATTGGTTTATTAGGTTAGATGGGAGATCTGACCTTATTCTTTCTTTTCTTATCTTCTGCCAGTGAAGCTCTTACACCTTTTTAAATGTATTTCTTTTGTACAGAACTAAGATAAGACATCTAGTTTTGCCTGTGGACAGATGGTGTTGCTTAGCTACAATGACAGGACAAATCAATACCCTCTGGTGTGAGCAGAGAAATGACCTGAGCGGTATTTAACAAAGGCCTTTTGGTGGACGCATTCATTTGAAACACCTCAGAGTACTGATGCTGCATTCATTTTTAGCTCTGGCCAGAGAATCCAAACAAAACCTTGTGACATTAGTGGCATGTTAATTTCATTGTCTTATTGAAATATATCTATCTGTGTTTTACAGGTGCCCACATTCTGCTGCAGAGGAGAGAGCACCAGAATGAGGAGACTGTAGGCACCCGCCGTAGTATGGCCGCATCCCGTTCCTCGCGTGTCACAAGGTCATCAGTGGGGCTCAATGGATTGGATGAGAACTTTTGTGGTCGAACCCTCAGGAACCGCAGCATTGCCCAGCCAGAGGAGACCTCTGTGTCTCCCCTACCAAGGGCCCGGTCGCCCAAGAAGAAGCAGGAGTCAAAGCAGGATGCCAAGCAGGAGTCGAAACAGGAGTCTAAGCACGACATTAAGCAGGAGTCGAAGCAGGACGCCAAGCAGGAGTCGAAACAGGACGCCAAGCAGGAGTCGAAGCAGGACGCCAAGCAGGAGTCGAAGCAGGACGCCAAGCAGGAGTCGAAGCAGGACGCCAAGCAGGAGTCGAAACAGGACAACAAACAGCAGTCAAAGCAGGACGCTCAGCAAGATGGTCAGCAGCAGGGCAAGGTAACTGAGTCAAATACATCACCAGCTGAGGCGGAACAATGGACCAGCTCCAGGAAGCGGGGTTTATCCTGCTTGGAAAAAGACATTAGTCTTGAGAAGTCCGAGAACTGTGATAGAGGAAAGGGGGCACGGGATGCCTCTCCTCAAATCAAAAGGGCCAAGCGGTGCTCCCGCTCTGGAGAGTCTCAGGGACACGAGGAGGAACCTGAGCTTCTGAAACCTGAAAGTCCAGTCTCTGTCCCAGAGTCTAACAAGGACAAAAATTGTGAAGAACTTCCCAGCCAAAACTCTGCTAACTCTGCCTCACCTATTCTCAGTAAAGAGGAAGGTGAGCTGACAGAAGAAAAAGCAGGGGATGGTCATTTGGAGTGTGATGGGGCTGCTCAGCCTCTTAATGCTCACAAGGCCTCTAATGGACTCAGAGAGAATAAAGCAGAGGAACCTTGCACACTCTCTGAAGAGACTAGTGCAAATCCTACCTCTGCCACAAACTGCCCGTCGCTGCTCAATGGTAGTCAGACAGGGGCTCCCTCATCACCTGACCCTGCTGTGCCTTGTAGAAACTCTGTCCCCGTGCAGATAGAGGTCTCTGGCTCAGGAGAACTGTCAGCCTCATCTGTGCAGACATTTGAGGCTGCTTCAGAGGATCCTGTACCTGAGTTGATAGTGGCTAAGGAACAGGAGGTGGAGGAGGTGGAGGTTGACGTGGTGGGTGACCCTTTGTGTCTGGCTCATGAGGAGCAGGTGATGGAAAGTGAGAGCGACACCAATGGTCGGCCACTAACGCCAATGCAGGAAGCTGCTGCCTCTGCCTCCACCTCCTGCAACACCACCAACAGGAACAATAGTCCAATCAACAACAATAGCAACTCAGGAGAAACTACACCCCCACTAGCACCAACCCCCTCCCCAACAGAGCCAGAGTGCAACCCCCCAGTACCCAGCACACCCCCCACTTTTACAGAGCTCTATGAACACAGATACACCCTGCGGACTTCACCGAGGAGGGCTGCCACTGGTGGCAAATCCTCTTCCTCTAAGCCCAGCTCTCCTCCTAGAGACAATGGTCCTGTAAGGGAAGAGGGGGAGGTGGTGGTGGGGCTGGAGGAGGAGGATGACTCCCCCATGGTGGAGGAACATGTTCCTTTGGACTCTTTGTGCCCCTCTAATGAGGAGCCTGTCTCTGTGGATTCTGGAGACAGGGTAGGTGGTGAGGACAGTGGACCCATGGAGGTCCAGGACACCAAGACCAGCAAGGAGATGATGTGCAGTCAGGCTGCTGAGGAGGAGGAAGAAGAGGAGGAGCCAGACGTGTATTACTTTGAGTCCGACCACCTGGCCCTTAAACACAACAAAGAGTACGTAGAAGCACCCGGGGGATTTTAGTCTTTCCTAATCATTTTGTTGATGTAGCTGTTACACATCTTGATCATTGTGTTCTGTAATCATTGCATTACTTTTGCTCTGTGGTTTTGAATTGATAAGTCATATAATGAAAGAGGTGATAATATCTAGGTGATGAGTGCACTGCAATATTTCAAGAGAATCAGTTTTAATGTGTTCAAAATAATATACGTACACAAAATATTCAGGGTGTTTTTGCTCTTACTCCAAAATGATCAATATTTCTACTAAGCTGATTACATAGATAATGAAAATTAATATTCCACAAATGCTTTTGTTTACATACACTCATTTATATTCCAATTCTCTTATGTCTGTGTAAGTTCTCATTGGCCCAGGTCATTGTTCTTGGTGGTTCTTCTAGGTTCAACTGGACTTGTTTACCTGTTTTGAAAACATTTTGTCTCTATTGTGTACACAATACCCACCAACAACCCTAGTCCCCCAGGACCACACCCTCTCTATGACCCTAACACTTAAATTCATTAGCATATGGATTAACATCTACACAGAACACTCCCCCCATAGATTTATAAGTCCAAATTCTCCCCACCAACTATTAGAACTGAAGAAGTCTCTTGGATGAGAGATGAAACATTTCTAAAATAGCTAAACAAGTCCGGTTGAACCTAGAAGAACCACCAATACTATGTACCCTTACGTGTCAGTTGCATAGAAAAGTGGACTGGCCAGAGCCATGAGTACCATTTTTACTTTCTGTCAGTTTTGCTTTCATTCCTGTATCCAGCATCTTGGAAATACTGATACTGCAGTATTTTTACGTATCTAAAAACCTGTTGATATACAGAGTTTCCAGAATGTTTAAAAGTAGTTGCAAATGTGTAGTATAAATAAATCCCACATTTTAATTGGAAAATGTTAATTCATAGGGAGACCTAATTTGGAATTTGTATGAATATGGCATGCAATATTAGTGTGTATGTAAACAGTCCCATAATAATCATGCACTGGTGTTGATTAGTTGGTTTACATCGGTGGTTCCAGGACTTATTTTTTCTTTTTGCTCATAATGCCTCTAATTCAAGCAAATTGTTTTTTTTGTTTTTTTTTTTAAACACCCCTCAGGCTTAGGTTGTTTGAGTTGTAAACAATTACAATGTCTTTTGTCTAAAAATGTCAAAATTGGCATTGAAAACCTTTTAAAATACCACTGAGGCAGGACTTATTATTTTTTAAGAAATTAGGAGACCTTGAAATAATTTTTGATCATCAGGACTATTTCTTCATTCTTGTCCTGTTAAGTATGGTTTATGTTGGCGTTATACTGAAGGACCCTGAGTTCCAGGTTGTGAACCACTTGCTTACATGACTGCTGCTCTTGTGCTGTTGACAGAACAATAACTTTACCCTACTGCAGTATAGATTTTTGGGTGATGACTACAGCTCCAAAAGATCCCATATACATGATGGGAAAAAAAAAAAATCTTCAAGGCTTTTTCTGCCTTTATCTTTTGAAAACAAATGTAGAGGCAGTTTTGCTCCATGTGTATGTGGATTTTAGCACCGCCAACACATAGACAGTGTTTAAGTCAGTTATTTTTGAGAACATTGGTTTGCATCTAAGTATAACTCCATCCTGTTGTTTAAGTTAACATGTTTTCAGCTTTTAATTTCCACCTTCAATCTGGTGTCATGATTGTGTGAATTAGTTGCCAGTTGTCAGATTTCCAAAGCCCAAGGAAATTGGATGTATAATGACTGCGCTGATTGCTCCTGTCCTGTGTTTTCTCAGCAAAAAGGGTTATTTTAGAAGAAAAAGGATTTCTTTCTTAGTCTTTCTCCGTGTCTGGTGTTCTTGTCATTCGTCATACTGGAATGGATATTTATGTTAGTGGACAGGTCCCATGTTGCTCTGTCAGGCTCTACTAACTGCACTGTGGCAGGTCAGCTGATTCATGGTGTGCAGGAGGGGGCTGTCTTTAGGGTCTTTAAGAGCCCATTATCTGTCAGTACATTTACATGCACATCTAAGCTGAGCTATTGGCAATAACCGAGCCAAAGATTTAACTGGATTTTCTGAGAAATCCGAGTGTACATGCACGACAAGAGAATCGAGTTATTGAGTGAGGTACGTTCAACTCCGAGACACTAGGTGACGCTACATGCCCTTTCGCGTTGGCATTCTTACGGTTGGCATCATGGATAAAGAACAATTAGGAAACAAACGTGGCAGATTTGAAGCAGACATAGTAGAAGGAGGACAACAACACTGAGCGAGGATATAGACGACAACGATGCAGCAGCTCAGTACTGTACACTCTTCTCCATGTCTTCTTTGTTGTTGTCATCTTTGTTGTTCTTCTTCATTGTTCCTCGTCTTCTTCTTCTACTACTGTGTTGTTGTCATGGTGTAACTCGTCACTTCCGGAAGGGGGAGTGCCCAGGCCAGTCAGTAGTCCGACTAACTGTGGTTTGCATATACATGCCGGAAAAGCTCGACTTAGAACCGCATTATCTGGCACGAATAGTCCAATTACAAAAACTCCAGTTCAGTTCGACTACAGTCCAACTAAGGTGTATATATGGCTTTTAAAACTTCGATATTAACCGGACTAAGGCAATAAGTCAAATTTCTCTTAAGTGCAGGTACTGTGTGACACTAGTATTGTTTAATATTTCAAATTTGGGAGAACAGCTATGGAATAAGATTTCACTGCTCTCGTATTGCAAGGTAATTTGATCAAGTTTCTGTGTCATGCCAAGGTTCGGTTGTGCTGAGTAAGAAGTATTTTTGAGGGCTCAGATCAATTCAGTGAGGAGTCACTTTAGGGAAGCATGACTAGGCATTTTAGGGTTGCTGAATATGGAGAATCAACACTGACATGATTGATGATGTGTGTGTGTGTGTAGGACAGCTTGTCTCACATATTTTTAGTGGCTTGGTCCAGTTCCTTCAGCCTTTATCATGTAAAGATTTCCTGAAGCAAGTCTCAATCCCTGACTATTAGGCATTAATATAGCAAGATGACTGTTTTGGCCAGTTTTTCATTTGGCACCAGTTTTTGTCAGTGGCCCTCGGGCCCAGTAGGTGGCAATGGAACACCAGGCTTGTCCCTGGACACCTGGAGGGAGTCCAGCACACACCAAAGCAGAGCCAAGTCCCCTTCATTTCCCTAAAACGGATCAATGCACAGATCATCTGTTAATGTAAGGAAGTCAGCATGCTAGCTGTTCTTCTTTGCAAAGATCTGACATTTGAATTAGAATCACTTTGTAAAGGACATACACAGTAGTATCTTTTTATGGTAATGTTGCAAAGGCAGGATTTTTATTTTACACTTTAACAGAATAAGTTAACTTTTTCCACTTGGCTTTATATTTATTTTGATGCGGTTTAAATTGAGTTTGGATTAGTTTTTAATGTGGGTTTGATGTTTAGTTTTATTTTTGAGAAATGGTCAGTTTAGGTGTTGTGTAGTTGTTTTTTTGTGGTAAGGGGTATTTGTTAGGAGTTGCCATTTGCTAGTCTAATTGTCACAGCTGAAAATTAACAGCACCATAGATTTCATATTCACCAAAATTACAATGCTCATTTGACACAAAGAAAAGATCTTTTAGTGTATCTTATTTTATAATGCACACAATGCAGTTTTAGTCAGTTGGTTTTTTGTAAAGCCTCTTTACCTTTATTTCATTTAACAAAGATGTTCTTTTTGTACCCCTCTACAAACCAATGTGTTGCAGGTCAGCAATCCTTTATACTGTAACAAAAGTGATACGAGGTTAAACATGAGTTGACTCATCTGAACGTTGTGCTCGTAGGATTTTCAAACCACAGGCAGCTGCTGAATAAATTGCGTCCTTTGCATTGATTTTCATTCATGTCCTGTTAGGGAAGATCGATTTACTTTGCTTCACTGAACACCTGCATTAGGTTATAGCTATGCAGGATGTTGCCACAGTCCTGTCGATTCCTGCGGCTCTGCTCACACTGTAAAGGCACCTGAGTCAATTCTGCACTTAGTCATTGACAGCTCAGTTTGCAGTTCTCTTGTTGCCCCGGAGGGTGTGAGTGGAAAGGTCAGAATTCTTCAGCACTGAAGGCTCCTCAAGCACCGCAAAAGCCAAAGTGTATGTCATGTGACGGTTTTGATATTTACTATAAAATCTGAGAGCTTATGAGCCTGGTCACTGCAGAGACTAGCTGTTTAATGCATTTTTTTTGTCTGAACATCCACAGAAGGTATCTGCCTAAGAGCAATTTTAGAGAATTTAATTGCCATCTCATAGGCTCCGGAAAGACCTAGTAGCATCTGTATACACATCATTTGCAAAATAGGTGGGAGGGTTAGAGAATGCCTGATGTCTTGTGCATTTATTTAGGTTCACAACACCATGGTTGAATTATGCATAGTCTGGGGTCTAAAAGTTTGATGCACTGTAGCATTGCAAGTGTCAGGTTAAATCATGTAAGCAGTCCGTTTCCTTCGACTTACTTCTAACTTGACTCTCCCCTCTGCCAGTTATCAGAGGTTGCTGCAGACCATTGGAGTTCTTGAGGCTCAACGCACACAGGCCATCCTGGACTTGGAGACTTTGGCACGACACCAGAGAGAGGCACTTGCAAGTCCCATCAGCTTTGTGGAACACCTACAGAAACGGGTAAAGAAAACACAAACCTGTGTTGAAACTGAAAAGCTGAGTGCTTGACAGTTTTAAATATGCACACCATGTACCAGTTGTTAGCAAATGTGACTTGTACCTTGTGTGTGTTTGTAGGATTATATATAGTTGGTTGCTGTGCAACTTTGCCTCAGCCACTCTCTGAAACATGCCATTTTGTATGTTTTTCTTAGTTTTTCTCAGGAATGCGTTGCTAAGTCAAATGTTGTTTGAATAAATATTTGGGGGTTTGTTAAGTGCAGTACATAACATGTTACAATTTCTTTTCTGATTGGCGGCGGATTTAGTTTTGCACTGGTATCCAACTGGTTTGGGTCTGCCTGTTGCCTTTACTGCTTTAGGTCTTGTTGAATGCTTACTCAATAAAACATGAATGCATTCACGGAAAACTAGAGCACCTATTGTGGGAGCAAGCTCAGTATCTGCTCTAAAATTGCATTTTGACCTGTGTGCTTATGTTAATTGGTATGAGTGTGAAATTGTGAAATGATGGTGCTTACACACAGAAGCACTCTCCTACACAACACACTTCTGAAAAATACTAGACTCTGTTAATCACATCAGGTAGTAGTAGTTTGTCATTATCTGTGGTTTGACTTGTGCATGAGCAGCTGAAAAGCCAGTTTCGTTCCTCTGGCTCTTGTATTTAAGTAGAGCTTGTGCACTCACATGTAAATGATGTTGACCTGTTATTCCTTCACCTCCAGGTGAATTTGGGCTTGCCATGTCCCCAGAGAGTGGTCCAGCTTCCTGAAATTGCATGGGAGCAGTACACCTCAGGCCTGGGTGACTTTGAAAGAGAGTTCTGTGACAAGAAACGAAAAACCAGGCGACTTAAATTAATCTTTGACAAAGGTATGTCTGCATTTGACAATGTTCATCCTTAAATATTGAGTCTGATCGTCTTAATTCAAATTGTGCTTATTTTCTTTTTCAGGTTTGCCTGTTCGACCAAAAAGTCCAGTTGAACCCAAGAAGGAAGGGGAGTCATCCACCATGTACTCTTCTCTGCCCACTAGTGATGCTCCAGAGAATGGCAGGCAGACGCAGGTATACTTGTTTTTCCTGCTAAAATAATATGAACAGCCCAAACAAGCTGCTGCTGCTTCTGTTTCTTAGTAAGTCATTAGAGCAGGAGGAGTTACATCTGCTCCTAACTGTAGCTGGTGAGTCACAGATCTCCCGCAGGTTGCCCTACATATCATCTGCTTATTACTGTATCCGTGGAAACACAAGTAGCCCACTCCTCTGATTCTTATTCTTGGCCTCTGCTGTGTGTATATTTTTTCTCTCATCTTAAGGGTAGTAAGAGTTCTTTCTAAGGATTGTCAAGATTAGGGGGCACTGAGCATTTAGTCCCGAGTAAACAGCACCTTGATTATTTCTGCTGCTCTCTGTTTGTGTTGTGCATGCACATTTGCATTCTCCCAGACTACACTGTGTGAATTCTAACAGGCTTTTTTTGTGAGACGAAACAGTCACTGTTTTCCACATCTTCCCTGGTGACGCATCCTGAGTCTCATCTGCTTTCTCTGTCAAACTGACAGATTCAGAGTGTCAGGCAGTTCATATACACAGTTTTTCAAGAGGTGGAGTTCCCATTATTTTTGTTTTGTGTCTGTCTTTTTAATAACATGCCTGTCATTTGTGTTTTCTTGACAGATGATCAGGGGGAGGATTTGTCACCCAAACAAACCTGACACATTTAACCAGCTGTGGACTGTGGAGGAACAGGTAGGAATGAAATATTTTAGACCCAGCATTTTATTTTATCAGAATGTTTTACCAAGCTTTTTCAGATTTTACTATTCTCATTTTAAAAAAGGAAAAGGTAAATTTTAAGGTCAGTTCTATGACCTTCCACATTCCTGGAGTGTCATTAAAGAATCATCATAAAATATCTATTTGACAAAAATCCCAATCTTTCGAGCCCTTGTACACAACATTTGTTTCACTTGCATTCTGATTGACATGAAAAACTATGTTTTTTATTCTCACAATTTATAAAAGATCATAAGAATTGTATGAATTAATGAAAAAAATGTTAGTTACAGTCCTTTTGCCATGAACCAGATTCACACTTTACTTTGAATAATGGATTCAATGTTTATAACAAAACACAACAACAATATGTTAACATTAAACACAGATCAAAGGGCACCTGTTGTGAATTTTAATTGCTAGCTATTTAAAAAGATCATGTATAATACTAGTGGTTCTGTCAGGTAACTTTCGTCATTGCTCTCTGTCAAGTATGCGCAAGTACTAAGTCACTGCACCATCAGTCAGAAATGGTCAGCAACATGTTGCTTTCTTCATGGGCTGTTCCGGCAAGGCAAATTTATTTGTATTGCACAATTCATACACAGGGCAATTCACAGTGTTTTACAAAAATGGAAAAGGACAAGTTAAAAACACACAATTACAATTAAAACATAATCAATAGCATCAATGCAGACTTGTATTTTCCGATTACTTTGGGCTGCAATGGACTGGTCACTGACCCCATGCAGCAGACACCAGTCTAAGATGACACATTATTGGCCAATGCTGGGTTGCGTCTCTAGGACAATGGCGGAGTGCAAAGCTTACAGCTACACAAACAAGTGCGAACACATGCTTTCCTCTGGATCTGCTCACTGATTGCTGCTTGTTGCACTCAATCACCAGTAAGCAATGATGGTATGTCACTTCCAGCTGGCAATGGCTGCTCCCCATAGGTTCTGCCCCTGTACGTAATTCATGTAATAAAAAGGTCCAGTGTGGTGCATTTATGGTGATTTTTTTTTTTTTTTTTTACTGAATTTGCACCTCTCTTGCTTGTATTAGACAAAGCACAATTAATGTTGTAAGCATGACCAGTACAGGTACACTTTAAATACTACTGTATCAATATATAATGAAATGTACTGGAAATAAATGGGCATTTGGCCGAGCATGGTTTTTAGTCTTGTGCCTCTTTTAGAAAAAACTGGAGCAGCTTCTTGTGAAGTTTCCTCCTGAGGAAGTGGAGTCCAGGAGATGGCAGAAGATCGCTGATGAGCTCGGCAATCGAACAGCAAAACAGGTGACTGAGTAGACCTGTGTATCCAAGAAACAGCGTGCCATTGTGTACATAATTTTGTGTGTAATTTTTAATTAATTAGCCTTTCCTAACATTGACAGATTGGATTGAAAAAGAATAACAATTTGCCAGAACACACATTTTGCATCACTAAAAGGTTTAGACCATTCCATGTGATAACTACACCCCCTGCAAGTACCTGAAAACTACATGTGCGTGACCTCAATTACTTCAAACAGCTGCTTCTCAGTTGGAAAATATTAACATGGCAATTTTCCTGTTAAAACATTTCAGGTTGCCAGTAGGGTTCAGAAGTATTTCATCAAACTGACAAAAGCTGGCATCCCTGTCCCCGGAAGAACACCCAACCTGTGCATGTACTCTAAAAAGGTAACGCCCGTGAAGATGTTTGACTCGACTGGATAACTAGTCTCATTAAAACCTGAGTGGAAGTGTATAGAACATAGAAAAATACAACTATAGCTACTGTCAATACACCAACATCTAAAAGAACAACTGGTTCAAATGAAGTGGTTTTGCTTCTGTTAATTCCACAGGCCTCTAGTAAAAGGCAGCATCATCTAAATAAGCACCTGTACCGGCCATCCACTTTCCTGACCTCCTATGAGCCTCCAGTCTACATGGATGAAGATGACGAGCGCGCAGCATACTACGGCGGTGCACAGGACCCTTCTGCTGATGATTCGGTCAGTCATTTTGTCATTTATCTTCATGCATTTTCAGAGAGAGTATTTTGTCAGTGACCCTCGTGTCGCCGATCACGTAGCAGATGCATAATTAAGCTAATCACAGACACTTCCTCCTCCGCTCGGTCAGTGTCAGTCTGACCCCCTTCTTTCTAAAAGTGTTAAATGGAGGGTACTGTAAAGTTTCATGTTCAATGCTGTTAAGTTGATATAAAGATTAGATACATTTGAATGTGTTTCAGACAGGACTGCTCTACTCTAGTCAGACTAGGCATTTTATATGATTATTTGACCCTCCATTGTGCAGGTCTTTAGCTCTCCTCCATTTGAAGCAGTATGCACTGTTAAAATTGGTAAAATGAGAGCACAGGGCCCGTCCAGCCTCGCCTCTTTCCATTTGAACTGCGTGACTCGTAATTCTCACCGTTATCCAGGCACTGACATTTTGTCCCTCTCCCTTTGATGGCAGTAACCTTTAAGTGAAGCCAGGTCGTCCTGCCCTGCTGAGAACACAGGCTCCCGGCTCCACCAGTGCGTTAACAAAAGCTCTGACACCACCAGTACCAAGTAAAGTTGTAAAGGTGTTGCCAGCGTGGCCCACAATAATTTCTCACTTGACCAGCTTGTCCTTTACTTCGGCCATGTTTGCAGAATGATTTGAAAGTGTACCGCGGGCAAATGTGTCAGCAGGTTAGCGAAATTCTCACAAACATATCATGTCAAGACCTCAAAGTGTGACTGAAAGTTTCACCCTTACACCTTCGCCTTCTCTACAAAGATATTAGAGTTTGAGTCAGGCTAAAGGGATTCAGCATTTCTGTGAAGGACACTGAGGTTTGCACCCATGTCCTTTAGGCTGAAAGACAATCTCTGCTTACTTCACCATATCTGACAAGCAAAAGATTGGTGTTTACAGATAAGTAGCTCCTGTTCTGCTAATATTAGACTGATCAATAATGGCAGCATGTTTTGTCGGCAGGGTACAAAACATTGAAAGAACAGCTGTATCATATCCCTGGAGTCACACAGAGGTGTTTTTGTCTGTGGATATCCCGATGCCTATCAGTCAAATGCTCTTTGTCTCATTTTTTTCTGTTTATGTGTGTTGCATGCTTGTCCGCCTTCCTGCACACCCAGGACGATGAGGGTGTACCTGTGGAGTTGAGAAATTTGCCAGAGTACAAAGAGCTTTTGGAGCTGAAAAGGCTGAAAAAACAGAAGCTTCAGGAGATCCAGGAAGATAAGACGAGTGTACGGCACGTAGGCTACAAGGTGACGCCCTTCAACACAATACACAATAAGTTTCTGCATTACTTTTCCCTCTGTTAGTATAAAGGGTTTGTAAAATAAGTCAAGAAGATTGATTTAGATATTTATTTAACACTTTTGCTAGTAGACAGTACAAGGGATGCTAGGAAAAAACATTAACCTGCATGTAAGTGTTAGTGTTGAACAGTGGTCTCAGAAACACCCTGTAAAGGACAGGTCTGAAGTACACACATCACTGTAATATACAACAATATGTGACATTTTGCTACAGATATTAAGCCACAAAGAGTACTGTATTACAGTATTGCTATTTAATATTGTGTGTGTTGTGTTGAAACATTTTTTTTTATATTTAACCAGGAAAAAAATCCCATTGAGATTAAGTACTTCTTTTTCAAGTGAGTCCTGCTCAAGAGGCAGCATGAAATACAACACACAGTTACAACATACAAAAATTTACAGGACAAGTCAAACTATGAAAAACAAGTGCAAGTTATTGAATTAGTCTCTAGCATTTTGAGTTTGGATTTACAAGCATTTAAGGAGATCAATTCAATTCAGTTTTCAGTCTTTTAGCAACATATTCCATGTGCAAGGAGCAGAGTAGACAAATACCCTTTTACCCAGTTCTGTGTGGGCATATGTCACAGAGAGGAACAGTTGATCATTTGATTGCAAACAGTAAGAATCAACACTTCTTATTAAGCTACAGATATTGGAAGGCAATAGTCCATATGGCCTTTTGCACTTTTGGGGTTAATGTTGTAATCTGTACTTTCACCTTAAAATCTTTCCTTGTGACTTTCATTTTACAATGTTTTGCTCAGTTTTATATGTGAACACAGATGTACATAAACTGGAGTTGAAAATCTTCACTTTGGGGGATGTTTTATGAAAATGTCGTGTTTGGCTTATGATTTAGAAGGCAAAATGTAGAGGAAAATGTGTGTGTAAAATATTCATATTGGAGTGGACAGGACCTGGTTAGAAAGGAAAAAAAAAAGCATATTGATGAACCTAACCTGTTTACTACAACCTTGTGTTCAGTGTGATGTCTGCGGCATGGAGCCCATCCAGGGAGTGAGGTGGCACTGTCAGGACTGTCCACCAGACAACTCAGTTGACTTTTGTTCCAACTGTTCCGACTGGTGAGATTCTCTGTTTTTGATTCATCTTACACAAATAACTGCTTCCAGTCTGATTTCAGAAAGAAATGATGGGTATAAGCCATTATTCACAGTTCACTACAAACTGTGTTAATGTTCAGATATACTGCATGCAGTAGCAGCTGGCGAAATAATTTTTGGTGGGGTACAGTATACAAGTCAGTTTTCAGAAGCACTATAACCATATATCACCACTAGGATACACCAGAGCACATGCACCACTATTTAAAAATATGAATTTAAATTAAAATAACACTATACATTAGGCATGTTTAGTCATGTATTTTTTAATGTAAATTTCACCCATCTATCCTTCAAACATACATATTTTTCCATGACTCTATTGTTAAAGTCAGTCATGTCCCTGACAAATGTAAAGTGTCTTTTCCACTGATAATATGGCCAGTGTATTTAGACCAGCTGTGAAGGTAGTACAGGTTGATTGCATGGCATTAAAAAGAAATAGGAAGTCAATGTAAGGGCTAAAAGATGTCAATCTTACCACTTGAACTAAGATTTGAACCCAGGCCTCCCATACGGAAGGTAGCAGGGTTACCCACTGAGCTGTCCAGCCGCGTATAAACACATATGTAGTATTACCTCTGGACCTATTCGTTGATTGCATTTCTGAGGAAGGTCTTGATTCTTTTTGGGATCTGACGTTTACTCCTGTGGGCCGTGCCCAAGGCTCTCCCATCTCTTGTATTGGAGGAAGGTCTACTGTGCATGCACCATTTGTAATGAGAATCTATTTTGGTAAACGGAGAGCCATGGGCCAAACAGGAAACTTGTCACTTGACTGTTCACTAAACAACTGAAAATATTTTTAAACTACACTTGAATGCAGATTATACATGGTACTCACTCACTCATAGCTTGTTTATTTAAATATTCATGTTTTTGTAAAATTATTTTAGGTGATTTCTATTGTCTTCTTCTTCATGTGAGACAGGTGGGGCAGCGCCCTCTATTGATGAGCTGCCACTGATCGCATTATTCATATAAATGTATTTTAGTTATTAACTTTTGTAATATCTTATTAGTTTGGCTTTTATTGACCAAAGTGCTTGTTTCGGTGATTAAACATGAGGGTAACACCATGAGTAACCTTTAGAAATAGAATTGAAAAATCATCCTCCTTAATATATTTTGCAATTAAGGACATAGTGTAGTGATAAACACATCAACAGCAATAACAAAATTGTTCAAAATGATTTTGACTTAAATGCTTGAAAAGCAAACTGCCATGAAAGCCAAAAAGAAAGTTGAGTTTTGTGAAGAAATCCTAGGTGTGCTCCCTCCCTGGCTCATAAACAGAGAATATTTACCTTTGATAATAGAGATCAGTAGAGCTGGGTAAAAAATTGATTTGATTGCTCTTAGATTGATTTAGTTTTGATTTTGCGGAATCGATTAATAGTGGATAAGATCGATTTTTCAGAGCAGGTCCACGAGTATCTGACTCTGGTACCACCAACACGTCTGGCATGTCTGGCTGCGTCCCGCGAGCCCCTGGTGAAGACAGGGTGTGTCGATCTCGCTTGCGACAGTTCTGGTGCGGTAGGGACGAGGAGGAAGGATGGGGAAAATCCCTCCGTGGGAGATCCTCACAGACTCTAACTCAAACTCGCAGTGCGGAGGAACTGGCCACCCTGAGCCTCTCCGAGGCGAGTCACGGAAGTCGATCATTCTAGGAATATTAACTTGAATCCATACTGAGTGTGGAGTCAGGAACACCAAAGCAATAATGGACTGCTACCACTCTGCTCGACCAATGCTCTGACCAACAATCACAGAGCGCACCCCCCTCCCTCCTCCCCCTCCCTCCAGTGAGTAGAAGCCACCAGCCATAAAACAGAATAAAGATGAGGAAGAAGTCCGAAAGAAGGGTGGGTGTGGCTCAGTTGGTAGAGCGGTTTGTCCAGTGACTGAAGGGTCAGCAGGTCGAGTCCTGGCTCCAACTATCCACATGTTGAAGTGTCCTTGGGCAAGACACTGAACCCTAAATTGCTCCCAGTAGGGTCTGGCAGCACCTTGCATG
>JAPQRP010000011.1:28537368-28570903 GCA_037367295.1 Apogon hyalosoma | reverse complement strand
ATGTGAGGCTTTGTAAAGCGCTTTGAGCACCATGAAGGTGGAAAAGTGCTATAGAAGTGCAGTCCATTTACCATTTAGAGCCACTGTAGAAACCTGGTAATGTTTCTGTCCTGTTCATTATTTAAGAGCAGATTCATCTGTTTACTGCTGAAATGTCATATTTATTTCCTTTCTAATATCAGTATTGATACCAGTACTGATGTGTTAAATGGCTGCGGTAGTCAAATAATCAGGTTACAGCTCAAAATTGTATTTTGGTATCACTAAATGAATCTGAATCAATCAGTTAATACTGAATCGAATTGATATCGGATCAAATCGAATTGTGATTAATCGATTCAGAACCTTATGAATCAATCGAATCGATCATGGAAATTGGCCATGATACCCAGCCCTAGAGAGCAGTGCACATGACACACAAACAGCTAATCTGTTTCCAGCTGGGGTGTTCATTTGTGCCTTCACTATGTTGATGAAATGTCGTTTTTGCTGGTGAAGCATCTAGAAGTCACACACAGCTATATCATGTTATCATCTGTAACCACACAACAGAGTGGCCTAGTATCAGCCACTTTCCACATTTAATGCCATCATTTTACATCTTTGCACACAGTGTGCTGTGAGAGTGGAAAATATCACACTGAATAAATACATGATGCAGTGACACTTTTAACTGTGTATCTTTTTGAAAAAATTGGTTAAATTGAACCTGTTTAATTCCAGTCTTTTAATGAAAATGCATAATCAAAAATGCCACCAACCACTGATATATCTGTGTTTAGAGCAAATTTTATTATTATTATTATTATTATTATTATTAACCAACTCTGCGTTTTCTCATCTTCCAGCTTGTTCACAACAGAGACCCACAAACCTAACCATCACTTAGAGCCAGTGAACCAGACACAGCCCTTCCTGGACAGAGACTACTGCCTGCCACAGAGCACAGGGTACAACTACCTGGACCCTAACTACTTCCCAGCCAACAGATGACAGGGTCCCGGGCACCCCTAGCTCCAGGCTCTCTCCACATATCCCACAGGCCACTCTGTGCATGGCTCCATCCTCCAAGTCCAAGATAACCGCTTAACCCGCCATCAGGCAGGAAGGCCAGCAGGCAGGCAGGCAGATAGCCAGGGGCCTCAGAGAAGACCACAGTGCTGCTAGTGTGGGGGGCTGTTGGTAACTGGCCTCCCTGACTTGAGCAAAAGGGCGGCCATGTTGGTTCCTCAGAACACGGGGACCCAGCTCCACCTCAGCCAGGTTAATCAATGGATCTGTGATTTGAATGATACTATTTTTAAAAACAAAACAAACAAAAAAAAAACAGAAGGCACACCAACATTCCTGAGCTCTATGACTCCAGGAGGGCTGTCCCTGTTCCCCTTACCTCCCCATATCCCTCCTGTTACCTCCCTGTGCTGCTTTCAAACTGGAGAATTGACGATCAGTCTGGTGAAGCGCCACCTAATGGAGATGTGTGTCATAGCGAACTGTGAAGTCATCAACTGAGATACACATAGGTGGTTTGTATGTGTGTATGTGGTCTCCGTGTTATGCAAGAGTGAAAAATGTACTAGCTAGGTATCTGTAGATTGAGTATTTATGAGTCGCACTTCCTCAGCAGGAGTCAGGGCTGCTGCGACTGAAGTCAGGCGAGGCAGTGTTTTGACCATGTGAGGTCGATGCATTTTTGGCTGCAGATGGACCCCCACGGCATTCTGCAGACACACCTGTATGTGTTGCACCATGTTTTCAGCATGGAGCCATCCCTACCACTGTCACACAGCGCTGCTTTCTACCCTTCATCTGTCAAAAACACTTTTTTTTGTCCCTATCAATATCTCTATTCTCTCCACTAAACATGTCTAACAAGCAAACACTACAGCACAGAGTTTTAAGGCAGACCTAGCAGGTGAATGGGAACGTATGGGAAAATACACAAAAGTGTGCTTTGTTTTTCCTCTTCCCCCAGTGTGTGCCGCTGTTGATCATGTTGAGTATAGAAGTGTATGGTGAAAAGTAGCCAGCGCTAGTTGCTGTGTGCCATTTTAAAAAAAAAAGAAAAAAAAAAAAGAAATGTTTTTTTTTTTTCCTTTATCCTTTCCTTGGGTAATTCCACCTCTGAAACTGGCCACAACTTCCTCCCCTCTTATTGTGTCGTGTCACCGACCCATATTGTCCTACATTATTGATCAGCTCATCATGCTTCTAGATCCTCTTTAATTTTGCAGTCCACTTGAAAGGTCCATTTAAAAGATTGTATTTTTATTAATCTATTTAAAGAAAAAACAATTGAGGTAGTGGTTGGTGCCTCCACAGTGGAACAACCCACACAATTTTATACACATAGATTTTGTTGTGCTTGAGTAGACACCATTTTATATGGTTTTTGTCTCCTTCCCTCACCCCCTTTGCCCAGCTTCAGTATCTGTGTATAACAGTCTGTTCTTATGTAAAAAAAATACAAAATAATAATGTAAAAAAAAAAAGCTAGAGGAGAATCGTGGAAATAAAAGTATGTGAAAATAGTGTTTCTACACCTGTGATTCCTGTATTATTCCTCATTTCTCATATTGAAAAAGCTCAAATGAAATTATTTGTTGAGGTCAGTGCATTTTTTTTCCCACTGGTTTTAAGTTAGACATACATTGATATAACATGCCCAACCACCACTGGTGTTGACATTAAAATACCAGTCATTACTAAATCAAAATTTCACTTCAGCTCTTTCTTCAAATGTCTTCTTTCAAAAGCCTAGCAAATAAATACCACCTCTTCCTAAAATACAAATCTACTACCATATTTCTATGGTCTAAGGAAATGAACAAAGTGAACATTTTGTTCATGTCAACATTCTTTATCCTATTCTATACTGTGTCCTTGGGTTCCATGAAAGGCACTTTTCAAATAAAATGTATTATCAAAAAGGACATTCCTGACTTCCTCATAAATGGAATGGCAAAAATGCAGTATGCTAATGATGAATAATCAAGCACAATAATTTGCTGTGTTTGTTGCTGGTATTTTTATTTTATGCTAAGTGGCATCTCACAAACTCTGCATGTTTGACGTTTTCCACAGATTTCACTTTTTTAATGTTATTCAACTGCAGTAGGCAACTGTCACACACACACACACGCACACACACACACACACACACACACACACATACTATGGACAGAGAGATGTGTTTGAATGTTCTGCTGAAAACCTTCAGTTTTCTGTGGAACTCCTGGAGTGCAGATTCTGTTCTGAGGCATTTCAGTTGTATGGTGGAATAAGCACGTTTATGATGCAAAAAGGAGCAGTAATGCATTTCATAAAGGGGTGCAGAATAATTCAAGTCTTGATACAGTCTACACGAAAAAGCCCATTGCTTAATATATATTATCAAAATCAGCTATTGGAGCCAAACATTTTTGATCGGAAATCTTTTGCAGTAGCTGTCTTTGTCTTAGGCTTTAGTAATAAAATGATTTCAGCCCAAGACTCAAAAGACAAATTTGTTGTTCCTCTGAGACCCAGACAAAAAAAAAGATAATTTATTACTTCTTCCACCAACAAAACAGTGCACGCATCTGACATGGAACAGATCAGCGAAATAATCCCCATACCTCGTGTTATATCTAAAAGGTTTGTTATAAATAAAATCTTGCATTAAGTAACACTCCATTAGTGTTTTCAATAAAATGTCCTTTAAAATATTAAAAGTAAAGAAGGGCCTAATAATAAACAATTCCTTTGTTGAATATTAAATCTGTGTAGGGCTGACAAAGGGACAGGAAAACAATGTAATTTGTCATCTATTACTGGGTCCAATAATAATAAAACACTGCATCAGATCATATAAGTGATATTTTTAATTATTTTTTTAAATGTGACTAACATGAAAAAAAATTAATTTCAAAAGAAAAATAAGTGCAATTTTGCCAATATTATGCCTCAGTTTATACATTTGCATTACAGATCAGATTTATAAAGACACAAAACATTTAGTAACAGGCAGAATATCATTAAAATTGCACTTAGTTTTCTATAGATATTTCAGGTTGTTCACATTCAGGTTATTCACATTTTATCATTAAATGATTATTTGTTAATGTCAATATTTTCCTAATTTTTTGTGTCAATTGTGATGCAAGTAGAGACTACAACATTTCCCTTTGAAAAGTAGTATAAAATGGGAATACTTTTACCTTCTATCACTGAGAATAGGAGAAATACATTTACATCATCATGAACATGTATTTTACTCAACCCAAGTATATAAAAAAGATTTTCACCTTGTTTTGTGTCCCAAAGTTAGTTTAAGGCAGGGCTCAAAAATGCCACATCCTCTTTAACCTGTCTTTAGGTTATTTTCTCCCAAAGCTGAAGGAGGCTTTATTTACTGAGTCAATGGAGTCGCAGGTTCCCAGTCATGAAAAGCCTGTATAAGTCATTAAGTTTAAGTACAGGAAAATCACACTCCTCCCCTTTTGAATCTCAGTAGGTCAGGCATGTCAAACTCATTTTCTCTCAGGGACCACATTCAGCCCAATTTGATCTCAAGCGGGCCAGACCAGTAAAAAAAATAACTCAATAGCCTATAAATAATGACTCCAAATATTCTTCTGGGTTTAATGTGAAAAATATGTTATGCCTATTATTTTATGCCTATAAATAATGACAACTCCAAATTTTTCTTTTAGCGCAAAAAAGTAAATTATGAAAATATTTACATTTACAAACTATCCAAACAAAAAAGATATGAATAACGTGAAAAAAACTGACATATCTTAAGAATAAGTGCAATTTTATCATGCCTCAACTTATCATTTATACATGTGCATTACGGATCAGATTAACAAAGGCACAAAACATTTTGTAACAGGCCGAATATTGTTAAAATCGCACTTAATTTTCTCTTGACATTTCAGGTTGTTCATATTTATTCAGATTATTCACATTTTGTTGTTAAAGAGTAATTTGTTAATGCAAATATTTTCATAATTTAATGTTATTCTTTGGACTAAAACAGAAAAATTTGGAGTTGCCATTATTTATAGGCATAATGTAATATTTTTTTTCATTATTTATAGGTTATTTTACTTGAGGTCATATTGGTCTGTATGTGGAACCTGAAATAAAATGAGTTCGACACCCGAGTTTGACTGTTAATATCTTCAGTGCAGTTTTTTTACACTTTGCAAATTCATAGAGGTGATGTAGGAGATTCTTGCAGATCTGAGGAAAAAACTTTTACAACATGAAGTAAAAATAGTTCAAGAATTAAATATAGGATTAAGTGGGGAAATACAGCATTGGTTGTAGGTTAGATTTAGAACACTTCATCAAATCACTGTCAGACCAGTGAAAGAAATTCTTTTCAGCCTATGACGACTTTGTGCCCCTGAATACTCTGATGAAATTCATAAAATAAGAGGACAAACCTGTCAGATTTAGACAAGGACACTGAAAAGAAATATACTTGTAATACTTGTAATAGAAGAATCTTGTCTTCTACTGCAGTAAGAAATGACGTAGATGGACTGATGTGCTTGCTGAATGAAATACTACATTTGGGAGTGAAGATACCAAGAAAACAATTCTAAAAAAAAAAATCCATGAACAAATCAATGAAAGTTTTAGTCCTATATTTCCCCTGTGATTATACAGCAAAGAACTGATTATCCGTCTGCTTCATTTGTTAGCATTAAAGCTCGTGTAGGTAGTCATGGTTTTTACAGTTGATTCAAAGAAAGCATGTTTCAGAAAAAAAAATGATGTTGACAATTTATTATGCTGTATAAAAACAACTGTGAAAAATGGGGTAGACCCCTGGGTGACCCCTCTTGTGCTTTTTTTTTTTTAATTTTTAATTTTATTTTTTTTATGTTTTTTTTTTTTGGGGGGGGCATTTGACTAAAAAGAAATGCATTTTTGCATAATTTTGGGTCTATTTTGCTATCCCGATCTTACTTCATTGACTTAATAGTTATTCTGAGTAAGTGAATAGGAAATTAACCATTAGAGAATAAAAAAGGTTACCATTTAATTTTCAAACAATACATCTTGGTCTACACCATTACCAGTCAATGCCAGTATTTCCAGACAGCGCCGTTTGTTCTGGCATTTCCACCATTATGGTCTCCCACCATCACCTTCTGTTTTGCATATTTACCTGGCGCTCTGCCCCGTCAATGACCTTTACTTTTCATTATTCCTTTGTTGTGAGCTTCTAACCAGCAGATGGGGCTGTCAGATCATCCACTGTCTCTTGTTCACACACACAAAACACCAAAAGCACACACTCAGACCTCCTCCGTTTAACAAATGCACTGGCTTTATTGAATGTTAAATACCCGACTCAAACAAAGCACCTGTACGATGAACTCTGAAACATACAAATGCGATAATACTCTTTAACTGTTTTTTTTTTTATTTAATGCACAAAAGGCAGTAAGCTTGATTGTAATTCTTGCATGCTTGTTACAATATAAAGCATGATGCTGTGCACAGGAGAACACACTATTTTTGACATTTTTCACTCTATCATTGTGGGAATTCTCTGTTTAGCTCCACAGGGAACGACAGAGGGGTTTGCATTTGACTAGAAATGTGCTCTCCATCACAGCAGGGAATGCTATTTTCTCTGTACAGTATTTATTTCCTCGGTCCGGCAGTTGGCAGCATATATTGAGGTCAATGTAAGAGACACAATGCATGTAAGTGGAGCAGAATGTGACAACCAGGCGCTTCATCTGTGTCAAAAGCATAAATAGGCTTCACTGATTGTGTTATTTCAAAACATCAGGTGGGGCATGCATACCACTGGAGGTCAATGAGTATATATGTCTGATGCAGGTGTGAGGTGATGCAGGTGAGAAGTCCTCGGAGCCATATGGGAGAAACTGGGAGAAGGTTCTCAGACAGGTACCAGACCTCCTGGACAGCAGAGTCTGAGGAAAAACTTGTAGAAATCAGAAGGCGGATTCCATTGCCTGGCTGATCTGGGCGAAAACGTCATCTGGCGAACTCTCGGCGTCAATCTGCAGACAGGACACAAACACGTGGAGACGAGGCCCTTTAAAAGCCATCAGTGACCTGACATGCAGTCGTCTAGGACTGGAATCTGCCCATTCCAGACTGATGTTGTGGCATTTAAGCTTACGTAACACACCCACATACACAGCCTAACACCTGATGTGACATTTACACAGCTAATTTTTAAGGAAAAGTTCACCTCAAAACAGAAGGGCAGTGATTAAATCCTTTCCCTATGTGGAAATCTGTAAAAACACAAGATGTAGCCCTGACCTAGCCTGGTTTGCACTTTTAAAGGTCCAGTGGGTGAGATTTAGAGAGATCTCATTTGTACTATGCATCCACATGAAAGTAAAAATCATTGCTTCCATTACCATAGAATGAAGTATTTACATTTACAGAGGGCGTGTGCCTTCCATGGAGTACACAGTGTTTCTGCAGTGTCTTAGAACCACCTTTCTCTTTTTCTTTCTCCTCTATAATAGGTGGCATCCAGTGTTAAGCATCGTTACTTCTTCCATGTCTGACTGTGGACAATCCTAGCACAGTTAAAGCCACACCTGACTCTGACAGTGAGGGAGTAGTCATATGGTTACAATTGGCAACTTCAACACTAGATGGCACTGAATATTACACACTGAACCTATAAAATAATCAACAGCAAATATTGGTGTGTTCATTGTGATATGATCATGCTTTAGAAAAACTATGCAAAAAATTGCCTGAATAATGACAAAGAAGATAAATTGTCATACAATGTTGTCCATAAAGTTGGAATAATTTCCTTTTCAGACACATTCCTCTTTTTATTCCTAGTTACACACATCAATAATCACCTTTTAAAGTTGCAATAATTGCTTACTGAGTCTCAGATACACTTTATCTATCAAGAACAAATCACATTGTCACACTCATTTTATGATAGAAAACCACCGAAGCCCAGTGGACAGAGGAGAACCACCATTTGAAAGGTTTTCAGTGAGACTAACTGGCCTGACCTCTGATTTGAGCAAATTTGGTCTAGGACCTGCAGAGCACACACGGTGCATTTTTACATTCTGTGATTCTTTACTGAAATGAGATGTTTCTGAAGGCAAAATCCCGACTGTGAATGCATCTGTCCTTCGCTGCATGTTCTGGTCCTTCTGTGTGTACACATTCACACTCCTACAGGTATCTTACTGTGTGCAGAAGCCTCCTGCGTTCGTAGTGAGCTGTCACCAGCTGACTGTCTCTGCAGAAACTCTCAGCCCTTCTGTGTAGGATGCTCTCTCTGTCGGCCCCAGAGCTGGACTTCCCACAGCACTGGAGTCGAGTGGACATGGTGTCCACAGAGCAGTTCAGCAGCAGGACCATATTAGGCTCTCCAATCTAATGAAGACATAGGGTAAGGGCAAATGAGTCTCTGCTTGACTGTGTATGTCACTGTCTCTCTGTCCTGCCTGTTTCAGTGGATCTATTTACAATCAGTTGAAAGTGTTATTGCTGTACTGGTGCAGAGCAAATCATTGTAATTCTTATCATGCCTTTTATTTTTTTGATTTTTCCCCAATTTGCACTTTTATTTCCATTTTATATTTTATTTTCCTGGATGACAAATCACACATCCTTCAGCTCTGCCTCGACTGTAGCTGATTCACCCTGCAGCAGTCAAATTCCACACTGAACAAAGTAGGAAAGAAAGAGCACATCTCCCCTTCTTCTGTCCTCTCTCCATGAAGAACAGAAATGGTTCTTTTACTTTTTAAAGCACTGGCTCTGGACTAAAACTAACTCCTTATTCCAGCCCCAGGCACCTTAAAGGGGCTCTATGTAGTATTTCTACAGAAATATATTCTAATAAACATCATTAAAATGTTGAGAATAATGAGTTCTGACATTATGCCAAAGATTCTAGAATATTGGACTGGAGTGACATAAACTGAATATATTAGCACTGACAGGCCCATGGATTTATGTGACCACTAGAGGGAGTAGTGAGTCATTCTGTTGGTCTCCCAAAGTGAGGAAAACAAACTCCAAGGACCTTTGACTGAAAAAAAGTGATGAGATGGGAAGAGAAACAACTTTTAGATGCAACGAAAATGACAAAGTGATAAAAGCTAGATGCACCACTGGACACAGAAATTTATACTTCTCAGGTGAGTTTGACTGAAGTTTATGAAGGTATAGTTATTATGTGATGTTATTATCTTTGCTAAGGTCACAGACTAAACTATGACAGTTCTGACCTCGTTTGGATGATTCTAAACAGCCCTTTAGCGCAGTTATTAACAACACAAACTGTATAGAAAACAGAGGTGATTTGTGGTTTTACTGTGACTGTTTCTTTCCAAAAATAGAGCTAAGCTAACAGAAGTATAATTTACTTTATGCCTCCTCTTTTGCTTTCTGGTTTTCTCGTGCTCAATCTTTTTCTGTGCTATTTATGTGTATTAGCACTGGTAATACGGGTGACAGGGTGTGTCTGTTTGTGTGTGTGTGTGTGTGTGTGTGTGTGTGTGTGTGTGTGGGGTGGTGGGGGGTTACTAATTTTTATATGTAAAGCAATTTGTGTTACATTTCACTGTATGAAAAGAGCTATATAAATAAAGATTGATTGATCGATTGAATTGAATGATTGATTGACATTATATCAGCTGACGCAGTCCCCTACATGAAGATTTTAAGACAGCGTTATTTTGATCAGCACACTTATTGTTTTAGTGGTCCTAAGTGTGTTCAACGTACACCTGCTGTTGAGGTTTTGGTAAATCAATACTACATATAACCAACCCCTTTAGATTTGCTGGCCTGTCTAGGCTCTGTTTCTTGCAGCAACTGTAAAACAAAATGTTGCCAAGCATTTTCAGTTGTTGCCTTGAAATTTGGTAGTATTTTATAATAAACAATTAGTTCTTCTCCTTCCTCTGATGTTTTTAAACCTAGATAGATGAGTCACCTCATTTCTTCTGCCATTTAACTATCATTAAAAATTTCCTTTGATTTGTTTGTATTTTATTTGCCATTTGGTTTTATCCAGATAGTCACTGTACACCTTTTTCCCCCCTATTAACAACAACAATTATTAACAACTCTACAATCCTAAACTGCAGTGAAAACTCTGAGATCCAGAGGAAGATGAAGGCACATAAAACCATCAAATAAAGCTGAGCTGCTTGCATTTTTTTGTCTTGGGAGAGGCAAAAAGCAGGGAATTGCAAGGATGGGAATTGCTAAGAATTTAATGATTCTGATTCCATTATAGATTTTGCTTACTGATCCAATTCCTTAACAATTCTCTTATTGATTCTCACTGGGTGAGGGAATAAAAGAGTACAAACGGGTTTGTTTGCATTAACTGTTTTTTATATTTCCATTTCTGCACAGAGAATATAACATGTACAGTATGCACAAAGAATAATAACAGATGATGCCAGGCCCAGTTTCAGACCACTTCTCAAAAAGAACCGGTTCTTGATTCCCATCCCTATGTGAAAC
The DNA here is from genome assembly GCA_037367295.1 of Apogon hyalosoma. Lineage (NCBI taxonomy): Eukaryota > Metazoa > Chordata > Actinopteri > Kurtiformes > Apogonidae > Apogon > Apogon hyalosoma. The sequence continues at coordinate 28,560,394 of JAPQRP010000011.1, read as the reverse complement.
ACTAGTGGAGAGCTTGCCAAGATACACGAAAATCAGGTTATGGCACCGAATGCAACCTTTAAACTCTCTCTCAAATAAAACATCCATTTTGTGCTATTTAAAAATGAACGTAGACTAGTTTTAGTTGCATTACATTGGTCTATAAGTAAAATGCGTCCAAAATAAATGTAGTGAAATATTGTGAAAAGTCAAAAGTGCTGGTTGGATATAGTTTTCAAGATGCAGTATTGGGTCAAAATGTGAATTTCTATGAAGCCGAGAATGAGTATAGGTACACATGAGGAAAGTTTGCCTCTGAGCTACCAGGTCTACTTCTAAACAATGTCTGCACATTAGAGTACATTCACTTTTCATGTTCCATCTAGTGTCACATTTATGCATCTATCACATAAGTAGACTCAAAACCTATTTGGTCCAGGAGGCAGACACCCTCTCTATGTTTAAGAGTAGGCTTAAAACTTTCCTTTTTGATGAAGCTTATAGTTAGGGCGGCTCAGGCTACTCTTAGTTATGCTGCTATAGGCTTAGGCTGCTGAGAGACTCATCATGACACACTGACACACCTCCTCTCCTCTGACCTTCTCTCTCCTCCTCTATTCACACCCCAGCAAATACATGTTACTAACTTGACCTCTTCCCCGGAGTCTCTGTGCTTTATCGCCTCACAGATTTTCCCTGGATCATCTCTTGACCTGCTGCTGTGGTCCTGCTTCTCTGCTGCCTCCATCGTCATCACTCATTTATCCATATAGTTGTGATAGTGTTTATTATATAGTTACATAGATGGTAGAGGTTTCTATTATTGGTATAACAGCTGCAGTAGTAGTATATCCACTGTTAGTACTTGTATTTGGTGTAGTAGCGTTAACAGTTGTTGATATTTGTTCTAGCTACTGGTAGTTGTACTAGCAACATCTGCTTTAGTTTTTAACAGTTTAAATTTTTTCTTGCGACTGTCGTCAGCTCTAAATGTAAAGTGTCATGAGATAACTTTAGATTGATTGATATTTATATATATAATGATGCTTTATCAGATATCTTGACAACATCAGCCAACCAGGATTTTTGTCATTTGCTTATCAAAGTAAGATTTGGAACATTTTATCAGAAGAGGTAATTTCTAATTTCTAAAAAAAAAAAAAAAAAAGAAAGTGTAGACCAATGTTATTTGAGGCCACAAAACACTACCTTTTCTGAAAATAAATGCTCTAAATAATATTTTTATTTGAAATTTGTTAAAATATTGTCAGAGGTTTCTAGAGCAAAGTATAATCAGTGTTTTTTTGTTTATTTGTTTTTTCAGTGCTGTAGGCCTACCTCTTGTGTTTCTGATCTCTTTCTTTCAAATGTAGTGGTCAACATTGTGGTTCTTAAATGTGCTTTATAAATAAACTGACTTGACTTGATCCAGTTCCTGCCCTCCTGTTTTAACTCTCTCCTCACTTGTTAACTTTGTGCCGTTTACTCCCATCTTCTTGTGAGTGAGTTGTTTTTGTTATATTTATGCTCCCTGTCCTCATGTCTGGTGTCTCCCATCAGTCCACGGCATTCTGACCTTCGCCTCATACTCCTCCGCCTGTCTCAGGTCTCTGGGGAAGCCACTGATCACCAGACCTTTTCCCTGTCGCACCAAAGATACCACCGCTTCACAGAGCAGCTCCAGCAGTGTGTCCTGCAGATGGAAAACACAAATGTACAGGAAAGTGTACTTCCACTCCAAAATACATACATAAATGAGACACTCAGGGAAAGAATATTAAAGAATTGCTGAGCTTGGAGGATGCAGTCCCCCAATAATGAAATATGGTCAAACTCACCCAAAATACAGAATATTACACTGTAGAATTTTTTAAAAATCCAGTTGGAAATAAATATAATAAAATAATAATAATAGAAAAATAATACAAACATTTTTTTTTCCTGTTTGTTTCTTCTCAGTCAGGAACCCACTGAATATTTATTAAACAAAATAACTCAACTCTATCTCAGTATTTAATGATGTTGGGCTTAAGATTTCTGTTTATACAGTATAAATACAGTCGTTTTGCTTGACCTTTAAAAATCTGCAATTACATACAATTTCACTTGAAGAAAAGAACAATGTTATAAAATACACTAAATAGCATTGCCAAAATGATCATCAACATCCCATGTAGAAGTGATTTTTGAAAGTATTTTATAATGACTGGAAAATATATATATATATATTTTTTTTTCTGGTGGTGTTGGGAAGTCAACATTGCCTTCATAGCTATTTCTCTGAAACATACAGTACTGTACAAATAGTCGAACATTAGGTTTGTTAGTTTAGTAAAGTCATAATATCCACACATTTGCATTTCCCACTGGATTTAGATCCAATCTGGGTATACGTGAAGTATGTATAGAAATAAAAACAAATGTTTCAAGGAAAAAAACAGCTTCTATAAACCAAAGAGGTAATAGTGTGACCTTCCTTTGCGCATATCTTTAACCCTTTTGTTCAAACAATATGAGATTCATGGCATTAATTTTCAGATTCTTTATACCAGGTTTCAATCAACACAGATCAGAAGTTTCTGTTTCTGCTGCTTCTTGTCATGGGGTCAGAGGTCACACCAAATAGTGACTTTTGCCTTCAGAACCCATTTATTTCAGTTTTTATGTGTTTCTGAGTTTGTTTCCATATTTCCTGTATGCTCTTAATGTATCTGAAGAAAACAGAGTGAGAAGTAAATATGTATGATCATTTAACCCTGCAAACCCAACAAAGCTAAAGGTGTTCTAAGACCTTTGTACAGAACTGTTTTTATTTTTTTTTTTACTTTTTTTCAAGGGCATAAATATATCAGGAAAGACTCATCATGCCTTTGGGTTTCTGTAAACCAGAAATTGTATTTATCCAGTCAGTGGTTGATTGAATTAAAGCTGCAGCATGGGACTTTTTTTTTTTTCCCACTGATCAGTCTGTCAGATGCAGATTGACATGAATGTATTGCTTTAATCCATGTCTTGACACAAAAGTTTGGAAAAGTGAAGCCTGAAATAGCATCAGATAATTTATCTTTATATTTTGTCTTTTGGTTTGGACTGAGAGGAGAGAGCTGCTGTATTTTCAAAATCTGGTCTTTTTCCCCCTCTGATTTGGGCTCCCGCAGTTTTAATATGTGAATGATTTCATATTTTAAAGGTCTAAAATATCTTTTTCACAGTTACATATATGCCTTATGTATTAATGCCTCTAATTCACAATACACCATAGCCATCATTTTCAGCAATAATCAACCATAATATTATGATCGCTGACAGCAGAAGTGATAATATTGATTATTTCATTACAATGGCACTGAGTGAATTTGACAAGGGACAAATTGTGATGGTCAAATCACTGGGTCAGAGCATCTTCAGATCTTGTTGTTCATTCCTAGTGTAAAGTGGGTAGTACCAACCAAAAGTATCTAAAGAACAACAACTGGATCTCAACCAATCAAACATCTATGAGAGCAGAACATTATCACCACCTGTCTAATATTGAATTAGGTTCCACTTTTTCTGCAAAAACAGCCCTGACCTGAGGCCTAGACTCCACCAGACCCCTGAAGGTGAATGTGGTATCTGGACCATGGCATTACAGTATATCCCTGAAGTCCTGGACATAGAGAGGTGGACCTCCATGGATCAGATTTATTAGTCCAACACCTTCCATAGATGATCAATGGTCCTGAGATTGGGATGTCCTTCCTTAGCCATTTTTGGTCAGTAGTAATCATTGCAGACCAGGAACACCCAACAAGACCAACAGTTGGAGATGCTTTGACCCAGTCATCACCGTTATAATATGGACCTGGTCAAAGTCAATCAGTCCTTATATTGCTCATTTTACAAAGCATTCAGCAAATGTTCACTTGCTGCCTAATATATCAAATCCAGTGAAAGGTTATCATTATTAATAATAATGGATTAGATTTCTATAGTGCTTTTCAAGTCACCCAAAAGCACTTTATATTAGTGATCCACTATTTATTCACTCTCACATTCACACTGTGGTGGTGGTGAGCTACATGTGTAGCCATAGCTACCCTGGGGCAGGGTGACGGAAGCGTGGCTTCCAATTTGCGCAGCTGCCTGGTCCTTTGTTTTGTTCACCTTTTAAGCATTAGACAAGGAACCAGACACATCTGCCTGAGAGAAAATGTTCATTTGCTCTGACGGATCACTCTGGCTCTGCTCCCATTCTATCTGATATCCATTGAGCCTAGATTGGGAAACCATTTATCTGATTTGGGGCGGGTCAGAGGTGGTTTGATACAATGACAGACTGCCACATGTGACTGCTGCCTGTCCAGTATGTGCTTTTGTTCATGATCATTGCTCTGGCTGGCTCTGACAGATCTGTCTGGTTGCATCCAGAGACATTGTAGTCTCATGAACTGCTTTAGGACTTTGTGGAGTTATCAGTAATGACTTTTCTCTCACATATAAACTGTATATAATAAGAGGACAGACCAACCGTGATATTATCTGTCATTTAATGAACTGCCATTTTGAAACCGATATTACATCATGTAGGGTTTTTGGAGCTGAAAGTGGCCATATTTGGACAAACAGGGATGGGAGAGGCAATATGACAGAAGACTCAAAGATGACTGAATCATGACCTGATACACTACAGAGGAAAAATATAAAGACGGACCACCACATCACTATTACATGTTCTCGTGGAGAAAAACTGACTTAATATTTGAAGAGAGAAGTTCAGTGCAAGTTTGGGGGAATTTGGGTTTTTTAGCATAAACCCTAGTGGTCATTAGTGGCATTACAACTGAAACATGCTTCCACATTATTTCATTTTGGAGCTGAGTCTTTGCCCCTTTATCATTCCTGTTGTCAGGTGTCATTCAGAGGCAACAATACCTGCTTGGGTAGCTTCTATTGAATAAAACTGACAACAATTTCCGATGGGTTTTCTTTGTGATGTGAGTATCCCATTGACCAAGCTGTGCTGAGTGGTTTTATATACATTTACTTTGTTCTTATGGTGCTCTGCTTGCTGATCTCAGTTTTGTTTGTTATATACATAATTATTTGTGCTGCCAGTTTTTGTTACTGCTATTGGCTGAATTGCTTTGCTTTTTGGCATCAGTTTATTTCTTGGCTTCTGCTGGTTTGGTATGTTTCCTGCTGGCTGAGTATAGACATGTGTGCTTGTGAACATCATAATAAGATTCATAGTTGAGTTAAATAATGAAATAAGTTGCAAAAGATGTGTTTGTCTCATATGACAGATACACTTAAGCTGCTGCTGTTTATGTTCCTGCTGCTCTAAGCCATAAACTTTTTAGCAATATATTCCCCTCTTCATTTCTGATTTATTTGGATAGTAATGAATGATCTTTTACTGTATTTTTGTTTTCTGCAGGTCAGGTAGATTTATGAAACACAATTTATAGAGTAGTTTATATACTCTCTGAAGGTGCCATTGTATTAAAACTCCACACTGTGTGAACTCAGCATATTTAGCTTAGACTATGACTCTCTGTTTTTTCAGGTTACATAGTTTGTCGTGAGCAGAGACAGACAGTATTTTGTCTGGGCAGTTGCCTTGTGCAATATTTATGTAAATGATGATCTCTGTCAGTGTGATACTAGAAAAGCTGAGTGTGCTGTCAGACCTGCGATGCTTCATCTATTTCAGGATGATGCTAACATTTTCTAAATTAAAAAATGGGTCTTCCTGTGTTTGAGGCCAAAACAACTAATGATTTCAGTTATAAAACTCCTATTCATTCAGATAATTTACAGTCATCAAAAGCCAAATGCAAGATCTGCCACTCATTGACTTCTTGAGCCCCATTAGTAACAATGAGTTTGATTAGAATGTTAATATGCAATTGGGTTTGTTTTTTCTTTTCTTTTTTTCTTTCTTTTTTTTTTTTTTAACTCCAGTTAAATATAGCAAGCTCTAAGAACAAAGAAGCAAGAAGGTAGTAATGAGAAAGTGAGACAAAGCTTTATATTTAAATATAGCTGTCATTATCCGTGACGTGACCTTGTCAAAAGCCACATTCCCTTAAATAATGTAATAATTATGACCTATAACCCAAGCTGAGACCCTGAGCTACCAGAGACACATCAACTCATGCAACAATGTACCACAGCATATTAAAAATAACCTTCAAATCTGGTTGATATTACACTTTCAACAGTGAAATAAGTACTGTAGTGCTGATTAGAAATAGAATTAGCACCTTACGAAAGTGTCATTTCACATTTGCGCGCTGAAACAAATGCATCAAATTCTCACAGATCAGTCTGATGTCTTACTGCTGGCTTTCTTGCTTAATAGACTGTACTTTCCTTCTGCAGACATGTGGCAGACACGAGGCTAAAGTGTATAGGGATTACAGTTCACAGAGAATATTAAATTGCACTTTTGGTGTTGCCAGGCAACAGTACAGTAGCATTTTACCTACTCAGACCCTCACGGTACGTTTTTACAGTTTTACACTCAGCATGAGCAGCATTTTGTCTCACTGTGGGATATGAGGCTTAACTCTGATATTGATTTCACTTTACATATTTACTCACTTATTTCTGGACAGCAGCTGTAATTTCTTGTGCCCTGCATGTAAATCTGTTTAGGCGCATTTCATTAATCCCAATCAGGCACTACTTATCCTTCTAAACACTCTTTCACCATTTCCTTATTACTGTGTCACTCATACAATATAAAAAAAAAAAAATGTATGTTAGACAACACATGGGACATGACGCTAATGTGTGTAAGAAGCTTAGACAGATGGGCCTCAGTTGAAAGGGTATTGTGTTTCTAGACTGAGCTGAAGTAAATCTATGCCTCAGTCTGCTTGAAAATCTTTTTGATGCATTACCTCTTAATCTTGAACTAACATACAACTTGAATATCTCTGTAACATACACTTAAAACACTGTTGTCTGCTATGGATATAAGTAACATGATTAGACCTCATGTTATTTAGTATATTCACTATCATTTTAGTTATTTGTTTACTTTTATGTGGGACAGCTTTATTATTTTTAAACGTATAATTCTTATGTTACTTGAAGCATTTTCTACCTGACCAGGCAGTTAAATCCAATAGTCTATATAAAGAAGTGGGCATATCCACTGCAATGTCGATCATTGCTTTGTGGACTTCTGTCATAAAGCCTCAAGTTTGACCGAAGATGTTGTATTACAGATTGACTTTAACAATAATATGTCACCTCCTGTCTCATAAATGAACGTGACTAGAAGGTTGACGATGATGTGTGGATGAATAATAATAAACTGATAATGTCTGAATACAGTAATAATACACTAATACCATATGTTTTACCAATAACTAACATTATTTACAGCAGAAACATTGCAGCACATTTAAAGGCACGCAAACTCACAGCATAACAAAATCATCACTTGTTCATTTCCTGCTAATTTTTAACTCCTGTAGGTGAGATTTATGTTATGAGTGACGGGCCACAAATTAAGTCCATTTCCACCTGGTCTTTGTGTCTTAAAAATGTCACTTTAATGTAATTATGTTCAGAAAACACACAACCTGGCCAAAAAAAATCCCAGCCTTGATTAAACTGAGCAAAGACTTCAGACCCTTTCATTGGATATTTAGACAATGCCAGGAAGCATCAAGCTCAAACTGAGAAAGAGTGGTTCAGGACACATAAGACATCATTTTCACACATGGATCGACCACCACAGAGACCAGACCTGAACCCCACTGAGAATCTATTGGATAAGAGGGAGAACAATTTACACAGTGGTTCAACTCTCACAAATAAATGTTGTAATATTCACCATGACATTTGTAGTGGAATTCTGCCAGATCTATAAATAACTTCCACTAAATAACTGCCACACATTCCATAAGCATTGTATGACATACATGTATCTATATACTATATGTAACCAAAGCTAAAAGCAGTCATTCTAACAAAGTATTGTGTGTGGGAACTTTTTTTGTTTTTAGCCAATCTGTATATGTGGTTTCTGGAATATTGACTTGGGTCATCATTACAGAGGAGGGGGTTACACTTACACAGCAATAGACTCAGAGGTCTTGGGTTTATCATCTTGAAGAGATTTTTTTCAATGTTACTCTTCTTTTGCATTAATGTTAAATTCTTTAATAGACAGACATTTGGACAGCTGCTGCAGAAGAAACTGGAGACACAGGTCATCCAACGACGTCTTCAGTTTGTTGGCTGCAGCCATATTGCATTTGTATCTTTTTTATTGAGGTATTTTAGCTCACACTCACTGTGTTAAAAAAATACTCTGCCAGACAGAACAAACACTTTTATGGAAAGATTTTGTTTTTATGTCTGCAGTTTAATCGATAGATGCTAGTGATGTGAGCTGTTCCAGTTCTAAGATCAACTCGGAAAAAAGTGTACAGGGACAATTCGGCTGCCTTCACAGTGGCCACACAGAGGCAGTAAATCATCTATGACTCTTATAGACCTTGTGCTCCCCTACCGACTGGTCTCTTTTTAATTGTCTCAACAGAAAAGAGTATGAAAGCCTCTGTGAATCATAGATCTGTTTATCCTGTGGTGTTTTTTTCTTGTATTCTTGCCAAAATGGGTGAGCACATATAATATTTTTTCAGTGCATGTTTAGGATATGAATAAATATTTTACAATAACCTACTGTATGCAGACAATTTATTTCCTTTTGCTGAGAACCATAAAGGCTCACAATAATTCAATGCAACAGTCTTTATCAGAGGCACAGTATATAGATAATGACTGGAACATTTAAAAAGTGTAAAAGGAAAATTTCAGAGAAAAAGGGAAAAATAGCCTTTAATAACATTTCATAAAAAGCCTTATGAGACATATTCAGACAGACAAATAGACAACGGACTAAACCAAATACTAACACAGTAGTGAGATGTTAAAAGATTAAAATAACTACCTAAAGTAAGTGTTTCAGGGCTTATGGCAGGCTGTGCATGTTTGTGTGTTGGCTGTGGTGAGTTTATGACCGTGAAGAAAGTCAATCATATGATCCTCCTTGAACAAGTAGAGGTTAAAAAAATCCTCTTCTGTGGAGTTTGACAAATAGTGAGCAGCCATCTATTTGTCAGGCTGAGTGAATGGATGCTGCCAGACTGAATTTCTTTTCAAATTTGTTATGTGTGGTGTTCAGTCAATATTTGTGAGTCATTCTGTTCTGTGTTTGTGTTTGATTGTGATGTACACATTGTACACAACCAGCAACTATGCAGACACAAATCCAGCTTTGAACATGTGAGGCAGAGATGACAGTGTGTGTGTGTGCGTGTGTGTGCGTGTGTGTGTGTGTGTGTGTGTGTGCGTGTGGGACAGGATGGGTTTGTTTTGATGTGAGATGTCACAGACTTTAGGACAGAACAGCTCAATTTAAGAGCTCCCTGTCAAACACTAATACAAGTCATGTTACTATAACTAATCACCTGCAGCAAGATGCCTCATTGTTCATAATCTGCAGCCATAATGAGAGGGGTGGACGCTGAAAAGAAGGGCTGAAAGCTTGGTCAACTCTACTTGCCTCAGTGGCTCTCTAAGTCTCATTTTAGTCATGTTTCAGTGAATTATGGGTTGTAAAAGATGGTTATGCCTCTTTTTATAACATTGCAAAAGAAATTAAAAAATCATATGTTTAATCCTTAAAGATCTAAACAGATCAAACTCACGTAAAATGTTTATCCCATAAAGACCCAGTGCAAGTTTTTTGGCATTCACAAATTAATTTTTGGCTCTCATTAACCTTTCTTAAGTAATTTATCACCATTTATTATAATATTATCCTCCGTATTTTGCATTTTTCCTATATTTAATTTAGACGTTCATGAAAACTCAGAGTTAATTCAAAGGCTATTATATCAAAACAGAGACAACTGAAGAAAAAGTAACTTTTTCAGCAAAGATATCAATAAGTGAACTTAAAAACAAGTGTCTTCATCCATGGGTTTTACCGGTGAATCAATGTTGTAGAAGATGATGGTGTTTCCACGTTCATTACAGAGCCTCTGAATGTCCAAATGGGTCATATCTGATGACCATGAAAAGATGACAAACTGCATTTTACACCAATTATTTACATGGATTGATAGGATTAATGGTTCAAAAGATGTTAAACATTTCAGTATAAATCCATTGCAGCCAACTCCAGTTTGCAGTATACAACTTTAAAATACTTCTACATCTGCTATTTGCTACATGTTAGCACACACAGGACTAATGTTAACTTTGTGTAAACTGTACAGTCAGTAGTTTGCTTAATGGCCTTATCAGCAAGCTAGCTATATGGGTAACATTGAAAATGAATGCTTAAATTGCCTAATGTAACTAAGTTACGCTAAAATAAGGATAATGCAACTAAGTAACAGTAAATTTACATAACAAAATCATGACAGAAGTTGATATTCTTTGATTTGCAGTCAATTTGACCTAGTTTTTGGAGTCAGCATCTAGTGGCTGTACACTTATATGTCCACAATGGCTTCTGTTTCAGGCTGCAACTGTTGCCCCTTTATCCGAGCATTTGTGTGGTTGCAGAGCCTTCATCATAAAATGATTTTGGAGTAATTATATAAACAGACAAAAGGATATGATCAAGTTTCACTGATCATGTTGTGATATCATCAGAAGGGCTGACAACTTTCAGAGATCTGGTTGTAACAGTCTCTGCCGTGGTAACTCCCTTTAACAACTAGTGGAACTGGGACTTTATGGACAATAATGTCAATAAAGATGCACTCGCTGCTTTATGGCTACATAGATTTCCTACAATCCTTGCATCACTGTATCTGTTGATCAATACAGGGCTGCTGCAGGGCTTCTCATCAGCTATTATTCCTGGAGATTACCATCTTGAGCAACCGATAAATACAGAGCTTGAAAAAATACCTAAAGTGACTGGGTAGTTATTGAAGGTTTTAGCGGTTCTATTTTATATTTACATATTCTACACCTTCAGCCTTTGAATAACACCCCCATTTTTACAGCAGTACAGTAAATAATTGTCAAACTAATGGCTGGAGCCATCATTATCACAAGAGTTTCATTTATCACACTGAATTGTAATGTTTGGATGTGTGTTGAGTTGCTGCTGCATATGTTTTTTCAATTGAAAATTTCCCAATGTCTGCTGGAATGATGTTCCCCACTGTATTGTCATATCAGAATATATGCTTCTCCTTCAGAGTGTCTGGATTAGTAGACAACTTATCTGGTTTACACACTGTTGCTGATTTGCTGTAACAGTTTTCAGCTCCAATGGCTCAGACAGCCATGCTACAGCAGCTCTGTCTGGTGCAGTATATATAGATGTGTATATTCTATTGGAACACTGTTGAGTGTGGAATATTTCAGCTCTGTCCTCCCTCCTATTTATTGCATCACAGCATTGGAAGAAAAACATTGATGTATCAGTGTTTTCTCAGTCTGAGAGTTGTCATGTTTTATCTGTCAGTGACATTCTGGAAGGATGTGTCTTTTGGCATTTTTATAAAACATTATTCCGTTGACTTCATTTACTATTCAGTGCTCATTCCTCTAGGTTTTCAGTTGAGCTGTGTGGGTGGTATTCCTACATCGAAAACCCTCTTCATATTACACTGTTCTTAATATATTTCCTTGTAGTCACTTTTTCTTTTCTAATCTGAATAACTAGTTTAATTAAAATAAAAATGAAATAAAAATAAATCTAATAGAAAGTTATCATTGTATCACTACCTGGCTCTTCAGACTCTACATCTGCAGAGTTCTAAGACATCTATTTGCGCACTCTTTTAGTTTTAAGGCTTGTAATTTGATTATTTTGGTTCCCTTTTCCTTTGCTCTCAAATACTTTTCAGTTTAAATGCTAAAATCTGCCTCAAGTAGCCAGTAGGGGAATAAATACTAAGTGCTTACATGTATAGCATTTTACCACAGAACATGTTCACCAACAGTTTTAAGAGCTTTCAGCTTCCGTCTGCAATCTATTGCATTTTTGGCTGACAGATTCTGCTTTAATTGACCTCCTTCCAATAGCGGACACTTGTTTCCATCCAAAAAGCTGTGATACATCCACTGTACGCCACCTCCCAAATGACAGTAATTAACACATCTAATATAAAACAAGTGCAAGCAAAGTAAAACAACACACTTTTTTCATAGTATCTCTTAATATTATTCCTCAGCATTATGTACTTCTTATTTGGTGGTATATGAGGTGGTACTGACCTCAGGTAGCTGCTCTCCTCTCTCCAGGACATCCCGAAGGTGGCGCCCCCTATCACTGTGAGACTGCAGCTCATTACAAAGCAGATCACCCAGGGTGACACGACGCAGACCAAATCTCTCCTCCATCCGCTCACACTGGAGAGTCTTTCCTGAGCCTGGACCACCTGTGAACACCAACAACACACACACACCCAGAAACACACACACCTGGAGATCAGTCTATATCCTCACAGACAAGTGATCACTAAGACAGAATATAAAGTGGGTGAGAATGACGAGCAGGAAATTGAGATGTGACAAATGAGCATGTAAGAGGGGGATGAAAGGAAATAGTGGTTTGTGTGTGGTTTGAGAATTACGTGACATTCTGAGGACAGAAATCAGTTTCCACAGTCTCATATAGGGGCATTGCTTCCTGAAGGTGGTAAAATACAGCTCACCATATCAATGAACTTGAAATAATGACTTATTTTAAAGTCTGCGGTAACCTAAATACACAGTATCTGTCGAACTGTGTAAATAAAATAGGGCAGGGGTGTCAAACTAATTTTAGTTCAGGGGCCACATTCAGCCCAATTTGATCTCATGTGGGCTGGACCAGTAAAATAATAACAGTAAAAAAAGTTCAATTACATTATGAAAATGTTTACATCTATGACGTTTCCTTCAAAATCTAAATAACATGAACAACCTGAAAAGTCTTATGAAAAATAAATGCAATTTGAACAATATTTTGTCTCAATTTATTGTTTACACATGTACATTACAACTTACAGATCACAGCGGATCTACAAATACCCAAACCATTTAATAACATATATAATATTTATTGTTAAAATTATTATTTGTTCAGGTTATTCACATTTTTTGTTAAAGGATAGTTTATCAATGTAAACATTTACATAATTTTATTCTTCTACACTAAAACAAAGAGAAAATTTGGAGTTTTCATTATTTATAAGCTATTATGCTGTTATTTTACTACTCTGGCCTGCTTGAGATCAAACTGGGCTGACACAGCATTATAAAAGATGCAACAACACAAAAGCAACATAAAAGATGTGACAAAAATAAAATAAACACAAGAGTACAACCACATAAAAGATGAAATTTAATAATAATAAAAAAGAGATAACAAAATATATGAAAAGTAATAATAAAATGCAATATTATTTTTGTAAAACTTGGTCATAAGATTTTTTTTGTCTAAAACCAGTGCATTACGTCAACAGGTGTCCTCGCAGTGCTATTTGTGAGTGGGTATTTATGTGTGAGCATTTGTGAGGTAAAATGTGACATGGGAGATTGGAAGGTGCATTTGTGTGTGTGCTCATGCTCATGTCCATGCATATCACAGGTCTGGTTCGTTGCTAAGGGCTCAGAGCAAAGGTATCACAGATGATTACCATCTTCCCTGTTCAAACTGAATCTACCTGCCCGGCTGCTTCCATTTAACACCACAAACCACACACAGACATCTTGGCACTGCTACACTTGTGAGGACTTATAATATAGTATTTTTATCAAATAAGGAAATGAGTAAAAGAGGCACACTCGTAACTCTAATGGCATCTGTATTTCAGTAACACAAATGATTTTCTGCCCTGTATAGCATAACATTCTAAGTATCCAGGAATAATCTGACAGTCATTTACTATTTGTACAAAAGTATGTAGACACTCAAAGGTAACATGCACCAATCTTCAGATGTATGTATTGTTTGTATTTAATACCTTACCAGAAACTGAAAAAAACCCTCATGCCCTGTGTTTTGTGTTTAAAAAACTAAATTTCACTTGACAGATAATATTTCCACACTATCTGTTAGATGCAGGGGTTTTATTGCATATTAACTATATTACACATCCATGAAGCAGTGTGACGCATCGGGGGGATGTGGTGCTTTATAATAACCAGCCTGGAGCCCAGTAATAAAACACAGGATGAGCTTCTTCGAGTCATCAGCATTCTCCTTGAGTCAGAAAGTCACTGCCCTCAGAACTGAAAAAAATAAACACCCTCATCTCCATCTCCTCAGAGAACATGGACAGATATAAGTGGCGCATATGGTTTTTGGAAGCATGTTTAGGCCATTCACCACATTCACTGAATTTCCTTATTTGACTATTTTAACATCCTGCACAGCCTATGCCCATTCCTCGGCAGTTTGACACCTCTGCCTAACATAAAATAATGACCTGCCAGGGCTGAAGCGAAGGCCCACAGAGGCTTGTTAGTAATAAGTAAGTCAGGTCAAATTATAAACCGCAAGAACTGTGCATACCTGGTTTGGTTACATCTTTTGTCATTTCTTTTTTATTATTACTGACTGACATAACACTTATACACATAGATTTTAATACACCTTAATATCAAACTTTACATTGAAATTTTGGTTTTAATTGCATGGAGAATTTCCATCCGATTGGATCATGTAGTTTCAAGTGAAACTAATGCAAACTTATTGTGATGCATATTTATGTCAGATATAAATCAAACAATTAATTGGATTTTTGTGGAACTAGTAAATAAATGTTTCCATTGCATGTTTCCACAAATACATGAAATCTCTTAAAATCATCTCATTTCATCAAAGGAATTACAGCTTTTTCTTTTAGTTTACATCCTGACTGTTATCAGTTTTTACTATTAAGCAGAAAAAGCACTAAGAGACTTAAACTAGAGTTGGTTAATGATTGTGGTTTGGCTTAATATTACTTACATTTTTGAGACTTGTTATCACATATTTACAGACATGTGCTGTAGTAAACCAAACCCTTCTTTTTACTTAAGTTTAACTGCAGGCTATGTGGCTAAACTTATAAAAATAACAATAAAAATAAATATGAAAAGAAACACCACTGTAAAACACCACGAGCAGTTGAAACAATACATGACAAAACTAATACACTTATATATATATATATATGCATCTAGAAGTGTTGACATGAAACATAATACAAATCTTGAGATTACATATGTTAATGATTTATAGAAATATACAGTTGTAACATTTTATTTTGGAGAATGGGTTTCTAATTTTTTTCTTGACTGACAAATACACATCAAAATAAATTTATGGGTTTATGTTAAAATATTACATAAATATATCATACTGTGCAAAAGTTTTAGCCACAAGTAGGTTTGCTGTGTTAGTAAGAGTATAATGAGACAGTAGAACCTCACAGCACGAGTTTAATTTGTTCCGTGACCGAGCTCATTGTTTGATTTACTTGTTTTACTAATCAGTTTTCCCTGTTGAAATTAATTGAGATATAATTAATCTATTCCAGCCCCCCAAAACCACCCAAAAATCCTTTTTCAGGGGTTTTAAAACAGAAAAAATGCAGTTAAAAATAAAAATAAAAGATAATGCAAAAGAAATAAACTGGTTTTATTAACTTATTTAGAGGAGCAGAGGTTGTTTGTTTTGTGGAAAGCATGTGCAATCTCAGTGCTGATTAGTGGAAGCTATTATAAAGCTGGATCATTCTCTAGATTTCCACTTGCATTTCAAGACAAAAATACTCACAAGCTGCGGCTCATAAAGGAAATTACTCATACAATGGTGCACTCGTACTGTGAGGTTCTACTTATACATTTACTTATATGTATATTATAACGTATGCACACATTTCTCAGTTTTTTTCAGATAAACTGGAAGCATTAAAGCTGAACTAATATTCTAGTGTTTTACACCAGGTTTATTTCATCATATGTCCAAGGCTACTTTTTTCATGGAAACAGATCACACTAAATACTGACATGCATAAATCATATGATTTATTTTTTTTGTGAGTTTTTAATACTGTTTTTAATAGTTTAATACAATATTCCCCTCTTTTTTTTGTTGAATGTTAATAAAGAGACTGAGAAATAGATATACTCATTACAACTGCATAAACACAACATAAATAGGGGTGGCCTAGGACTTCTGCACAGCATTGTAAACACACTAACCTCAACCTACATCTGTAAACTAGACAAAACTAGCTGTCGGAAGCGACAGCTAGGGGTATATCCCCAAACGCCCCCAATCCTTAACCAGACAGCTATGATGTCATGATGTGAGGCATCCTCATTTGCACTTGATTTGAAGTCAATCAGACAAATAGTTCCAGAGATATGAACAAAGAGTGTTTAGTGATTTTAAACTTTTGAGCGGCCCCTTGTGGGCAATCTAGAAATGGTAAATCGTCCAAAATCGAATCAGTTCTTCCTCTCCATGATATTCATTGATACGGAAAACATGGAATTTCTAAACAGAATATCTTTCAAGTTATCGTGTTAACACGAAGAATGGCACAAACGATTATTTTTTAGTCATGAAGCTCCACCTAGTGGCAAAATTTGGAACCATACAGGCATAGCATCATGACATAACACATGCTGAGATCATTACCTTTCATTTCCACTTGATTTGAGGTCATTAGGACAAATAGTTCCAAAGATATGACGAAAACGGTGATTTTTCAGTAATGAAGCTCCACCTGGTGGCAGAATTGGAACCACACAGATATAGCATCATCACGTAACACATGCTGAGATGATTACCTTTCATTTGCACTTAGTTTGAGATGAATCCGACAAATAGTTCCACAGATATGGCTAAAACGGTGAATTTTCAGTCATGAAGCGGAGCTGGTGGCAGCAGTAGGACCAAAAACATAATATCCCTGACACAGCGTTCAGAGATATAATTGTAAAATGCATAGCCTCAAGGTCTTGACAGCATCTAATTCTTCTAGTTTAACTGGCAAAATATGAAGGCAGTTTACATTGATTTCCTGTAGTTAATAGATGATCAAACATTTGCAAATTTGGAAATGCACAACATTGAAGTGCGTGCTTTGATGCTCATGTACAGTATGTCTATGCTGATGGGGTCCTGTGGTGTTTGTTTTTAATTGTTAATTAATAGGTTGTGTTCTGATATGTAAGGTTGCAAAATGAAGCAGAAATTAGGCATCGGCAGACACCTACACTCTGTTCATCTGCTCCTAATGTTCTTTCTGCTGCTCAGGTATGTGGAGCTTGAAATTTGCACAGCCTAAACCATCCAAAGCATGCGTGAACACTTCTGTCTCAGTGTTTTTCTTGATAAGTGCCAAAGTGACAGATGGAGAACATCAGAGACACATGGAGAGAGGAAGATGAGAGACATGGAAAAAGGCGAAGAGCACAGGGGAACATATAGAAATAAATCTTTTTAGTAATTTAATCTCTGCATCCCATGTGCTACATTATATTATTTTGTTGAGCATCTGCTGGACGCACTTTTATGGAAGAAATAAATCAGCCAAAGTGGCAAATGGGCAGCAACACAAACTAGCTTTTCGCCTCCACTAATTGAGATCCTTCAGAT
This sequence comes from Apogon hyalosoma, assembly GCA_037367295.1. Lineage (NCBI taxonomy): Eukaryota > Metazoa > Chordata > Actinopteri > Kurtiformes > Apogonidae > Apogon > Apogon hyalosoma. The sequence goes on along the minus strand of JAPQRP010000011.1, from coordinate 28,542,798 downwards.
ATCCACATCAACGTCAGATGTTGGCAATGGTCACTGGTAAAAAATTATTTCAGTGCACAGAATGTACCAAAACAAAACCTAAAAGCAAAACACAAAATGTCCTCTCAACAAGGACATCATTCATTCTATGTTGGACAAACAGAGTCACAAATGAAAACATTCTTTAACACAATACATTACTTGGAAAAAACTGTGCTTCTTGGACAGGTTTATTTAATTATGGTGCACTGTTTCTGTGGTTCTGTCAAAGACCAAAGAAACATTTCAAAGAAACATTTAATTACCAGCCAGTTCCTCCAGAGAGTTGCCACCATGTACTTTAAATGAAGTTAAAATAATTCCATGTGTATTTGCATGCAATGCAAGGCACAGGGGACAATTACTTGTTATATTTAATATGACTTATCATTATGATGTTACAAAAACTTTGAAAAAAAATGCGGCCCAGAGCATTGGAAATATACCCATTCGATTAATGCAAAAATGTGCAGCCTGGTCTCGAAAGATGTGCTATTATTCACATTGACATTCCAACACACAGATTTTGCTAAAGTTGTGAAAAATCTGACAAATTTGGCCATCCAAAATGAAATGGGCCATTTTCAAATGGCTACCATTACCACAAGATTGATCCTAAAATTATTCTGTAATACAACAAATGTGTGGCCCAGGCCAAAGGTTATATATGTGACAGAACGTAACGATTTCATGAATGGGTTTTGCACAAGAACATGATACATCAAACCCCATTCACATAGTACATGGGGAACAGGATGCTGACAGTTCATTGGCTGAAATCGTCCCCACTCAAATTTGTGGAGAGGGTTGGGTTTTTGATCGAAAATCTAGAAACAACTCTTCATAACTCTCACACTTCTGGGATTTCACCAACTATTTATACATCAAAATGTTGGAAAAACCCTTTTCTTTCAAAGGCTATTCACATTTTAATCTTAAAACGTTTCATTTTTGATGTACAGGCCTCTAAGCGCACAGAGTGCCGATTTTAGTCTCTTTCACGCCAATGTTCAATTTCTGTCACTAACTCCCATTTAACTACTATTTAAGGCCCATCTTTTTGTTTTATCTATCTCTGTGATAGACTCAGTAAATGACTGTAAATTGTATTTTCAGTCTCCTTTTAGAACCCCTAAAAGGACCCTTTATTGGTTTTACCCCTTTTCGTGGTTGTTGTGCAAGTTTGTTTTGATGCTTTCCCAATTTACAACCTCCATCCATGAGTTGAGTTTTGTGTGTAATGTGAGAAATGTAACACATTACATTAACCTTTTCAAAATTGTTCATGCAAATTACAGATTTTGCTGTTAATCTTATGTGATTTGTAAATTTAGGTTTGGACAAACACTATCAAGAATTCAGCTGATCCATATGTTTCTCTTTCCTGTTGTGCTGTTGCACAGTTATAGCAAACATTTTTTGTAATAAATAACTTGTACATGCAAATGCAGCACAGAACAACATTATCTTTCATCCAAATATAGGCAGTACTTTACTTATAAACAGTCCTTGTTTGGTACTATTTCTTTCTTTTACATCACACCTAGCCACAAGTCCACAAATCTGGCAAGAGGCAAGCACATGGATTACATTTCCTTCAGGAAATGTGTGAATGTCTAGTTAATTAACTTATCTTTTCAGCATTAACTAGGGGCTAGTTGTGGGCTCGGGCCCACAGGGCCTGAAAGGCAAGATACTATTGTATTTTGCATCATTCACTATAATGGAGCAATTGTGAAGTACCACAGTAATGTGTCTATTTCACCTTAAATAACAGCACTCATCTGGCAGAGTGAAGTTGGTTTTGTTCTCAAAACCAGTTCTGAACGTAACTGGGACTTGCATGTACAGTGCTGCTGGCTCAGAGCCCCAAGTCCCATTTATATTAAATGTAACTGGGAGCTGATGGAGAACCTTACTGGGAACTGGATCCGAGGTCTGTTTAAGTCAAACAGGCACTACTGTGCAAACAGCTGGGGTCTGTGCCGTGGCTGTGGCCAGCTGTGAGCCGGGGCTTGGAGCTTGGAGCATGGCTTGGTTCCGAGTTGTGTAAACAAAACTGGTTCCATTTATGAATCTCGGAACTGGTTTCAAAACCATCTTCACTCTGCTGTATGATAAGTGGTGTTATTTAAGGTGAAATAGACACATTACAGTGGTACTTCGCAATCGCTCTATTGTAGTGAATGAGGCCATGTCTGTCCATCATCACCAATATTGCTTCTTGTCTGGACCAGGTCTCATTTAACTACGCCTCAATGTCAAAAAGAGGCCAGAATATTTTTTAACTGCAGCAAAGTTTTGTAAATGCAGAAAGTGTTTTGTAAAAGCAAAAAACCGGTTTGTAGAAGCAAAATAAGTTTTGTAGGTGCATTTTTAAAAAGAAATAGAAATTTCTGGTTTGCAAAACTTCACTTGCGTTTACAATACTTCATATATTTTTACAATGCTGTCTGGCCTCATCTTGACACCATAGGGGGCTGGTGTTCTGGAGGGATGAAAGGGTTGGGGCTGGAGCCTGGACGGAGAGGTGTCGATGGTAACGGGTGGAACTGGACCAGAGCGTGAGCTCCTGACCAATGCTACTTGCAGCTTCAATTAAATCAGTCCTTGTAGGAAAAAAAAAAACCCGTTGACTGATGCTTGTAATTGCATCGTACATATCTTGTATAAAAATTTGATTGCCATCAAAAACAAAGCTGCTACTAAAATGTAATATTTAATTTTATTCTTGATATGGAAATACGGGTCTAATTAAAAGGCAAAAATGTTCTGCATGGAAAACAGAAAAGAGAAATGTGAAGGAAGTAAGAAAGAGCATTGTGATGTGCACATGAAAAAGAAAAGATGAGAACAGAGGAAAAAACACTGAAAGCAGACACTAGTGAAGCCTTCTATTAGCATTTCCCTCAGGAATCATCACAGGTTTTTCTTCAACACTGCTGCAGAACAGAGCCTGAACTTCTGTCTGACTTTTTCACATAAAACAACCTAGAATTTTCAGCTTAAACCTTTTTAATTGAGGCACTGTTAGAAACAGAAAAAGATATGTAATGACAATAGTTATACAAGAATTGTGTAGTGGAAAAGATAAATAAGAAAAGCTCAATCTTTCTTCCTCTAGCTTCTAATTGGCTTTTAATTTTTGTGGCCTGACTGCCAATGAAGCAGTTTTCCAGGTATTTTCATATGCATCCACTCAATGACACACAGTTTGCTGTCTCAGTGATTTATTATTATGGTGCTTTCATCTGATCCTGACTCATTTGCACCCTAAAATCATCACTCTCCGTCCTCCAAAATACATAGTGCATCAGATTCTCCCTCATATTTGCTCATTTCAGACCAGCGTTAGATGAGTAAAGAAGCAACTGTGAATCCCTTCACACCTGATAAGAGAGCTGAGTCTGACAGATAACCTGTGTCTCCCCTGAAGCAGCAGTTTCAGCAAAGATACGGGGTTGACATATATTTCATGTAAAAGTAAAGAGTCATCATCCTGTGTTGAGCCCATGTCAGCATGACGCCTGATGTGGCAGAAAAGAGCAGGTTCAAAGAAGTTATACCAACAGGAGTCAGATTAGCTGGTAGAAGCAATGTAACCAAAATACCACATCCCAGTATAGGTAATTTCATATCCAGATAACAGTATGAATCATGGCATAGCACATTTTCTGTGCTATATACAGCCTCTGTCTTAATACAGTTAGGTTATGTGTATGTGTTGTACACAGAGCTTGGATTTAAATATGTTATGATAATTTAAAAAAAAATCCTATTAGTCCATATCAATCAAAAATTAATAATTATGTCTGTCAAATTAAAGTCAGACTTTTGATTACTGGTAAAAAAAAAAAAAGTGGAGACAACAACAGTATTAAACATGTAACGAAAAGGACAAAAAAGACCCAACAAGCAACAAATGTCAGACAACTGGTAACAAAACAAAAACAATGCAAAATACGCCACATGTGCTGGCCATTTATTTTTTGCAGCTCAATGCATTTTATCCTTGTTTTGAGTTGGAGTTTTTAGCTAGTGTTTTGGGTGTTTTTCCACATTTCAGCCATGGATTGATCCCTGATGAAAACAGTAAATGGCCCACAGATTGTGTGTCTTTAATATCTGAGACGCACTCAGAGCTGTACTGAGAGGGCTCAGAGCTCTCCACAATCAAACCAGCTTTCCTGCTTCTAAAGCAGAGGACTCAAACACGCGGCCCGGGGTTCAAATCCAGCCCGCCAAAGAGTCCAGTCTGGCCCATGGGATGAATTTGTGAAATGCAAAAATTACACTGAAGATATTAATCATTTTAGTTCAGGTTCCACATACAGACCAATTTAATCTCAAGTCAGTCGAATCAGTAAAATACTATCATAATAACCTATAAATACTCCCAACTCCAAATTTTTCTCTGTAAATGTAAACATTTTCATGTCATTTGACTGTATTTACACTAAAACAAACTATCATCACAAAAACACAAATAACCTGAAGAAATACGAACGTTTTGAAATGTCTGAAGTGCAAGTTTACCAATATTCTGCATATTATTAAATGTTTTGTGTATTTGTTGATCCACTGTGATCTGTAAGTTGTAATTTACATGTGTACATGATAAACTGAGACATAATATTGTTAAAATTTCAGTTACTTTTCTTAAGAAATTTCAGTTTTTCCATGTTATTCACATTGTTTTAAAGGATAGTTGGTAGATGTAAACATTTTCATTGCATAAAACATGAAGAAAGTTCAGAGTTGACATTATTTATATATTATTATGTTATTATTTCAGTGGCCTGGCCCACTTCAGATCAAATTTGTCTTAATGTGGCCTCTGAACTAAAATGAGTTTGACACCCCTGTTCTAAAGTATGTCACATCTAGAATAAAATATACACAAATGTCGATCAAATAGGCTCCAGCTATTAATGTAATTCAGGCAGGTCTTGATTTGATTAATGTCATGTGGCCATGGCTCAGGAGGTAGAGTGGGTTGTTGGCAGTTTGAATCCTGCTCTGTGCTGTTGTGTCCTTGGGCAAGACACTTCACCCTCCAGTGCTGCTACTTACACTGGTGAATGGATGCATATGAATGTTTGGTGGTGGTCGGAGGGACCGTAGGCATGAATTGGCAGCCATGCTTCCATCAGTCTGCCCCAGGGCAGCTGTGGCTACACCACCACCAGAGTGTGAGTGAATGAATAATGGATCTGCTGTATGCGCCACTTTGAGTTATGTGTTAATAGAAAAAGCGCTACATAAATCTAATCAATAATAATAATAATAATAGTAATAATAATAATAATAATAATAATACTAATAATAATATTCATTCATTCATTTTCTGAACCTGCTTTATCCTCACTAGGGTCACAGGGGTCGCTTGGAGCCTATCCCAGCTACATACGG
>JAPQRP010000011.1:28509325-28537268 GCA_037367295.1 Apogon hyalosoma | reverse complement strand
TAACCAATTAACCTATCAGTGCATGTCTTTGGATGGTGGGAGGAAGCTGGAGTACCCAGAGAGAACCCACGCAGACACGGGGAGAACATGCGAACTCCACACAGAAAGGTCCCACCGAGTGGTATGGGAATCAAACCCAGGACCTTCTTGCTGTTAGGCACGAGTGCTATCCACTGCACCACCGTGTCGCCCAATAATAATGATAATGATAATAATAATGATAACATTAACAATAATAATAATAATAATAATAATAATAATAATAATAATTATTATAATTATTATTATGTCATTTACTGAACATATCTGGGATTTAGCAGATACATTCTTCTCCGAACTCCAAAAGAGACTATGTATTTATACATGGTACAGCAGATGTAACTTCATTAACCTCAGATCAGGCAGTAACTGTTATTAATGTTGTATTATGCAGCTGTTACACTCTGATTAAAGCTGCAGTTGTAATCTGTTCATCTATTGATTGTTTTTTTTTTTTTTTTTTGATTAAATGACTATTTGAATAGGTGGAAAAAATATAAAAACTGTAAAAAGGACACACCTGAAAAAATATCTAGAATAGAAATAACAACAATTAAAACAACAGTATAAAAGGTGTATATATAAAAATCTATTTTATAAAAGGGAAGTGGACTCTGTGTGTGTGTCTCAGGCATCTCACAAAATCCAAAAAGAGCTGCAGTTTGGCAAACTTATGTATTTTTGGTCAAGGAAGAGACTAGGGAAAATGGCAAGTTGATAGGATCAATTTTTTGGGAGATATTAGTAATTTTCTAATACATTAGCCTTACAATCATATGCCCAGAATAAAAAAAAAATCATCATTGAAGTGGGTTACCAATAAACAGTACAGATAAACAATAGGGCCACATTGCCATGGTGTCAAATTTCATGTGCAGAAACAGACATGACAACTGAGAGGTTATTCAACTGAAAATGCCAGGGGAATTTACCAAGACAGTAAAGAAAGTAAAAGAATGAACTGTATCAGAGGATCTAGAACCCGCGGTTCCCCATGGGTCAGCACACTAGCATCTATATGTACATAAACGACAAACAAAGTCAAATGATATCAACAAACAATATGTGCATTGCAGTCTTTAACACATCTATATTATAAAAGCCAAGTGACCTCTGTGTGCGTTTGTACGTGTGTGTATGTGCCTTAGCTTTATAACTAATAAACTGGACAGAGCTAGCCTGTGCCTTTTGGAATACTTGTGTATTTTGGGTCAAGGATAAGACAGGCAAAAACTGCAGACTGATATGACCAATACTTTTGGAGTTATTAGTTTTTAAAACTAGGCTTACGCCGTCGGAAGCGACAGCTAGGGATATATACCCGAACGCCCCCAACCCTTAAATGGTGTCATGACGTGAGGCATCCCCAGGTCATGACCTTTCATTTGCACTTGATTTGAAGTCAATCAGACAAATAGTTCCAGAGATATGAACAAAAGAGTGTTTAGTGATTTTAAACTTTTGAGCAGCCCCTTGTAGGCAATCTAGAAATGGTAAATTGTCCAAAATCGAATCAGTTCTTCCTCTCCATGATATTCATGGATATGGAAAACATGGAATTTCCGAACCGAATATCTTTCAAATTATCGTGTTAACAGAAGGATATCTGGCAGCAGCGGTCAGACCAAAAACATAATATCCCCAAACGGAGTGTTGGGGATTTAATTACAATGGGTTTACAGGATGAGTCCATCACAGCCGCTAATGGGAGGGGTCAACGGAAACACCGGGACACGACGGGAGAACTGGATTTGGCTGTCATCACACACTAACAAGGTTGGTTTGGTTCTTAGTGTGGCCCGGTTCCACTCTGATGGCCCTCCGCCCACTGTAACACTGTGACAGACTGTGCAGACTCCAAATGGACCTGAGTTCAGATCACAAAATGGAGTGAGTCACAATTAACCGTCATCTTTAGCCCTGTGTAAAAGTCTATGGTCCATGTCCATGTCAATACAAAAAAACATGAGGGCCATTATATTTCTTCCTAATCTGTATGTTACACCACTAAACTTAGTCTAATCTGTGTGTTACACCACTAAACTTAGTCTAATCTGTGTGTTACACCACTAAGCTTAGTCAAGTCATCAAGTAATGTGAATGTGATGAAGTCATACAGTAATGATATAAAGCCCTTTCAAAGAAATATATAGCATCACTATGAATGCATTCTTTTCTACTACTTTGATTTCAAGAGAGAACAAAATGAGGGCCATTATATTTTTTTCTAATCTGTGTATTACACTGGTAAGCATAGCTGAGCTCCCCTTTTTATCAACTCTACTGCTTCTAGAACCCATGGATTCCCACAGGTCAATGTGCTAGTTTGTAAAAACTTACCAACTTATCAACAACTTAAGATGGAACCAACATACAACTGAAAAAAATAAAGTCAAATATTTTTAATGTTTGCGTGAAAGCTTAAAAGTTTAATGGTGTAAGTGATGGTTCCAATGTAGAAACATTAACATATAGACATTTTGTGCATTTTTGTCCTCATCTCTTCTGAGCTACGCTCTGTGTTGTTTGTGTTGATCCTGGCTTCATGTGTGTCACAATAAGTATCCATGTGAAACAACAGCAGAACTGATGTTTAACGCCAGTTAAATTAAGGAAACAAAGCTTCAATTCAGGAAAATTGCAATCAAATATTTGTTTTAATTATTTCAAGTTGATAAGTTGTTTCAGCTCTAATTACTGCAGGATAAGAATATATGGATATGTAAATACAATAGTCTGATCATCAGTGCTGTTTTTATTTATGCAAATCAATATTTATACCAAGCTGATACCTCTGATATCTAACTAAAGACTTCATGCCTAACATTACTTAACATTAATTCAATATGATTCAAGCCATAACTTTAGTGATTTAGAGAAATGGAGAGAGATGGTGAGTTAGAGGTAAGTTTTAAAACAGTTAACTCCATCTTTCTGCAGATGGCATCTGCATCAGTCAAACTGCATGTAATAATTTGCACTGGTCTTTTGTGACTTAAACATGATTTTGCAGAGCATATCGCAATCACCTAATTTACATCATACATGCATTTTGGATGTTTATAAAAGGCAGAGCAGTTTGCAGTCAATTCCACTCTTTGTAGGTACTTAGAGAATTACACACAGTGTCGTGCCTGCAAAAGCAACACAATCCTTTGTTGAATGTCGTACCATTTTAAAAGCATGCAAAACTGCTTTTTGGTCCAATTGCATATGTACAGTAGCTTCACTTTTTGGTATGATAGCTTGTTTCCAAGATTTACAGCAGTGAGCAAAAGACAACAGTTGGATCTATCCCTGCAACCATTCTCGTAATTATAGTTGTTTATATTTGTAGCAGTCTGTGAGATGTCAGCACAGTGATAATAGCATCCTGAGGGAATGCTGACAGTAAGAGGTTAGCAAAAGATAATAGAAAGATGGTGACAGTTACATAAAAGAATGAAAATAATAATTAAATCCAGCAGTGACAGTGGCCCCAGCAGGACAAAATGGTGCTTTCTGCAATTCTTTATCATGTGAGAAAAAAAAGTAAAATGAATAAATAAAAATGAGACTTGTTATCATCTCAACTCTCCAACAGAGGAGTGGAAATTGTACTGTGCGGAGTGAAGTTTGTGTTGCAAAAAGCTGACAAGCAAATAATGAATTCAGGGCTGTGTTGCCTATCGTTATGTAGCATAAAATTTGCTCTGGTGACAGCGCCGAGTCCAGGCGACAGGTATTATTATTCAGGTGGCCTTTTCCTCCAATTACCTGCTGCAGCTGGGAAAATGTTCTGTTTGTCAAATATTCGGACAAAGTGGTGTTAATTGAGATCAAACGGGATTAGTAATTTGCATTGGAGTAGGAGGAGAATTTAAAGACACGTATCAGGACTAAAACCAAGGTGTTCTGGAAGTGAGACTTTGGGTGTGAAGATCCGTCTTATCTCCCTGTCCTGTCTTTAATTATCGGACTAAGCCACCCTGCCTGTCTGTCCCACCACTGCATACTAATTACAGAATAAACCATCACACACTGATCTCACTCATCTCCTACACCTGAGTCTGTCTCAAACACTTGCATCTACACATTTTACTTGTATGTTGCTGCCTTTCACAAAAAACAATACTACTGATTGTTAATTTCATGGAAGTGTACAGTATGATTGTTGTGGTTATAGACACAAGATGACATTTTTCACCCTGAAGAATACTGGTTCACCTGCTGCATGGCCTTCAGGTAATGAGCATTTTCCAAGATGACATATTAGAATAGCAACTCATTATTTTAAATTATGCCATTTAATACAGTAATTACTCACATTTGCTTAATCGACAACTGTTTTTTTTTGTGTTTGATAAACTATGTTAAACCCACAAAATATACTTTTGAACTTGCATATGAACTTGCATTATATCAAATATTCTCAACAATTAAATTCAGTGATATATTCACTGTTGTTGTTGCATTTCATTTTGTCTCTTGCCCATGATGATACATAATACTGTGCAAAAGTCTTTGTAATGGCCATACACCTGTGAGCCACAGGGATGTGGTAATAATATTGATTATTTCATTACAATGGAACCTTTCACTGGGTTGGATATATTAGGCAGCAAGTGTTTTCAACATCAGATGGAAGTTTATACTGCTTGCTTGGTAAAAATGCTCTGAATGGATAAAGAAATAAGGTGGATCTGCTTTGTGTACTATTTGACATTATCTGAAATATTTTCAATCAAGGGGGGCAACCTAGTGGCAACACTCATAAATGCTTGTTGGATGAAATAGCTTAGATTATTCGCATTACTAAAGAAAATTATTCTTCTACCTGGATGTAACTATATGAAATACAGTACCAACAAAATGTTTGGATTTTCTGTAAAATATGTAAAAATGACTGATTTTTTTTGTCTAGTACACAGTATAGGTGAAGTGTATCCATAATTTGACATTTATTCTACCGAATCATGTGAGGACTCTGTTCAATATTTTAGCATTGTGTTGTTTTTACTCTCTCCAGTCCACTAATGCTTTCAAATTTTAATAAAAACAGTTTTATTTATGCATTACACATCGCACAAACTTGGACTGTATAACTTTATTACTTCATAAACTTCATGTCTGTGGTCTGAAATGAATGAGACCCTCTGGGAACACACATCTGACAGTTTCCCTCCAGCGAAGTGCCTAAATGCAGCATTTCATCAGTGATGCCATCAGACATTGGCTCTTTTTAAGCAGCCGATTCACTAGCTGGTACTATTCATCCTTCTATGCGAGTGCAAAAGACTGTGTGTGCAAATGAGGGCAGTTACACTCACAGTCAGCTGAGCAGACGGCAGATGCTCATTATTTATCCAGTGCAAGTGTGTTTTTTCAGCTCCTTCTAATGAGGAAGGCTCCACCAGTGTGAATCAGTGTGTAGATATGTATGCATGTTTGTGTGTGTGTGTGTGTGTGAGTGAGTGAGTTAGTGTGTGTTTTACCACTTGTGCGTACCCATCATGAAGATGACCTTTGGTTTCTTCTGTTCTGAACAATAACCTGTCAGAAGGGAGAAATCAGAGGTCAGCATTTGCTGCAGAGCAACACACTCAGTTCAGTCATGTTTTGACTAGTTGACAGCCAAACTTTTTTTTCATGTTGTTAAGCTTGTGACAAACTTTTACATTCCGGTAACTCATTACATGCTGAGGCTTGGTCAGGATGTCACATTTTGAGTATTATATTTTTTGTGCTTTCACTTTGACCGGGACTTATCAGTTAACCCATAAAGACTCAAACATTCATTACCAACCAAAAGCATCAGCTGTTTAATACCTGTTGATCCACTAATCCTATCTATACATGTAAATAATTGATGCAAAATACAGTTTGTTGTCTTTTCATGGTCATCAGATATGACCCATTTGACTGTTCAGAGGCGCTGTAGTGAAAATGGAAACACTGTCATCTACTACACCAGTAAAACCCATGGCGTTTGATAAATGACAATGGATGGAAATGCATGGCTTATGTTCAGTTAATGATATATTTTAAGGCTCAGTCACAAACGCTGTTATGAACAGCTACAAACACCATGCGCATGATTTATGGACCACTTCGTATGACCTTCTCAAAGGGGCCATATAAGAATGGAGAGTTCGTAGACTGTTCCTAAGTTTGTACCTAGGTGGATGATCTTGTGCAAGATTTTCTATGAATGCGCTATGAAATCCCCTTTCATAAGGCGCCCTAACGAATGCCTTAGGAACAACCTAAGAACAACGCACAACGTTCATGGATCAGGAGGCCATTCCAGAACCACATGTTCCTGCGGTGGCTGCAAGTAGATCACAAGAACACATTATGCAGTTATTAGGGGTCCCTTGTGGAATTCACACAAACAGACGTACAGACAGAGATTCACACAGCTTTCTTATGGTGGACATAAGGTGTTTCTATAGGCTGTAGTACGTCATCTGTGTGGCATTCGTGGCATTCTAAGAGGGGGTCGTATACAAATTTTCAAGATGGAGTGAATGACTGGACTCAAACGCACAGTACTGAAGGGAAAGTGTTTTATTACAGAAAAATAAAACAAGGAGATAATTCAGAGTCTACAGGGTGATGAGGATCAGAGTGATGGAGAGAATGGGTTAGGGTTCAGCACTCTGTGACAGAGGGTTAGTGTTTTTAACATTCAGTTCCCTCTATTATTCTTGTGTATCTTTGTTTTATTTTCACACCTTCTACCTCAAATACCTTCATTTGATGTCTTATTATGACTCCTAATTTTTATTATGTTTAACAGTACAGGGCAGTTTCCCCACATATTCTCTACAGTAATGTGTAATTCAGCACCATGGACAGCACATGATCCCAAACATAAAACGTGCTGGGTCATATTTTAATCAGATTGGTTCATATATCAGTGTTCTTCTAACTCAGGGGTGTCCAACTCCAGTTCTCGAGGGCTGGTATCCTACATGTCTTAGATATTTCCTTCTTCCAGCACACCTGGAAGCCATTATATTGTTATCAGGGTTCTGCAGAGCATGATGATGAGCTGATCATTAATTGAACCAGGTGTGCTGGAAGAGGAAAACATCTAAAACATGCAGGATACCTGCCCTCAAGGATCAGGTTTGGACATCCCTGCTGTAACTTGTATCTTATTACTTTATTCCGTTATCTACAGTAAAATAATAAGAGGGTAGTTATGAGTCAGATCTTAGACTCACAGTCTCTCGCTGTCCGTAGAGGTGCTGCCTCTGTATCCATGGCCACATCCACCAATGTCTCTGTCTTCTCTGCATCTTCTTCAGGACATTCTAAAATACTTAGGGCCTGATTTACTAAAGGTCTGCATGTGTTGAAACATGCGCAAACTTGACTGTGCATGCAAAAACATGTTGCAGCTTATCTACCAACAGGATGAACTGAGGATTGCGCCTGTCAAATGGGCAAAATAGCTTGTGTAACCCATTTAGCATGTTTGCCTTGATGAATATGCAATTATGGGCGTTTCTGCCAGAACGTGCAAAATTATTGGGAGGAGTAGATGCAAATATTTATTTAACACGCACAGTGTGATTTACCAAACCTGAAACTGATTGCAGGGGCTGATTTTGCGTCTATATTTAGCACGTCTGAAAGGCAGGTTTTAACTGGCTCAGCTTCATGCAAAACTGGCTGCAGCTGTGGTGAGGAGGTGATATAGGCCTAACTAAAGGAAACAGGGAATGAATCTGCTCTGATCACATCAACATTTTTGGAATGACGGAATAATGAAAATAAAAATAAAAAAAATTGAGACCTATGCACCCCCCACTTTAGGCCAGGAACCTGACTTCTGAGAGGCCTCTCTCCCTCTCTCTCTCCCTCGCAGGGGAGACTGGACAGGATGGGTTCTAGCACTGCACACACACACACACACACAGCACTGTCCACAGTGTTGTGACTGGACTCCTGAACTGTCTAAATAAGCACTGATGTGGAGGGTTTTCTCATGCCCACGGGCTTAAAAGTTTTCATTCACCATACAGAGCGATATACAGAGAGAAGCTAAGAGAAGCTATTTCACTAAGAACACATTTCACCACTGATAAACAACAGCAGAGAAATACCTATCCACCCCTCTGTGTGGAAAAAGAGCAATTTTTTATTTATTTTTTTAGCGCAGTTTTTATTATAGCCTACTGTCTCCATGACGACAACCAGTAGCACGCACAAAATCCTCATTTAAACAGGGTGGTCTCCAAGACTTTGTGCCTGTTGTCATTTGCATAAGCAATCTTAGTTGATCACTGGTGACACGCAAATCAATAGCACGCACATTTTTAGCGCGAGCAAGCACATTTGCGCCTGTTATTTGCGATCTTAATAAATCAGGCCCTTAATGTAAAAAAGCTTAACGTAGCTAAATGTCTGAAAACAGTGATCAATCACCAAATTATGCGTGGACATCTCTAATGGTAGGATAGGCTCCAGCACCCCTGCAACCCTCTGGAGGATAAAGCAGTTCAGAAAATGAATGAATGAATGAATGAATGAATGAATGAAAGAAAAAACAATACTCTAAGATTAAACTATGTTGAGTTGGGTTTTTTTGCACCTATTGAGAGGAAAAGGCTTAATGTGGACAACATCCATAATTCTGGTGTTTTCATTGTGATTTATGGAGAGGCGAAAGTGGACATGAATAAAGATTGATCACTGTTCTCAAGCATTAAGCTACATAAGCTTTTTTTTTTTAGATAGATAATGTACTTTAATTATCCCAGACTGGGAAATTATAGAATTTACGTGAAGCATTTTAGAATGCTCCTTCTTCTGCAGCTGTATTTGTTTCAGTGTTGTGGGTATTATTGCCATCTTGAATGTGATGATCACGACACAGGACTTTTACTACATGGCCACTGTTTACATACTGATCTAAATATTCTGAAACAGCACAAGATCTTCCTGCCATCAACTTGAGAGTGTCGTGAGTTGCAGATAGGGGTGCCATATGGCCACCTTACAACAAATCTAATGTAGGAAGGTCTCAAGGCACCCTTACAAAAACGTGACAACTGTATGGTCTTCATACGACACAAAATTACGTCATTTTCACACAGAGACCTCAAGTTGCTCTTGTGATTTGAACAGCAGCTGTACCAACTTTGTAACATGGCTGTAAGAAACTACTGCTTCTTCCACGAATGTCCACAAACTCCAGATCTTGTATGAACCGGGAGATTCGTACAAACCCGTTGTTCGTAAGAAGCTTTGTGACTGAGGCTTTACTTCAAAAGTCAATTTTTTTTTTTTTTGCAGTTTTATGTTTTTGTTATAATAATCCTCAACTATTATCTGAGCTTTTCTGAACATGATCAGAGAATTAAATATAAGAAAATACCTGATTCATACTGATAAAATACAAAATACCGAGGATAACATAATAAATGGTGTTAAATCACATACAAAAGCTTAGATACAGAAAAAAATTTTATTTAGGAACTGACATATAAGTAGCACTGGGTCTTTATGGGTTAATACACATAATAAAAATATTCCTGGGGCAGCGTTCTTTCATCTATGTTATCTTGCTAAAATTAGGAACATCTAAGAAATATAGGACCAATAGCCCTGTATCTCACCGTCACGTTCTATCATATCAAAAATAACTTGAATTTGTGAGGTTATCAGATTCTGCTCCTGTTAGAGTCCTGTGTTCTTGATGCAGGAGATCAATCTCCCAATAGAAGTGGGTGGTACTTTCACAGGAGGATACCTCAACAAATTAAATGACAGTCCATGTATGACTTCCTATCAGTGCTCAGTATTAACTATATTGATATCTCCAACCACTTCCTTGTTGTAAGCCATCAACATATGGCCCATTACAAGTAAAGGTAATTCAAAAGTAATTTTAATAAAATGTCAAAAATTAAGAAATTGAAATATCAAAATATCTCAAAACTGTGAACAGATTTTGTAGACATTGTTCCAAGGGAAGCTACATATTAAATTTGAAAAGAATCTGACCAATAGTTTTGTCAGACAAGATGCTTTAACAAATTGCTAACAAAGACAACAATGATGAAGATGCCACCGGACACAACGCCTTCACAACAGCCCCTGGCCTGTGAGCTAAAAACCTGCAAATGCATTTGTCACTTCATGCCTGGATTGATATAACTTGTATATATGTTTCTTTTAATTAACTGTTGTCACATCTCTACCTGTGTGCTGGGTTTTTTCTCTCTCTCTCCCTGACCCCTGACCCAGTTTCACTCTGCAGTCACCTAATCACTCAATCACCCTCACCTGTGAGCACAGCTGCTGCTCATCAGGTGAGGAGTATTTATTCACTGCTCTGGTCTTTGTTCCCTGCCAGATTGTTCTACTGCTTTGTGCATGACACTCCAGCATTTACCTGTCTGCTTTCCCGATCCTGAACCCATCCAAATCTGACATGATCCGCTCTGCCTTCTGCCCGAACCTTTGCCTGTCTGACCACTTCTGCTCGTCTGTACCCTGGTAACATACCTGCCTTTGTCTGACCACGTCTCCTTGTCTGCTCCTTGGTTTCCTACCTGCCCTCTGCCCCTGACCATGTCTTCAGCCTTTGCCTTGGATGTACCCAGCTCTCCTGGCTTCGACCCTTGCCTGTCCTTGACTCACTCTTCTCATGCTCCTCATCGGCTACTGGTTAACGTTGGCTGTTAACCTTTTCATGGTGTATGTCCGTGTTTTCCCTCACTCCGGTGAGCTGTTGCACACAAGTGCTTTAAGGACTATTGAAGAGGAAGGACTCAATGAACTGCTTAACCCTGTGTGTTCTGAACTTAATAAAGACTGTGTTAAATTAAGTTAATCTGTCTGTGGTCTGCATCTGGGTCCGTACTGCACCTGTTACAGTACAATCTGGCCAGAAATGGACCCAGTAGACCAGTCCTCTCAGGGGGGTCGCCTGGACTGAGTGGAACTGGGCGTCGCTGCCATCACTGAGCAGGTCCAGCAGCTGGCGGCAATCATCACTCAGCAGAACATGCCTGGCACTGTTTCTCCTACTCCAGTGCCAGCCCTGGGTACGCCTCCAGGCTTCATGGGAGAGCCTTGTGTGGGAAAACCCGGACGTTACTCAGGTGAGTCGGAGGGTTGCAATCTCTAGCTGACAAACTGTTCTATTCGGTTTGCCCTGCAACCTCACACATTCTCCACCGAGGCAGCGAAGGTCACATTCGCTGTTAATCACCTCTATGGCAGAGCTTGTCTGTGGGGTGCGGCAGAGTGGTAGAGGAGCACACCTGCCTGCTCGACCTTCCTGGCTTTTTCCGAGGAGCTCCGCAGAGTTTTTGGACCAGTGTCCACTGGACCCAATGCTACAGGAGGACTGTTGAGTGTAAGGCAGGGCAACTGGTAAGTGTTAGATTATACCATTGAGTTCCGCACCCGGACCTGACTCAGTTCCTGGAACACAGAAGCCCAGTGTGATGGTTACCTGCTTAGTCTGGCACCTCAGATAAAGCACCAGTTGGTGTCCCTCGAGCTACCGCCTTCTCTCGATGGACTCATAGAATTAACAATCACCTCAACCCCCGCATGCAGCTGTGGAAACGGGAGTCACGACAGGGGAGGGATCACCGCACCCCGTCTGCAGACAAGTGTCCTCGGCAGTTTCTGAGAGCCATGCTGAAGAAGCAGATGATGGATCAGAGCCAATGCCGGTGGGACGGACCTCGCTATCCCCAGAGGAACGGGAGCAATGTCGGAGGGATAATCTCTGCCTATACTGTGGGCAGGCCGGACATTTTGTGTCTAGATGTCCAGTAAAAGGGAGGGGCATCCTGCTGAGCCGTTCTCAGTCTGCTGCCCTAACCTCCAGACCTGTTTTTCATGTCCAGTTTCAGCTGGCTGGGGGTCCAATAACTCTAGCTGCGTTCATTGACTCAGAGGCTGACACCAATCTGATGGACAAGGAGCTCGTTAAATAGCTAGAATTAGAGTTAGAGCCCCTTCCTCTACCTGTACCAGCTAGTGCTCTGGATGGACATTTATTAGGAACCGTCACACACCAGACTAAGGCGGTCCATATGGTTCTAACAGGTAACCACCATGAAACCATTCAGTTTCATGTTCTGAAGTCGCCAGAGTTACCATTAATCCTTGGGTTTCCCTGGCTCTGCTGACATAACCCCCATGTCAATTGGGCCACGGGTCTATATTGAGCTGGAGCCCAACCTGTAAGGCAGTCTGCCTTAAATCGGGTGTGATGGTTCAGCCTTCCGTCAGTTCCATTCAGTCCGTGGATCTGTCCTGAGTTCTGGCTGAATACCATGATTTCCAGGAGGTTTTCAGCAAGGCCAGAGCCACGTCCTTACCACCACACCGTCCTTACGGCTGTGCCATAGACCTCCTGCCTGGTACCACGCCCCCTAAGGGCCGTCTGTATTCCCTGTCTGCACCTGAAAGGAAGGCCATGGACACTTATATCAATGATGCGTTGGCCGCAAGCATAATCTGCCCGTCATCATCCCCTGCTGGGGCAGGGTTCTTCTTTGTTGACAAGAAGGACAAGACCCTCAGACCCTGTATTGATTACCGGGGTCTTAACGACATCACCGTTAGGAACCGCTACCCTCTCCCCTCATCTTCTCAGCATTTGAGCTGTTGCAAGGTGTGATCATATTTACCAGACTGGACCTTCACAATGCATACCATCTGGTACAAATCTGAGAGGGGGATGAGTGGAGGACAGCATTTAACACCCCTACAGGACATTATGAGTATCTTGTAATGCCATTTGGGCTAATCAATGCTCCTGCAGTTTTCCAGGCCCTGATCAATGACGTCCTATGGGACATGTTGAACAAGTTTGTTTTTGTGTAGCTTGATATCCTGATTTTTCTCCCGTTCTGAGTAGGAGCACATTCACCATGTCCAGTCTGTTCTGCAGTGTCTCCTGGAGAACTCTTTGTTTGTCACGGCTGAGAAATGTGAATTTCATGCCTCCTCCGTCTCTTTCCTGGGCTACAGTGTGCGATGGAATCGTATGGAGATGGATCCTGAGAAGGTTGCTGCCATATCCTCCTGGCTGGTACCCGAGAACCGCAAACAACTGCAGAGATTCTTGGGCTTCGACAACTTCTACCAGAGGTTCATCCGTGGGTGTAGCACTGTGGTAGCACCTTGTCCAAGGTACCGTACTTTTGGTCCACTACAGCTAAAGAGGCCTTTCAATACCTTAAGGACCGTTTCACCTCCACCCATTCTTCGGGTCCCAGATCCAGAGAGGCAATTCGTGGTAGAGGTGGATGCATCGAATATGGGGGTTGTCCTGTCTCAGCATTCTGCTGAAGACCTTAAGTTGCATCCATGTGCCTTCTTTTCCAGATGTTTGTCCCCTGCCGATCAGAATTACGACACTGGAAACCGGGAACTGTTGGCGCTGGAGGAGCGGCAGCATTGGCTGGAGGGGAACAAGATTCCGTTTCTGGTTTGGACTGATCATAAGAATCTGGAATACATCTGAACAGCTAAGACTCAATTCCCACCAAGCACGGTGGTCCCTCTTCTTTACTCATTTCAATTTTTCTTTCTTACCAACCAGGGTTCCAAAACATTAAGCCCAATGCCTTGGCACGACAGTTCCAGACCGAGGAGGTTACAGATCAGACAGACCCCATCCTCCCAGACAATCACTGCATAACTGTCCTCACCTGGGATGTCAAGGAGCATATCAAGGCTGCTCTGGAGGATCAGCCTGGTCCCAGCACCTGTCCCCAGAACCAATTGTTTGTATCACAGGAGTTAAGGTCAGATGTTTTACAGTGGATTTATGGCTCTCATCCGACCTGTCATCCAGCCATTCAATGGACCACGGAGATGTTGCAACGTTGGTTTTAGTGGCCATCTCTAGGAGAGGACACAGCTGAATTTGTGAACATGTGTCCTGTCTGTACCCAACACAAGACTTCTTGACGTTCACCAGCCAGACATCTCCAGCTGCTGCCGGTCCCTCATCGACCATGGTCCCACATATCATTGAACTTCGTCATGGGTTTGCCACCCTCCAAAGGTAACAGTTATTCTAACCATAGTGAACAGATTCAGTAAAATGGCACACTTTATTCCCTTGCCAAAGCTTCCCTCAGCCAAGGAGATGGCTGAGGCAGTGTTAAATCATGTTTTCCGACAGCATGTCCTTCCTGTTGATGATGTGTCTGATAGAGGCCCCCAATTTACTTCCATATTTTGGCAGGAATTCTGCAGTCTGGTGGGGGCCTCATCCAGTCTGTCATCTGGCTTCCATCCCTAATCCAATGGTCAATTTGAACGAATGAACCAGGGGATAGAGACCACTCTGAGGTGCATGGTGTCCAGACATCTGACAACCTCGGCAAAGCAACCACTATGGGTGGAACACATTGATCTGCTCCGCCACCAAGCTCTCCCCATTTCAATGTGCCTATGGGTACCTGCCACTAAGAGGGAGTCACCTTGTCTGTTGGTGGAGGCGTTTATTCGCTGATGTGGGCCCAGGCCAGGGCGGTGCTTCTGAGTGCCTCCAAGAGGCACAGAGGCTCCTTGGTATAAGGCAGGGGATAGAGTATGGCTGTCCACCTGGGATTTGCCGTTGAGGATAGAATCTAAGAAGTTGGCCCCTTCTCAATCAAGAAGGTGATTAATCCTGTGGCTGTCAGGTTAAAGCTCCCCTGCTCCATGCATATCCACCCTACCTTTCATGTATCAAAGATCAAGCCTGTTAGTGAGTGCGCTCATGCCACCCCCTCAGATCATTGACGGCACCCCAGCCTACACGGTTTGCCGTTTGCTTTGCTCCCGGCACCATGGTAGGGGGCTGCAGTACCTGGTGGACTGGGAGGGGTAGGGACCTGAGGAGAGGTCGTGGATCCCTGCCTGCCAGATCCTGGATGATCAGCTCGTCAGGGATTTCCATCAACAGCATCAGCCATCCAATGTCCACCATTGGCCGTTGGACAATGGTTTGGTCTCTCCATACCCACGGATGCAAGAGGATCTGGTTTCCAATGATGGGGGGCTGTCTGAGGAATATTAGCCCTCCACCCTCCCTTCCCTGGTTGCTTGTTTTGGGACATCGAGCCATCCATTGAAGGGGGGGTTCTGTCACATCTCTATCTGTGTGTTGGGTTTTTTTCTCTCTCTCTATCCCTGACCCAGTTTCACTCTGCAGTCACCTAATCACCCTCACCTGCAAGCACAGCTGCTGCTCATCAGGTGAGGTGTATTTATTCACTGCTCTGGTCTCTGTTCCCTGCCAGATTGTTCTACTGCTTTGTGCGTGACACTCCAGTGTTTACCTGTCTGCTTTCCTGATCCTGAACCCATCCAAACCTTATCCGCTCTGCCTTCTGCCTGAACCTTCGCCTGTCCAACCACGTCTGGACCCTGGTAACATACCTGCCTTTGTCTGCTCATCTGCTCCTTGGTTTCCTACCTGCCTTCTGCCCCTGACCACATTTCAGCCTTTGTCTCAGATGTTCCTGGCTTCGACCCTCAACTCACCCTTCGCATGCTCCTCATTGGCTACTGGTTAACGTTGGCTGTTAACCTTTTCACAGTGTGTGTCCATGTTTTCACTCCGGTGAGCTGCTGCACACAAGTGCTTTAAGGACTATTGAAGAGAACAGAATCATTGAACTGCTTAACCCTGTGTGTTCTGAACTTAAAGACTGTTAAATTAAGTTTGTCTGTCTGTGGTCTGCAGCTGGGTCTGTACTGCATCCATTACAACTGTCTAGAAATGAATGTTAAATCCTTTGCTACCATACAAAGCCCCTAAAAATAAAGCTCCATACTCAATCAAGGATCTAATTATCCCCTATAACCCAAACAGAACCCTCTACTCTCTCCATCTATTATACTGTATAGGTCACCATTATACAACACTAATATTGTGTCTTCCCTTAGTTTGGTCTGTTTCTTCTCTGCCATCTTTATTCAAATCTCTGAAGCTTTAAGTTCCTAAGATGTAGCTCTGGACTCCAACCTGTCCAGTGTTTGTATTTTTTTTTTTTGTGTTCTTTTTTTTTTTCTTTCCTCTGACCACTCATCCTGACTGGTCGAGGCAGATGGCTGTCTACACTGAGTTTTGTTTTTATTCCTTAAAGGAGGTTTTTCCTCCTTGATGGGTTTCTTCTCTACATATAATTGTTAAGGTCTTAACCTGAATTAAAGTGTGTACAGAGTAGTCTACAAGATGTCTATACAAAGCAACTTCAACAGTTTGGTCAGAGCAATAGCTTAAATAAGACAAAGAGGAAACGCAAAAATAAATGGCATGAAACTCCAGTTGTGTACTCCTTTGGTAACCACCTCTGGTTTTGTGACTTACTAACATCTCCTGAGACATCCATGTCGTGAATTTAAGATGTCTAAGAGGTTACATTAACTTCTATCTGGGTACTGCACATTGAAAATTAATGTTGGGATCATGAAAAAGTGGCTGTGACGACTTGGGAGAAAGAATACACTTGAAAAAGAGCAAAGACCAACTAACACTTGATTGTGGAGGGTATTATCAAATTAATACTTGACAGTTTGACTAAAAACATTTTACTGCAAACATTTTAAGTAGTTTCAGTGAATACTAAATGATGTTCATGTAAGCAATCTACAAATGATTTAATTCATTCACAATTTAACAAAATTCTGAAAGCTACAGATTATGATTTCCAACAGAGTCAATTCTCTAAGTATTTTTGGATCAATCTATTATATACAAGTTGTCTACAATCACTGATAATACAGAAAACACTTCACCAGTGACCACATCCACCCCAAAAACACCCAATCCCTGTACACAAAATGTATATGTATATTGCACTTACTTATATGTACATTATATTTAAGTCTATGCATTTATTTAATAAACACAACTCATGCAGGTTATGCTGGGCAATGTGCCTCCATCCAACTACAGGATTTGTCCTCCTGTATTCAAGACAGCTCTCCTGGCTGCTGCACAGCGGCATTAGCATAGCGACAGCTAGCAGACGAGATAAACAAAAGGTCTAACAGATCATAGTGAATCAACAGATGACTCCCCCTCTCTCTTTGTTACACAATTAATCAGTCAATGCTGTTGATGCAGGGCAACAGTAATGAAAACACACACACACAGTGCTGCAGGGAGGGGTTTATTCAGATATCTGGTGCATGACACTTGTGGCATTTACTGCAATGAAACTGTGTGGTGAAATATTGAATGGAGTTGACATACTAAAGGAGGGAAAGGAATTTGTAGCTGCTCAGGAGGGAAAGTGTGTGTTTGGAAAAATTAGAATTCAGGTAACAAAGAAAACACTGAATGGGAGAATCAATTAAAATCAATGGCACCATCCTGTCATATCACAGTCTGAAACTCACCATCTGCGGTTCCTTCAGCATACCCCATTTCTTCCTCCTCTTCAACCTGGTAAACCACAGAATTAAATAACTTTTAGTGGCAGTAAGTTAGGCTTTTCATTTCTCATTTGCATGTTTTATTCTTTCAGTATATTGAATTTGTCAATTTGTCAAGTTTATAGGTTGCCATTATTGGCACTGCTTTACAGTGGTTTGTGTCAAGGTTACTTCACACTGAAAAACTTATTTTACATAAACTTGTATTTTAAGGACTTGACTAGTTTTAGCTTTTATTTGGTTTTGTTTTTCAGGCTCAGAATTTGAAGTCAACTCAAACACTCAGTAGTCCAGTGAAAGATTAAGAATTATGTTAAACAGTAACTCCCAGAATGCACTTCAGCAACAAACATATAATCACAGTGCTTCAAATTTCTGTTTTTCATGCTGTTAGTATCAACATGAAGCCAGTGATATTTAGACTGAGACAAAAGATTTCAATCTTGAACATGGTATTAAAGAAAAGACAGCTAACATGCAGCAAATTGTCTCAAGCTTTGATTACTATCACTGTGAGCCAATCATATCAGTTCCCTGATATCACTGAATGATCTACTAAAATTCACGACAGTCTTGGAGTTCAGCACAATGGATTTCTTAACTGTGATATGAGAGACTAGTTACAAATTTTGGGAGTTTGGTTATTTTAACTTGCTCTAAAAATATATAGATGAAAAGACATGAAAAAAGCACATCTATGGTTCAGCTGCACGTCAAATTATAGAGCTGCCATAAATGAGGTTCAACTGTCACAACACCTCAAACAGTCACACGTCTCACACAATTATCAGTTAGTTAATGTAATATCTTATGAGATGGTGTTAGAATTTGCTGATCTATGGATAAACTCATCACTGATGCTGTCTGACTGTTATGGAACCAACAGTTTTCACAAAAATAATCATTCAATTATTGATCCAAGACTTTTCCCATCGGACTCCATTCACATAAATCAGCATCTGGACACCATTTCAAGATTTTTAGATTAGAATCTTGCACCTTTAGTCAAAATATTTTTAGCTGAAGGAATAGATTATATCTTGAGCATCTTAGGCTCATGGGTATTGTAGTATTTAGAGTGAATGATTTGTTTTGAATGACCTTACAATGTCCTTACAGCATTTTTTGTTTACTTGCTTGTTCTTTTATTTCAGCAGCACATCCCATGAGTCACTTAATTTAAAATATTTTAGAGATTAGAGAGAAAATTTGATGATTTTTGACTTAATAATGACTTTCTAGCTCTAGTATCACTATTCATCACCAACACAACATGTAAAATATGTGTTTAAAAATTTTAAACAGAAAAAGTGTCATATGGCCAAAACTCACAACTATGTAGAAATCTGTACACAGTCTGCAAAACCTTATCATATCCAAAACTATCGATACCATATTGAAAATGGAAAGGGTTTCATCAAATCTGGAGGCACAAAGCTATGAACAAAATGCAAATATCTTTCACATTCTATGAAACACACTGAAAAATTGACAAAAGGAAGTAGGTAGGTGCACAGTGTTAAAACATGAGAAAAACACATTTAAACTTTTAACAGGGATAACGAGTGGTGCCAAGCACAACAAACCCCACCCCTCGCAAACGTTTTAGCGCTTAATGGACATCTCCCTCTCAAAACGTGAGACTATGGGTTTGACCTTTCAAGGTTGCTCAAGGTCAAAGGTCATGATGCCATTTTGGAGCCTACATGTATTTTCCTATCTGTCAACAATAGTAACTGAGTATTTATCACCACTCTTTTTGGAGTTATGACCATTTAAAATCATGTGACCTTGATTTTGACCTTTTAAGGTCACTTAAGGTCAAAGGTCATGAAGCCATTTTGAAGCCCATATGGGGCTTTCTATCTGTCAATAATAGTACGCAGGTGCCTATTTGCGTTCTTTTTAAAGTTACAGCCATTTAAAATCTTGTGACCTTGAATTGGACCTTTCAAGGTCACTCAAGGTCAAAGGTCATGATACCATTTTGAAGCCCATATGGGGTTTTCTATCTGTCATTAATAGCAACTAAGTTCCTATCTCCACTTATTTTCAAGCTATAGTCCATTTAAGTTTTTTAGGTATTGAGCGAGTGACCCCCAACCTCTTCAGTCAACAATAGGTCAAAATCTATACATAAGCATATAGACAAGTGACATACCATAAAATGCAGAATTGAAAGATGAGCATATTGGTGCTCATTGGAAGTCTCTAAGATGAATAGTTAAAAAATTATACCCAAAATTTGATTTTGACCTTTATTGTGACCTTAACCTTGACCTTGAGTCTTCAAATCTGGCCTTCAAGGTTCTGATGTCAATGCACATCAACAGTTATAGCAAAAAGAAGGTATATGCAAAGCTGAGTACACAGGAATGAAAAGGAAATTCCTGATTTGCCCTATCTGTTATCATTGCAAAAACACATTTTTGGTGACCTTGACCTTGACCTTTGACCTACATTCACCAAAATTTTATGGGATCTATTCCGGACCACCTCCCACCTTTCCTGAAAATTTCATGGAAATTGGTCCTGTAGTTTTTGCATAAAGTTGCTGACAAACCAACAAACACACAAACAGACAAAAAAACCCAAACCAAAAACAATACCCTAGCCCTCCCCCTCCGGGGGACGGGGTAATGACATTTTATAATATGACTGCTCTCATTGCTACAGATGTCCAAGGTTATTCTCCTTGGCTTTGTCCATGTGCATCATTCCAGCACAAATGGCCTGATGATGATATAAGTATTTACATTAAAAAGTAATAACTAGTGATTTAACAGTCTGATGGCAGCAGGAGTAGAGCAATGTGAAATGTATGTCTAGGACACAGGGAAAGAAAATCAAATGCTTTTGATGTGAAAAATTCTTCCATTTTGCTATTTTGCATAGGTATTTTCAATTTAGGAATGTACAGAGAGGATGTTTGTGCATTTGGATGAACAACTTAAATATCCCTGAGGCATATCAATTGTCTCACACTTCTATAAAATAGGGATATTATGCAAAATGCCCGTTTGAATCAACTATTTATTTGCATGTCTTTTTTAAATCCAAAAGGAGAGCAGATTGTTTTTCATCACTTTCATTTTTTTTTCTTACACTTCCCACCAGAAAGGAATCCATTGTGTGAAAACTGAGAATTTGGCTTTTTGTTGTTTGTGAAAAGCATCTATCATGCAAAAAGTTGGCCAACTTTGTCAGTTCTTTCACTTTTTACTGCTCTGAAACTGAGTTGTTCTCATCTTCTCGCTCTGGAGACCCAGCTGGATCGCTCAAAGCATCAGAAACAGGTCTGTATCACTGCTGCAAATTTATGGCATAAGCTGCAGACAGATGACTGAAGACATAACGACCTCCTTTAACATTTCCATCTAATGCCAGCTCTTGACCTCTCGCTACTCGATGCTGACGTGTAATGGCTGTGATTTAGGCATGCAGCTGTTTGCAAAGAGGTCACTGTGCAGTCAGAGTGGAGAAGCCTTTTGGAGGAGAACAGAAGAGGCGTGGAATAAATCAAAGCTCTGAGCTCTGATAGTGTTAAATGAAATGCCGTCAGTGTGGGAGAGTGCTAGGTACTTCGCAATGAGCCGGCCTGGCATGTGGGTACACCAACTGGTACGGGTGACTCAGACATCCTAAAACTGAAAGAGAAGCACACGCACAGCATGCAATGTACGCACGTGTTGAGGACAGCTTGTTACAGTATATGAGCACGCACAAAAACAGTCCTCAAGAATATTCCTTTTCATTCTTCATTCCTGGAAAGATGCTAATGTATGTCGACCTGTGTTATGTGATGCACTTGCGCACAACTCCTACACACATGAAAAACACAACACAAATAAGCCTCATGTAAACTCCTGTTGGCATCTTGGTGTACAACTGAGGACATTTTCAGTGCAAGCTGGAAAAACAACTCTGCCAGTCCAACAGATGTGACACAAGAAAAAGATAAGTGAATCTAAATGTGTGTTCATGGCTTTACAGAACAGTCTAAATGTTGTGCGGGACTGGTAACATATGTGGCAATGTGTGCAATATCTGTCGAGATACACTCAGACACCTCATTCTGCTGGCAGCTGTAAAGTTAATGGGGCTAAAAAGTCGAGTAGACATCTAAAGTAGGTGGATGACTGTGACATTAATGGTGTCTCTAATCTCTGATATACAAGCATCTCTGAATGTCATTATCATTGCTCAGACCAACTTCCCTGTCTCTGATGTAATTCTGTAATGACGGAAGCTTAAAACCATTTTTTATGGTCAGAATATCATATTCAAAGTATTATATACAAAAGGGGTGTCTAAGTCATTTTCTTCCAGGGGACACATACAGACCAGTTTGATCTCAAGTGGGCTGGACCAGTAAAATAATACCATAATAGCCTATAAATAATGATAACTCCAAATTTTTCTCTTGGCTTTTGTGAACCCTCCCATTAAATTCTGAAAATATTTACATTTACAAACTATCCAAGTGTGAATATGCTTAAAAAAAAAAAACCCTGAAATTTCTTAAGAAAAACAAGTGCAATTTTAATGACATTGTGCCTCGACTAATCAGTTATACATATGCATTATGGATCAGATCTACAAAGGCACAAAATATTTAGTAATATGCATTAATTCTCATCAGACATTTCAGGTTGTTCATATTTGTTCAGGTTATTCACATAGTATTGTTAAAGGATAGTTTGTAATTTAAATATTTTCATAATGTTATGTTATTTTTTGCACTAAAACAAAGAGAAAAATTTGGAGCTGTCACTATTTATAAGCCTAATGTAATATTTTTTAAACCAAGAAGAACATTTGGAGTCATTATTTGTAGGTTATTATGCTGTTATTTTACTTGAGATCACAATTGGTGTTAATGTGGAACCTGAACTAAAATGAGTTTGACACCCTTGACTGATAATATCGTCAGTGTAATTTTTGCATTTTGCAAATTCATCCCAGATTGGAACCTTTGGCAGGCAGTGGCCCACGGGCCGCATGTTTGACACCCCTTCTTTACAGTATATCTAATGATTATTGTACAATATTTTAGATTATATTAACCCTTGCTCCATCAAGTAATGGATTTACTATGAATTTGCAGCACTACTAAAAAAGTACTGTCAAGATTTACTAAAGGGGCACAGTGCAAAATTAGCACTGGAAAGGCACGGACACAGTTTTTGTGCCTCTATATATATTTGTGGAAAGTTCATGAGGTGTTGAATGACTGCTGATTATACCATTATTTAATGCAGAAAAAAGCATGTCTCAACACATTTTTGCCTGGCAGTACAGTGACAGTTACACATTGGTGGAGGTGCTGCTGAGAACAGAGAGCATGTGGAAGAAGAGGCAGAATTTTCTCTTCTCATATTCATTTATTCAGAATTACAGAGGAAGGTCTTATCAGAGCAGACTGACCAGTTTTTATTTTTATATTTTATGGAAGGTTCTTTGTAATGGATAGCTTTTTTTTTTTTTTTTTTCCACGTAAAGCTGTGAAACTCTTTAATATCTGAGAAAATTTAAGGGGATATAGAATAAATATATCTACTACTCAGGTTCGACCACAGAATGATGTGAATTATAGAAGTCAGATTTCAGTGTTATGGCAGCTACAAATGTATTTCTCCACTTGTACACTGGTACTTTATAAGATGCAGCTTTTTCCTATGCATACACACAGAAACACTATAAGGTCACTGAAAACTGACCTTTTGCACAGCTCCTTCAATGGTAAAGATATTTAGAATGTCTGTTTGTAGTATTGCCAGGTGGGTAGACAGAGTTTTTGGCTTTTAACATCACAGTATATGCTGTTGGAATCTGCCATGAGCACCTTTTCAACTGGAAAGGTCTGCTTATCTACTTAATAAACCTGTATCATCTTCAGTTTGGTAATGACAACAGCATAGGTTATATCCTCCTTGAGATGATGAAAGTCTCCAAAGTGTAGTGCTCTGGGAAAAAAAAGGGTGTACTTAGGCAGGCAAGAACATCAAATCACCCTTTTTAAAATTGCACTTGAACATAAGGTTAGCAAAACTGTGAGAGTACCTCCACTTTTCACCATCTGTCTAAATATCTTCTCTCTCTTTCATATCCTTCATGTGTTCTTGACAACTTTTCAGTCGTGTCTTTGCATTTTTATGAGGGTGAATTAAAAATAAAACAATGAAATAATGTGTCTTTGGTTTGTTGTGTTTGAGTGAAGGAGTAGAATTCTCTATTTAAAGCTGCAGTTTAAGTTTCAAGTGTCAGCTTAAGTTTCAAGTGAAGCCTAACACTGCTGTGAAGGAATGCTTTGATTTCTTTGACTTCTGACAATAAATTTATGAACATTTTGAAAGACACGTGTTGTGCAATTGGAAAGACCTACTTCCATCGATTAATACATACTGGATGGTTTCTAAAACTGGAGATGCCTGAAGGATTGGGTTTGGCCTATTCCAAAGCTGCTGGAGCCCTCAAACAGCAACAACCATACTTCTTGGTAACATCTTGGTAAGAAAGTCTGCTGTATTGTATTTCAAGAGTGAGGATTTGGAGAGTTGGAGCTGTTACATCACGGCTGGTGGCCACGGCAACAGAAGACCAAACAAAACGGTTTCAAACAGTGATCTTGATGATCCTGATTATGTGACAATGGACACGCTTAAGGAATTACTGGATCAGCAGAAGAACGTCTATGAGGATCTGCTGAAGAGGCAGGAGACTGCATTTCACAGTTTTTCTCAAATAATCATGGACTCAGCCAACAAAAGAGTGGACTTTGAGTGAACTACAAGAATTTAAGGTGAGCCTGAATTTTTCTCCAAGTGATAGTGATAAGTTAAAGAAACAACACAGTGCTCAGCAAAATGAGTCTAAGGGCTTAACCAAGCAAGTGAATGAACTGAAATCGGATTATGCAGCAAAGGTTGATAGTGAGCAGATGGACTACCTAGAGAATCAATGCAGGAGGAATAATCTAATGATAAATGGTCTGGGTCCTGACAAAGAAGATGGAACCTGGGCTGAAACAGAGGCTAAAGTGCAAGAGATGTTCACTACAAAGCTGAAGATGGAGACCTCTGTGGAAATCAAGAGAGCTCATGGGAATGGAAGGTTCAGAGGTGACAGGGAAAAAGCTGAGAAACAGTTGTGATCAAGCTGCTGTGCTTCAAGGATAAACAGCTAGTTCTGGCCAGGACTAGAGCCAACCTGAAGAACAGCTCAATCTACACCAGTGAGGTTTTTTCTGAATGGGTCAGGAAGAGACGAGCTGAGCTGCTACCTACTACAAAGGAGGCAAGAGCAAGAGGAGATTATGCCATCATCAGATACGACCGCCTCATTGTGAGGTCAAGAAGAGAATGACACTGATATGGTCAGGCTGAGTGACAACAAGGTCATTCAGTTTATGGCTAGTAGGCCTTTTGATGATATGAATCTTCTTACTTTTTCAAAGGGTCTTCTTATAGTTCATTTGAATATCTGCAGCATCACACATAAGGTACATGAACTTAACTATCTGATTACAGAAAATAATATTCATATCTTGGCTGTATCGGAGACCCATCTGGATGCTAATGTTCTTGACATAGAGGTTTCCATTGATGGCTATAATATATTTAGAAAGGACAGGAATAAACATGGGGGTGGCATAGCATTATATATCAGAAATCACTTTCCAGCAACACTGTGCTCTGTGTTAATGCCAGATAGTTTAGAATCCTTATGGGTCATCTTCCCCCTCTAAAGCTGATGTTGATCGGCTGCTGCTATAGACCTCCTGGGACTGATATGCAATACCTGAATGAATTATGTGTTTTAATTGACAAAGTTACAGATATGAATGGTGATACTTTTTTACTTGGGGATATGAACATAGATTGGTTTGCTAACCATTGTTCAGTGAAACAAAAGATGGTATCATTAATCAATGCTTGTAATCTGTTTCAGATGATCTCTCAACCCACCAGAGTCTTTACTAACAGTGCTGGTCATACTTCTGCCCCTTGCATAGACCATATTTACACAAATATTCCTGGATGGTGCACAAAACCAGTCTCTATTATTGCAATTGCCGGGAAAACTACAATTCTGAAAGGTAAGGTCAAAATAATACATAAACGGATGTTCAAGAAACTCATTCCTGATTGTTTTTTGGCAGATGTTGGAGATATTGACTCGGCTGATGTGTATGCTGCTGAGGAGCATGAGGCCTCCTTAAATATCTTTGATAGATTCATGAAGATTGTTGATAAGCATGCTTCCATGAGAAAATGTAATGTAAAAGCTTAACTACCTTGATGCTTTGGCAGTGACTGTTGGACAAATGTGGTACAGCATGCACGAATACACAACAGCATAAACAC
The DNA here is from genome assembly GCA_037367295.1 of Apogon hyalosoma. NCBI lineage: Eukaryota > Metazoa > Chordata > Actinopteri > Kurtiformes > Apogonidae > Apogon > Apogon hyalosoma. Next base: position 28,511,460 of record JAPQRP010000011.1, on the reverse strand, counting down.
TACCACATCTAGAACCTATGGATCCTCACGGGTCAATGCGCTAGTTTTCATATAATTTACATCTATACCTAAGTTTTCTAGGGTGCTCTTTTTCAACCATCATATATGACCAATTGTCAATGTATTTTTTTGCGCTTTGGAGGTACCATTACCCCAAAACATAATTTTTTGGACAAAACAATCAAAACAAAGTCAAGCAAATAAGGTTATAAGCCACTTACAAGAAATTTCTGCACATACAAAAATATTACACATTGCAAAATATTAGCATTTGCTTCACACAGAATTACACTTTACATGAGTCCAAGCCTGGAATATGCATTGAAGGCTACATTGTCAATACTGTTCAATCCATGCCCTCCTCTAAAGTTTGCTCAGTTGTTATCATCTTCAACTGAACAATCATCAGTCAGTTCTGACACATCTTCCAAGTCTACAGAATAGCTTGTTGGGACAGGCGGTTCAACTTGAAAAGCTTTTGATGCCAGTGGGGTGTTCAGCGCTCCATCAACCAGGAAATGACCACAAATGGCCCTGGCAATTGCTTTTTCACAGAGGGTTTTGGGCACCATGTTTGGTGCGTACACAAATTCAATGATTTCCTCCAAGCCAGAGCCTGACATCAAATGTCCAGTTGTGCCAAAGAAACTCATGAGCAAATGAAATCCACCAAGTCGGAAATCGATATATTTCAACAGACTGCCAGGTGCTTCACTTTCAATAATTGTCATCGCTTTCCACCATAATGGTTGATCAAAGGTTATTACTGGAGTCACCTGGTAGTGAGCTGTGTGATCATGAATGAAATGAAGGGTGGAATTAATACAAGTCAGATCTCCTGGATCCATGTCAATCATTAGTAGGAACATGACTGAAGACTGACCAGGATGATCTCCAGTGTTGAGCATTGTCATCATCCCAGACCATCCAGGCCTTGGGCGTTTACCGAGCAGCAACAACAGCTTCCAGAGTCTATCATCGGCTATCTCTCTGTCATCTTCAGAGTGCTCTTCAATTTCACTGTAGGCAAGGTCCTTAAGGCCTCCATACTTCTGGATGAATCGAACAATGTTAATGCTTCTAACATCTGCTATGTCCCTTACAGTCACCTTAATATGGGGCATGACTGAAGCTCGTTCGATCTTGGGGGTGATGCATGCAATAATTCCCATGCCATGAAACATTCCATGGCCATCAATTGTTCAGATATTATGGTCAACATTATCTGCAACATATTGCATGAAGGGCCCTGGTGTGAATCCACAAACCTGTTCTGAAATTGACATTGCATGACTGGTGGTATACTGCGTCAGCAGCATGAAGGTCATTTATTTAGGCCAATCTTCCTCTCACTATATCAGACCAATGGTCAGAGCACGTAGTGCAACAATCATTTATTTTTGTTTTGAGGTCCATGCTCTTTTGAGCGTTTTTGTGGAAATTCAGATGAACTTTGAATCGCCAACACAAAATGAGCGAGTTTCGAGTAAAATTCAAGTAAACTTATGCAGGATTATAAGAAACTAAAGGACCACAACGGTCACAGTGGATCCGACCACCGAACAATCACATGGTAAGTATAGCACAGAAATATTCACTGTGTAGTTGGTTCCATGCTGTAACAGTCACATCAGCTGTTTAGTCCAAAGTCAGGTTAAACTAATACTAAGTGGTCAACAGTCTGACACTAAATGTGTTCATGTTGTCGCCATGAGCTGAACACTGATTTATTCTTTATGTATTGTGAGTTCCACCTGAAATGGACCAGACAGACTCGCCTCTTTTTCCGAACCTGGGCTTGTTTGTGCCCTGGTCCATGGTCTCCTGCCCTTTACACCTGCCTAGGTCAGATATTTGACATGTTACATCAGACTGGTAGGAATCTGTCATCATGTGTTGTGTTATTTTCACAGATGTTTATTTTCCTTGTTTTCACCTTGTTTTCTTGCAACTTTAGTTTGGTTTCAATTTTTAATAATAAAAAAAAATCTAACCTAATATTGTCTGCTCATTTATAAGGCATAAAAATATAAATAGAATATAAGTACTTTTATAAGTAATATGCAGTCGAATTAAATGCAGGCATTTGAGTAAATCTGTCTGACTTAAGGGTTGAACCTGGACTATATCTATAA
>JAPQRP010000011.1:28463884-28508312 GCA_037367295.1 Apogon hyalosoma | reverse complement strand
CAACCAATAGCTTTGCTGCCAGAGTGTTAAACAAACAAACAAACAAACAAACAAACAAACAAACAAACAAACAAACAGAACCAAAAACAATACCCCTTGTCTCCCCTTTTGGGGGTGGGGAAAAAAGAAATGATCAAACTGATCTGATTTGATTACGTTTCCTCACATACAGATGTCAAGTGTCAAAAGTCTGATTTAAAGGCCGACTGAATATCAGTGTCAATGATTTGCTTTGCTACTGCTCTGAAATGAAGTTGTTTTTATGTTCAGCTGGATTGCTAAAATCATATTAGGAAACATGTCTGCATTGAGTCTGTAAAAGAATCATCATATCTCAACATTGGTGATAATACACTGTATGGTTTAGCTACTACGGTGGAGGTTTGCCCTGTCTGAGTACTTTCTGCATGTCCCTGTGTATTTTAATCCAAAACAATGTTTCTTCTTCATTAGCCATACTTGATAAACTGTTGTGAGCCTTCTGCTGAACTAGTGGAATAAAATGAACAGAAAAAATAGTTAAATTGTTCAAATTAAAAGTGAATTCCCAAATTATTTGTGTGACAGTAATTAGTAGTTCTTCACAAAAATGTGATTATCGTGACAGTTCATCTCTGAATAAAGGGTGCTTGCCAGAATAAACCCTTTTGGTTCCTTTTAGGAGCATTTGTGATCCATAGTTATGCTGCTGTGAAAACCCAGAGAGTTGTTGACACCAGGGAGCTAAAATAGCTGCCTGCTCTGACCCTCTCCTCTATTACCTTCTGTAAAGCAAAACAAAATCCATCTCCAGCTTGCATTCTAAGCCACAGTGATAGTGCTCTCCACAGGAAGGGCTGCATGGGGACACTTCTGTCTTTGTGTTTGCTCTCTTCTTGTCCTCAAGCTGCTGGAGGTTTTCTCTACCAGGTTTGGTTTGATAGTTCAGGCTTTATCCTGGGTCTGATGAATGAGTAACATCAGTCAATAAAGATCGATCAGTTGCACTTAGAGTACACTTTTTTTTATCTTGCATGACCAAGACATCTTTAGAAGACCCCCCCCCAAAAAAAAAACCAAAACAAAACAAAACATAGTACATGCTATTAACATGACGGTCTGAAATACTAAGTTCTACTCTGGGATTTAATCTTCCTGTCTCTGTGAGTTTATTTTCAGGAATGAAAAAGTGGTTTTCACTTTCAATTTGAGATTTAAATACTAGGATTTTTTTTCTTTCTCAATTGTCAAAAGGGAAGTGAACTGTAAAAACGTGGCTTGATTTTCATTTTACAGTTGACATGAAAACAGAAAGAAAGATAATGTGTAGAAAAAGTGCTGTGTCTGATAAAAGAACATGGGATATTACAGTTTTCCAAACAGTAGTTTGTTCCGGGAAAGTGAATACCACTGCAGACAAAAACAATCCTATTTACTGCAGTCAAACCAACTGTTTCTGTGTTTCAAGTGTGCAGCTGAAAAATTTTTCATAGTAATGACAATGAAACAGCTGTGAGGAGCCATTGAAAGTGACTTAAATACACTCACACAACTATGGGACAGATGATGCAGCTTTACTTTCACATTAATTATTACTTGTAATAAACTGAATCAAAACACTGAATGCATAGCCCAGATTTATGCAAGTCTGTCAATTTAAAACTTCTGCAAATCCCATCAACAAATACTTTCTGAAATGCCTACAATAAAGGATGGAGTGAATTTACAATTACATAAAAACGTTGGGGGCCAACAGCAAGGATATACCCTGAAATTCCCTCAATCCTCTACTATATATAAATCTATCCACGATAATTGTTAGACAATCAATATGAACTCAAATTGAGCTACATTGACCTGACAGTGGCAGAACAATGGTCAGAGAACCAATTTTTCCCCACAAAACTCCACCTAGTGAATGGAAATGACACCATATGAACTCTGGATGGTAGCGAGAAAATGGACATTTGTAAGGTGATCAATATGAAACAAATTTATCTCAAATCATCCTATGGCTTGATTTATGTCCAAAAAAAGTTTTGTTTTTTTTTTAGTTAGAAATGCCTATTTTTTATTTCTCATTACAATATGCCAGTTCAAAATTATTTTCTTATTATTTGTTTAACCCATAAAGACTCAGTGCTACTTTTGTGTCAGTTCCCAAATGATTTTTTCTTTCTATTTAACCTTTCTTAAGAGATTTATCACCATTTATTATAATATTTTCCTCTATTTTTTTTGGGCTTTTTTCAGTATAAACCAGGTATTTTCCTATTTTTAATTTACTGATCATGTAGATGTTCATTAAAGCTCAGATTAAAGTTAAGGGTTATTATTATAAAAAAACTGAGAAAACTGAAGAAAAAGTGACCTTTTCAGCAAAATATGTAATTAACTGAAGATGAACCAAGTGTCTCTATCCACTGTCACTGATCAAACTTCATGGGTTTTACTGGTGAATCAATGTTGTAGAAGATGATGGTGTTTCCACCTTCACTACAGAGCCTCTGAATGTCCAAATGGTTCATATCTAATGACCATGAAAAGATGAGAAACTGTATTTTACACCAATTATTTACATGGATTGATAGGATTAGTGGATTAACAAGTATTAAACATTTACTTCAATAGATGGTTTTGGTCAGCGGTGGATGTTTGGTTCTTTATGGTTTAATTTTTTTTTTAAACTTCTACTTATTCAAGTTTTTTGACAGCTTTACAAACCATAAACACACAAACATTAAAAAAAAAACAGTCAGTAAAAATTTAAATTACAATGATGATACAAGACTGGTTTATGTAATATATGCTTGTGAAACATCACTAGCACACTGAGGTAGTACATAAAAAAAAAGATTTTGAACTAAAGCGCCCCCATTTGGATGACTTTGAACTTGATAGGGTTCTTCCACTAGGGGTCCCCTATGTCGGTTATCAAGGGATAAGTAATTCTACAAAATCTGCCCTAGTTATGAAGTTCACACGAAGGATATCTGGTGGCAATGTTCAGGGTAAAACCATTATATCCTGCAAACTCTATTTCGGGGGATATAAAAATGAAGGGAACCCAGTGTAGAGTTTGTTACAGCTTAGCAAAACAACCATTCTTCACGCTGACAGTAATGAAGCAGATCTAACTACTGCAGCTTTTTTAGTAACTGTATCAACTCAATTCACGTCAACTTCAATTGACTTGGCTCAGTTTTGGTTCCAGCACATTGCATTTCAGCTACAAGTATAGGATCCTCTCAGTGTGGATGTCATAGCCATTACACTCAGGGAAGTGTGCATCTATGTTGGACCATGGGGTTGATCTGTTTGCTACTATAGTTGCATGAGGCAAATGGCACTTTTCTACTTCAGTACCAGCTCAAATTGTCTCGACTTCACATGATTTTACTTGGTTTTGACTGTAGCACTGCAGGTATATAGTACTCACTCTGCATGGCTCGCCATCATTGAGATGTGGTACCTTGACTTAGGAGTTTAATTCATTCCATGACCAAGCTCATAACTAAATTTGCTCATATATCAAATCAAGTTTCCCCACGGAAATTAACTGAAATGCCATTAATCAGTTTCAGCTCCATAAGTTGAAATACATCGAGATAATGTCAAGCATATCCAAAACTTATTGGTAACCTATAAATAATGTGCTTTGAACCTATGTGTGACTTATATTGAACTTATCTCCAACGCATATTGACGTATGTAGATCTATTTGATGAAATAAAATACGAATACAAAATGAAATAAAATAAAACAAATTTGAATTAAATACTCATTATTAATTTTCCAAAGCCATAGGGAGCCACAGCAGAGGGATCAAAGAGCCACATGTGGCTCCGGAGCTGCCATAGGCTATATAAAAATGGGGTTCACAGGAATAACCCTTCAGTACTCAAGATGCCCTGGTGAGCAGAGAGATGGACACAAGACACAAGAATACCTACTCACTGTCCTCCAGCATTTTTCTTATTACTGGTTAGGACAACTAGCGACTTTTTGTTTATGTCTTTTTTTTGACTCAGGGAAACGCACAAGAATTCCAAGGTACGTTATACTGTGATGTATCTGTGCAAATGGCAAATAAAGTCTATTCTATTCTATTCTATTCTATTCTATTCTTTTCTATTCTATTCTATCTGAAGCTAGCTTGTAACTCAGATTCTGACTCACAATTCAAAGCAGAAAAAAAAAAAGACCAAGCAACGGCTCATAACTCCACTGTATACTGTTAGGTCATTTCACTGCAACTGCAGCAACAATGGAGGAGGATGAAACTTAGAACTGTATTCTACAATGTCCCAAGAAAGCAAGAATATGGTTGTGCAGAATTTGAACCTGTGGTTGATTTATAAACATACAGATGACTTGAAAATATGCTCTGACATTTTGGGAGATTTTCCGCTAGCTTGACTTAGTGTCCCACATCACAAAAGGATGTCACACATACTGACACAGCAACCATTCTAGACTGACCAATCAGTGACCTGCATGATTTTATGTCATGTTTAGTATTAGAAACCCCAGTAAAGGATGGATTACAAAATCTTTGTCCCCAAGGCGGAATTTGGTTTGCAACAGTGACTGGCACAAACAAACACAATGAAAAGACAAACAAAACAAACAAACAAAAAAAACAAACACACACCAGAATGGAATACTACCAGAAATAGTATCTGATGGTATTTAGTGGTCTTTGCTCTCATCCAGTGGAACAGCCAAAAATGGAAGTGTGTTGCGTTGATCCTGGCAGTAGACAGTAGACTGGCAGTGGCTGTTTAAAGATGACCTACATACATAATAATGTAGTGGGTTTCTGAATCGTCCATATCTGTGATCTGCACAGTTACACATCACTTTTCAGTATCTCATCACCTTGTATAGACCCTAAGGAGAAGTTTTGCCAAAAATAGTACCTGATAATACCTGCTATCATGCAAAAAGAACACAATTAAGGCAGAGCTGGATTAAGTTATGCAGATAACCAGGGTGCGATTTGTCAAAAAAGTGTTTTGTTTTGTTGTTTTTTTTAAATCATGAAAAAACAAGCAATCAACAGGCCTAATTCTTTTGTAAGTTAACAGTTGGCCCTATTACATGTTGAACAGTTGAACATTCATCTTTAAAGCAAACTAAAAATACATGAAACATTTAATTTTTTGCAACGGCCACACCTGTGATGTGGACATGGACTAATGACGTTTCAGGACCATGGATAAGGGCTGATCATGCCAGCGTGGTAGAGGATTTATGGCAAACGGACAACTCAATCAGACTGTAAAATGGAATATAAAACCTAATTGATTAAGATGTAGTGGAACATGTACATTGGTGCCTGCAGACATATGTCCGTACTAGTGATGCGCGGATCAGCGGGTTACCTGGGGGTCGGGTTGGGGCAGGTTTAAAAAAATGTCACTTTCAGACACACAGAGAGAGAGAGAGACACTGATATATACAGAGAGCGATAGGCAAGGTATACACTGTATTTATGCACATGGGGACGTTCGTGAATTCCGAGACTGCTGATTGTTCGGTTCAGGTGAAAGTCCCACAGTCGTCTGCACAGTGCGCGTACTGTGAGCGGTCTGCTTTGGGTCTACCTCGGTACACGCAGATGTCCACAGAGTCAAGTACGCCTGACTCTGTGGGGCCTTTAGTGTCAGCAGTGTAGGCTATAGATGTAAGAAAAGTCAGTCCCTACTTGCCTGTTATTTCAGTTGGTTTTTAATACATAATAAAAATTAATACCACTTTACCTGTCAGTGGTCATAAAGTTCTGACTGATTGGTGTATGTGTAAATGTGTCATCTCTACTGTAGCTTAAAATCTCTGAACAGACCTGTGGGGGCATCCACATATTTGTAGAAAATCAATAAACAGATTTATACATAAAATGTGTAAAAAAAAAAGTCACAATGCATTTTGAAATGTTATTGAAAGTTATTCCAAACAATCTTACACAGGTAGATACTGTTCAAGTATGTACATCTACACCTGGTGTTTAGAAATCCAATAGATTACAGAGTAAAACTTTCAGCTTAAAAACATCAAGGATCTGCAACAGCAGATTTTGTTATTGCTTTAAATTTAAAGAACCAAATATTTATTGACTGAAGAATTGCACAAAACAAAAACAAGCAGTTAATTCCCCCTTAGAAATATAACCAGTGAACAGCCAACACACAATAGACTGAAAAGGAACTCAAAAGGAAATGTGAAGTAGTTTGACTGAATCAATGAAAAGAGTTGAAGAAAGAAAAAAAGAATCTTGGAGAAAAAAAAAAGACATAAGTGGGTGAAATAGAGAAAAACAGAGGAAGGAAGCCAAGACAGCTGAGCAATTTTTCTGTAGATGCTCGGAGGACAGAAAATGATGTGGAGGTCAGGGTCATGTTTCACTGTGATGATGATGTGTGGAGGAACGGCGCTGTAGTCTGCTGCTTCCTCACCAGGCATTACATAACATTCCCTGGTACTCTGGACATGTAACTCACTGAATCATCTGGCCTTTGAAATGCATTTGCCATTTTTGAAATGGTAATATACAGATTTTAATTTGTGATTAAAAGGATGGATTTTCACATGGAGGAAAAAAAGCCTTTACTTGTTAGCGAAGGTGATTTGAATTTTTGACTCCCGTAATAAGATCGAAATGTCACTGAATGGAGCATTAGGCTGTTACTCAGTTACTCAAGGAAGGGTTTTAGGAACAGCTACAATGTATAATAATAACTGTAAGGGTCAGCATGGATTAAGATTCCTCTATTTCTTCATAAGCAAAGTGGTAACATCACAGACCATTTCAGAATATTAAACATCCACTGCAGATATCAATAAAAACTTGACATCTCCCTTTGTCAGAGACAGACTGATGCACGCAGTTTCTAAGGTCTTTGCAAGCTTAGGATATAAGTTCCAGTACCACAGTCACAGAAAATAATACTATGGACGCCTCTAACCTTGGGCATTATTACAAATACTAATATTAACACTAACTGACCCCAAAAAAAGTTACATTAACATATTTTTCATTTAATAGTGCTTTATTTTGTCCAGAGCTGATGAATTGGATTAGAGATCAAGCTTTACACACTGTATCCATCAAACGATGACTGACTTAAAATCAGAAAATCATTACAAAACAGCATATTTGTATATCATATAATGTGTGTTCACCACACATTTTATAGGAATGTTGGAAAGTCTTCATCTAACATTATTGGCAACAGATATAACAGAAAATGCTGTACATATTTCATATATAGTTAGAGTATTTTATTCGAGGAACTGTAACGTACTTGCTGGTTTCTGAGCTGCTGTTTTGAAAGCGGTAGTTTGCAATTTGGCCATTGCCACATTGCGACTTTTTGAAGCCAGAAGTGACCACATTTGGACAGAAGAGGCGGAACAACAGAGATGAGCTAATGCTAAGTGCTGTCTTAGTGACTCTAAAACTAATGTATAAAATTTAAGAACATTTCTTTTTCTTTTTCTTTCTGAAGCTCTTATCATTGAAACTGCCTTCAATGCCTCCTTATGGCCTATGATCTAAAAAGAAAAATTTAAAGGTGGATCAGATAAACTGAATGACACCAGAATTTGTTGAGGAAAACAAAATTACTATCATCTTTTTAGAAAGAAGTTCATTGACGGTCTATAAGCACTAGGGATTTTTGGAACCAACCCCAGTGACCAATAAAGAAATAACAACTTAAAGATACTTCCACACCGGCTTCATTTCCAAGGTCGCTTACTTTGCTAATGATACTTTAACAAATGTCATTAGCATTTGAACAGTAAGATGCACGTACACCACTACTCAATAAATGCTTCCAAAAATAATGGTCCTTTGAAACCATTAAAGCCTGTGCAGCCCCTTCTGGTGACCCTTATCCCTCTGCCTCATATGCCTACAGGTCTATGGCAGGAGATAAAACCACTGGGCCCTATACAGCAACATCTGCATATTTGCATTTAAGAACACATTTAAGTACATGTAGTTCTTGAATGAGGTACAGTGTTCAGAATTGTCAATGATTTTATCATTCGAGGGCAAAGTGGCAATCCAAAGTCGCAGTTTTTAACTGACTACTTGTCCCCGCAGTAACTTTTCTTGGATCATGATACAGGCCTGAATGACAAAGATGAAATTAACAGAGCTTCATTTTTGCATGGTTTAAAAGTTTAAGTTGCATTTGCAGGTGTAACTCTTTGCACAGAAACCACCAGAAAATTAACCATTGAGGGTGAAATATCCAAATCCCTTACTATCTTTCTTTGTGGAACAATCTTCAACCTTTAATCAGTAATTTTTTTTGGCATTTAGTTAACTGATGTTCCGTAGCTCATCTTATGACTAGGTTTTTACATTATTACTTGCCCCTAAATTGTCCCTGTCCTAGCTTTTTTTTTAATGCACTGCAGGCCTGAGTGACAGGAATAAAGAAGTTAACCAGGTAAAACATAGTTTCATCATTTTTTTTTAGTTTCATCATTTTTTTTTTAACAAGTCAGTGAAATGATACTTTCTATATGACATAACTACCAGATGTAGTGGAATCAGATGTCAAATGTCAGTGTAATTATACACTTAAAAGTCATGCACCATCACACACATACCTTTAACATCGAACAGGTAACAATAAGTCAGTATCTTACCTCATACTTGCAAGCAACATCTGCAAGACTGCTGGTTTCCCCCAGTAGACTAAGGTCCAGCTCACTGGGACCTGAAGACAAAGACAAAGACATAAAACCACTCATAATAATTTTCAGGAAGGATATTGCTTTCAGAAAATTATTGTAATGGACAGGAGAAAGTAACAGACGACAAAGCCTTTGGACCTGTTTGCCAGAGTCTTAAATAACTATTTCTACTTGGTGCAACATTTATCTTAATTTGTCCTCAAGGCAAATGAGTGTGTTCATGCAGTTTGATCAATCTACAATCTAAAACCCAAAGTGATTTAATATTCATGTTTGTGTTGGAGATATTGGAGAAGTCAATGTCCACCAGGTCACCTGTTATCAATTGAAGGACTTGAGGTATATTTGAGCTGTGTTTAAACTGATGCACTTTGGGTTGTATTTTGGCTGCACACGTAACATAAAATTAGAAAATATTTACCTTAAAATGAAGTCTAATACATGTGTTTTGGCCCTGAACATCTTCTGCTTTAACTATGAAAAACAGTCAACATTAAAAGGAAAACAAATTTTGGAAGATGGTTTATTTTCTCCTGATTAACTAACCAGATAATTTAACTCAAGAGTAAAATTTATGTCTGATTGTGAGAATTTTCCATTAAACTGTCAGAACCCTTTGGAGAGGAAACTATAATGAGAAGCCAAATTGGGTGTGCTATTCTTTAAGATCTAACACATGAGATGCAGAAACACTGAGACTGGTTCTTGAGTTGATTCATAAAATAAAAATCAAGCAAATGTAATTATCTGCTTGTGTAGATGTAAAAACACATGCTTTTTACATTTATGCTCATATTGTCACTGTATGGTGTGTCCCACAACAGCACATGGAGCCACAACACACTACCAGATGTGAAGTGCAGCTGCTCTTTGATCTTCAACCCTAGCAGTAGAATGCAAAGTAAAAAAGCCTCAGTAATGGTTAATTTCAGTTCCATCTGACAACTTCCTGCTGTCAAAAAAACACTACTGTGGGAAAACGTGGGAGTCTCAAACACATAGCATCTTCATCTGCTTCCTCAGTGGAAATGGGTCGTGAATAACACTCCCCCTCGGCAGATTCCGCCCGCACGGCACAGCCTCATGATTCGAGAACTGGGTTACATTTGGTGAGGATGCAGCTTCAAACACTCATGCAGATTCCGGAGAGACTGTGAAATTCTTAATGTGCATTATGTGAAAATGCTCAAAATGTAGCAGGTCTACAGAGAAAAGCAGGAAATACATAAATGCATACCAAAACAGCATGCCTGTTCTGTGCACTCTCCGCAAGTTGAGATTCAGCCACATGTCAGAAAGCATCTCATCCTCATTTAAAGAGGGCCAAGGTACAATAGTGCAGAGATTTTTTGTTTTGCTGCCGATGTTGGCAATGTCAATTGAGTTTAGACGTTGACATTTATGCAGTCAGCTGGAGGATGGATGAAGATGGAGCAGAGTGGCAGATTTCTCCTCTCCTGGGAAAAATGTGGCACTAGAAGCAGCACATGGACTGCAAGGCAATTTCTCATAAGGATTTGCCTTTAAATCCTGCCTGTCTATTTTTAAATTCACTTGGTCTTTTCTTGAGCTGCTTCCTCTGCTCCCCTACACTGTTAAAGCAAAAAAAAAAAACATTTGAGGAAACCATGATAAAACGAAAGCATATTACTTAGTCAAATTTACACAGAAGATATGTGCATTGTTGGATGCAATTCCAAATTCAGACAACAGACTTTTCTGTGTATGCCTGATAAAATGGTTTCTGTTAGATTAGAAAATTATACAATAAAGAAATCTTGAGGATTGTATGTTTGGGCATACCAGTCCAGTTAAAGCTTCCTATCTGTAGAGAGGTGCATATATCATTACATGTATCACTATGTTTATAAATTATTCCATAATCTTAATTTATTTAATATATTTATCCTTTATTTATCCAGGAAATATCCACTGAGATGCAAGATCTGTTCTTCAGGGAGTCCTGGTAAAATACACACCAGCCAAAGAGAGGCATAGCAGTGATATCCATGACCTAAACTTTGTACAGAAGTTTAAGTAAAGCAGCACCATGTACCTTTCATAACAGTGCACAAGATGATATATGTGATATTTAGGGAGATCTACTTGTATATATATATGTCATATTTTCATAAATATATAATGTAGGATTCATGGATTCAACTGAAAAATCATTGTGTTTTCAGTGCTTTGTAACAAGTGTGGTCTGCCTCCATGGAGTCCATTTTTTATTTATTTATTTTAATCAATTGTTAAGGACAAACCAAGCACCGATTGTAGAGTATTTTTCTCATTTTTATCAGTCACATGTTCTTGGAGGGGGATAAGGTAGTGGGTTTGTAGGCTACAAATCCTTCTTCAGTCTCTACATAAAGGTGCATTGTGTAGGATTCAGTTGCATCTTGCAGGCTGTAGATGACAAACCTCTGAATACCTGGTCTCCTTCCCATTTGGAGGGAGATGAGGTGAGGGGTATTCAGTTTGTAGTCTGCAAGCTGCAAGATAAAACTAAGTCCTACACAATCAACCTTTTTTAAGAAAAAATGTGACGGATGATTTCATTTTCACTGCATTGCTAAAATACTTGCACAGATGTCCAAAAATGTCACAACTGTGCTGTGTATGTAAGGTATGCATATATTGTATTTAAGAAGATGAAGGGAACTACCATCATGATGGGTGAAATGATGCTGATAACTACTAATATACTCGTATGGCAAAAGGGTATACGTCATTACAGATTTGCATAACAAAGTCACCTGAGTCTTGTTAGTGTAACTTATTAACCACAACTCCAGTAGAGCTGTTTGTCAGAGTCAACAGGCAGCAAGCTGTCAGAATCAGCTGTGTCAATCAAAGTTTGACATTGCACACATCAGAGTCATCTATTAGCCCTAAAATTTTGCTAACAGAGCAGTGATATGAAGACAGATAGCCAGAGGGTCAAAATAAAACAAATGACCCCAGAATAATTCCTGGAAAAATGATTGGCTATTTTTTTTATCATCCGTTTGGAGCTACAAGACAGTTTTCAACAGTGAGCTCAATAAATAAACCAATTCTTGGCACGGGCCTATTTGTCAAATGAATTCATTCTCAGTGTTGCAAGATTTGCTGAGAAAAAAATATAGAAAGTCTCCAGATGTTAACACAGTATTATTCTTTTTGTACTTCAGCACTTACTGTGCGGCTCCTGTAAAGGTTCTACATCCAACTGAACACCCCTCCTCTCATCCTCCTCTATGGTGGCCACTAAAAATACAAAAACCTCTATTTATTAGAAACCAGTGCTTGTTTTGCCCTTTTGTGCTTTATAAAGGTTATTAACACTCATTATAGCAGGTGACAGTAATGCACATTATTACTGGATGTATCCACCATAAAACAGAAACAGAAAAAGTTGAAGTAAAAGGCTGTTCTGAGCCACTATAGAAACACTGCAGACTTCTGGAAGTGACTTACTAATTTGCTCCAGACCAAGGTAACAAACACAATGATTATTATTCTCAAGAGATAATATATTCATGAAAACATATGAATAATATCCTCCAATTGTACAATGAGGTCAAACATATGTCTACTTTTTAACACATACAACTCTTAGAGTATTAACTGTAGTTATATAACTGCAGTGTGCACAGCTTCTAGACAGGAAAGTCAGATATTGTGATTTAAACTTAATGTGAGTGGAATGTGATTTGCACAAGAATAATTTATTACCTAAAGAGCAATGCTATTAGATTTTCCTGGATTGCCATTTAGTAAAAATCAGCTAACATTAAGAGGACTCGCAGGTCTTTCACTGACAGTAACTGAAGGTTTCTCTCTTGCTTTCTGACAGTCTGAATGTCTCATTTGTTTCAAGTATTTACTTGTAGATCTTAGATTTTGCAGGCTTTGTGCTGTTGAATGAAGTGGTGTTAAGTGTATATATTACTGGGACTGGTTATTCAGTACCTTGTCATGAAGCAGACAGCTCTCAGGTGTAAGGTTAGGAGTTGTAGAAGTGTGTCAGGTTGCTTTTAATGAAAAAAGGCAATTTTGATGTCAGGGATCACTCAGAGGGGCTCCATGGTCATATTATGCGCTTAGCTGTTATCGTCTTGTGCACAGGCTTCTGGCGAAAAGATGACATGCTGTGCCTCAATTTGAACTTAATATAATATGCTTTAGCAGGAAAAGAGACCCTTTTTCATTCAGACAATATACTCCTAGGATTTTCCTGGTCAAAACTGTCTCTACATACAGAGATCCAGACCGACGCTACCATTCCAACATGAGTATTATTTGGCTTTGTAACGCTTATTTCTTTTTATGGCACCTCTTTGCTGATCAAAACAACACTGTAAACATGCCTTTGTCTGCCTGAGCTCTTTGAGGTGCCATATGTCCTCTCATGGTGATTCTCTACCTCCTGACGTGAACTTCAGTTTCCTGCTGTGAACGTCTTTTGTGGCAAATCTGCTCTAATCAATTGTGTACATTAGAGAATTTTTAAAGCTTGACTGATTCTTACTGTGGGACACTTTGGACATGACAGCAGATTTAGTGGAACACACTTGACGATTCATTCAAGATTCAGGACACATTCTTGATATTCATACTAAATGTTATACAGGGGGTGAGTCCAGGGACTCCCAGTAGTAGGGATTTCACATAAACTTTATTGACCAAACATGACTTGAGAGTAAAAGAAACATGAAGGCAGACCCCTGCCATCAGCAGGTGGGATATGCAATGTTTTACCTAAAAAAAAGAGGAAAAAAAGGGGGATGAAGTCATGGCTGTGAAGACATGTGCAAGACAAGAAATCAGTTTTTTTCTTAATCTTAAAGGAGATAGTTCATACCTGTTCTTTGCACTAACATTACCCAAAATCTGGCTACTGCAGGATTTCAGTCACCAATCAATTATTCAGATTATGTCTGTAAACTTCTCACTCTGCATCACCATTTGGACACATAATCACTTCATCCTCACAGGCCCCCAGATGTTAGGAGAGGTGAACTGGACCAAAAATAGGGCCAATTATCTTCAAGTGCAAACTTTTTTTCTCCATTGGAAATTTGACAAAGCACATTAACGTATAATGCACTGAGAGTGGATGGTGCATTATTTTGTACATTATTTTGCATTATATATAATTTCAACTATGTGTACTTTGAATCTAACTGGTTTTGAGGCTTTTTGTAGCTGGACATAATTTCTAGCATCTTAAAAATTGAATGAGGTCAGTGATAATGTGTTCTTATTGCTGCTGTACTTCTGTAATTTACTGAAAAGGCAAACTGAGTACTGTTGTCTCACCTCCAATTAGGAGAGAAAACACGGACTATTGAGACAGGATTTAGAGGGGAAATATTGATGACTGGTATTAATGCTGAGCTTTATTGTAACAGGTGAGCTACAACCCATAAATACTAATAAAAACACATACTAAACCAGCTGCCCCCACTAACCCTTGGAGATTTGACAAACCATTTGCTCATCAACCAGACTAAGCTGAGTTGAGACAGTCTGGTTCACACCAACTTATTTACACCATCAGTCTTTACCTGACGTGTTCCAAAATAGTTTTGTCTTGAATATTTAGCCTGTGCTAAGCATAACAGTGGTTTAACAGTCCATATGAAGAAGCCTTTTTGTTTTTACTATTTACATGATTCCTGTAGTTTCAGGAATCTGGGGAGTCTGCTCAAACTTCACCTGTGGAGAAACAACCAAAAGACTTAACTGCTAGCAAACTTGCATGTCCTTTTCATTATTAGGTAATGGACTAAATTGTAAATTACAAGAAAGAAATATAAAACTTTTGTTAGAGAATTTTATAGGTGGCAAATGGTGTCCAACATTTTTTGTCCTCTAGAAAATGAAAAAACTGTAAGGTATGATAGGAATAGCTACAGGGACATTTTGTCATTTTGTCATGGCATGCAACAGAAGATATATCATATAAAACCAACTACACATCAAATTTGATTTCATGGGGTCTTTAAAGAAAAGAGGAAAAATGGCTACTGCTCTGATTCAGATCTTGCTTCAGCACGTATGATAAAAATCATCTTATTTCTGTGCAGCACAGTAATACAGCAGTTAGCATTGCTCACAGCAAGAGGGTGGATCTGAACCCACAGCAGCTGGAGCTTCATGTCTACGTGGGTTCTCTCCGGGTACCCCAGCTTCCTCCCACAGTCTAAAAACATGATAATTCATTTCTTTCATCTTCTGAATCTCTTTATCCTTGAGGGGGTTGCAGGGGTGCTGGAGCCTGTCCCAGCTACATTTTGGGTGAAGGCGGGGTTCATCCTGGACATGTCGGCAGTTCATAACAGGGCTGACATGTAGAGTTGAACAACCAATCACTCTCACATTCACCACTTTGCAATTTAGATTTACAATTAAAGGGTATCTGTAGTGAACCTTCATTGTTAGCCATCTCAAAAGATCATGAACCTTCCTCATTGGAAGGATTCTGTAACTTGATACTAGTGGTTCCATCCAGAAACTTACGTTATAGCCCATTGTCAAGCATGCGCAAGTACTAAGTCACTGCTGCATCATTCAGTCATGGTCAGCGACAAGTTTCCTCCTTCATGGGCTGTTCCAGCACTGCTAGTGACGAAAACTTGTTGTATTTTCCGATTACCTGGGCTGAGATGGACTGGTCAGTGACCCTGTGCAGCAGACACCAGTCTAAAATGACACATTATCGGCCAGTGCTGGGTCGCATCTCTAGGACAATGGTGGAGTGCAAAGCTTACAGTTGCACTAACAAACACAAATGTGTACTTTCCACTTAATCCGTTCACTGACTGGTGCTTGTTTACTTGCATTCCATTACCTGGCATCAACCACAGGTACGTCACTTACAGCCGGCAATGGCTGCTCCCATAGGTTCTGCCCTCACGTGCAATTCATATAATAGTCCAGTGTGGTGCATTTATGGCAATTTTTCATTGAATTTGTGCCTCCCTTGCTTAGAACTAATACACAAAGCATAATTAATGTTGTAAGCATGACCAGTACAGGTTCACTTTAATCTATTAGTGTGGAGTACCTGGAGAGAACCCACACAAACACAGGGATAACGTGCAAACTCCACACAGAAAGGTAGAAAGATCCCCCCAGTGGCTGGTGTTGGAATCAAACCCAGGACCTTCATGGTGTGAGGTGACAGTGCTATACGCTGTACCACTGTGTGATCTCCGCTGACACTGACTTTACATAACAGGTTTCCATCATATTACACCATCTGACCAATCCAAGACTTATTACCTTGCTAATTCTGTGTCTCACAAAGCATGGCTATCCCGTCTTCACTGGTTGCTATGACAACTCTTGTGGTAACCAGGGAACTGGTGCGTGATGTTTTTGCTTTTTGGTGGACACTGTTGCAGAAGCCTTTGCATAAACACATGCATTAATAAATCAATCCATAAAAGCCCCCAAGGATAGTCTTTACAATGACTCTTGGCATTTTGTTGATGGTGAAAGGTCTTAAGGCTGTTTCATATCCATTACGTTGTGTTTCATCATCATTCAGCCCATAGCCACAGTAGAAAATACTCTCTGCTGTATTATGTATACAGTCTTGTCAAGATTCTTGGCTTCAACAAACCTTGTTCTCTGGGTTTGTGACATTTCATCTACTTTTGTCTATAATTTATGTTCAAATACTACTACACCCACACTAATATTTGAGATATCAATGCTGGCTAGACATACAGTTTTAGAGCACTGTTACTCTGTTTCTTATTTTAGTACTAAAATCAAACTGTCTACAACAGAAAAAAAAAAATTAAGCCAAACTCATCCAGGGTAATAAATGCACTATATACACAAAATTATTGGGACACATTCAACTCTGGTGATACTAACAGGAAGCTGGACTACCAATCCATGACAAATGCTGTAATATAATTTTATATTGTGATAAATATCAACTGTAATATAATTTTATATTGTGATAAATATCAACACAATAAATGTTTTTTTATCTTATGTTCAAAGTTGATGTTATATTAATAATATGCAAAATGCTTACAAAATTCTTCAGCATTTGTATACTTAATTCTACTTGATGTTTTTTTCTTTTTAAATAATTGTAATTATGTACATGTTCTGTTATATTTCAAAACTGATTTGACATTCATTGAGATAATCATTGACAAATGACATGAACATTTTCATGATGTTCCTACTTTTTATGAAGTCTTACTAGCTGTAGGTGTGATGTGTCCCAACAGTTTGCCCATACAGTGCATTACATTTAATTGTAAATATCATCATTTTTACTAATAATGATGATCTTACTGGGTGCAAAAAACCTTCCAGCGATGTATTCTTTCTGAGCCAAATAACTACATTCTGATAACTTATTTAAATGCCAGTAATTTCTCAAACCACAATTGCCATATCGTTTGTAACATTCAGAATAATTCTCTAAACTTTTGAAAGCAAGATATCACATGATATAACCACCTGAAGAAGTCAAATTTATAACCTTCTGTGTTCATGATTGAGATGTATAATGTCTTTTTAACTGGGTGTAGCCTCAGGGTGCAAATGGACCAGAAGGCAGATTCAGAAGTTATTCATGTGTTTCATAATTGAGCATCAGCTCTGCTTTGCTTGGCTGTTCCAGTCTCTGTAAACTGGCATTAGTGGTGGGCAATCTCGCAGAAAGATCACACCATGATTTTGTAAATCACAATTACAACCACAGTTTGACTGCAATCTCTCTTTTTTTTCTTTTCTTTAAAATATACATGTAGAGTTAGGATATAGTGGAAAAAGGCAATGGAGTCCACTAGATTCGAGGGAAAACAGTTTTACATTTAAGATATCTCTTTTTCCACTATCATTATTATTTTATTAAAATAATGATTAATACTTGGCTTTATTGTGTAACAAAGAGAGTTTTCTATTAATTCCCTTCACTGTGGCAGCTGATCACAGTCTAATCTTTAAAACTGTTTTTCACTTTTGCTTTGACATCTGTAAAAGCCAGATCACTGTGTAGTCAGACATCAGCTGCATCCAGCAGCTGAACATGATCTGAACTCATTTTCATCAATTTAATTTTACAGCAGCAGACAACCAAGAACCAAGACAAGAACAGACAAAACAAAAACTTGTTGTTGTTAGTTCAGGGGATAATCATTTTAGTCCACACTTAAACATGGCAGGTAACAGTATTGCACCTTAACCTTAATGCACCCACTATACAACAAAAAAGATCAAGTTTTATTGATGGCAAAATATGCCACTTCTGTTATTATAAGATAACAAAACATCATTTTTGTGTAATTATAAACTTAGAAAAGTTTAATTATTATAAATATTAGTCAATCTCTGCAATTAGAGGCTCCTAAATGTCTCTAAATATCACACACTTTACCGTGAAAGTGCTTTAACCAAAATTTAACTCTGTAGCTCAGCAACATCAGTGCAAAGAAACACTGACGCAATGCTCTCTGTTGGATACTGTATTAAATCTGGAGTCCAACCCATTTTAAATTAATACCGGAAGGAAATGAAAATTTAGAGACCATTTTTATGTATATAATGAAGCCATCTATACAATTCCTCTGAAAAGCACATCACAGAACACACTGCTAATATAAGATCATCAGATGGTCCACCTTTATTTAATGATGGACTGAAATGAACTGAACACACATCAACCAGGCGACATCTGCTGGTAATGTCAGTTGGAAACACACATGATTTATGAGGCTAATTATGCAAAAACTCCCGAAATGGTCCTTTAAGATTTATTTTGGCAAAATGACTGTATCTTACCGGCAGCAGGCTCTTTGGAGGGAAACAACTTGTTGTCCAGCGTCATGCTGATGTCACAGAAAACCTCTTCTTCATCTCGATCAGCATCCAGCTGAAAAGGAAATGCACACTTTTAGACTCCTTTCATTTGGTGGTAGTGGTTATTTTCCCAAGACACAAAAGTATTTGCTCATGGTGTTTTTACTGGCTGCCTGGAAGGAACTACAGGAAGATCTGTTAAATGAAAAACAAAAAAATACGTGACAATTTTCTTGTGCAAAATCCCCACCAGAAAGAAAAACTACACATTGCCTACAGCTTCAAAGTATTTTTTTTCTGATATCCAACAGAGCTGCCTGACAGAGAAGGCAAACAAATACAAGACACATATGCAAGTCATGACCTGAACTTACAACATCACGAGCCCCAGACTTACTCGCTCTATTAAACCACCGTAACATCCAAAATGAGATTCATTTTAACATCAAACATCAGAACAGAGGTCTGATGTAGCAGCTACACACTTGGGTTATTTTAGATTCGACACACCGGAAGCTTTAATAAGACTAGATTAATTAGAGTCCCGTCTGACTCAATTGGTCCATTTCAGATTCCTCGGCTGCCGACCAGCCTTCCTTTGCACATACGCCACTTTATAAATTGACCATGAAAAATCTGTCTTGTGAGTGAACTGGAAGTTGATTGAAGAAGACTTCTCCTCCTCCCTAATCTGTGCTTTGGCCTCCCTTTGCTCTCATTAGCTTTGATGACAACCAGGCCAAAGCCAAGGGACTGACTGCACGCTCGCACAAATGGATAAAAACAAACAGCATATTTGCCTGTGCTGCCTTGCTTTCATGTCAAGGAAAACACAGCAGAGATACTTCCATAAGTACAAAAAATATGAATGGATGCAGACACACTTGAGAGAAATGCATGTCCAGCTTCCTCCAGGGGGTTTCCATAGTGACAGGCTAAAAAGAGTGATGGTGTAGTTTGTGGGAGGATCCCCTGGGTCCTCTGAGTTACCTACAGCGGAGGAGCATATGGGATCAAATGGAGATTCCCTGGAGAGTGTGGCATTCAAACTCCAATCAGAATAGTTGGAACTCTGGCATCAAGAGCAGCTTAAGTGGCAAGCTTTTCTCTGCACTGTCTGTAAAACCAAAACTTATTCTTTCCCTAACTGAGAGGCTCAGTATAATCCATTTATATACAAAAGACGATGCCAGAAACTCTTCAGAATCAAGTATCAGTTTTCAAGGACACTGGAGCAGTAACTTCATTATAAAAGGCTCCACTGTGGTTTAACTGGTTCATCATCAGAGCACAAAAGAGAGAGAACTGTAACTGTCTAGTCACTGTGTTTACACAATACACGGTGTGATCGATGAAATGAAGCTGTGCTGCTGTTTGAGCAAGTATATGTAATTTTAGCATGAATTAATGGTGAAGACACAAAACATAATGTGAAGCTAATGTCCGTACATCTCAATGTTGTAACCATGGTAACACATAGGCTACATGTTTACAGGTGTGTGGTGGCACAATTATGAAATACATTCATCATCTACAGCACTTTCCTAGAAGAGATCCTTCCTCTGTGGCTCTTTCTTCTATTTTCATTCCCCTGTTACAGCTCTAGTGCTTGATAGTTTTTTGCATCATTGAACAAAATCATAATTACCTTTCAGCATATTGTAATTCAAGTGGTCTGAAAGGAAACCGGAAATCTACCCACTTCTCTGAGCTAAGGCTATAGAAAATCTACCCTGTGACAGGAAGTTTTAGGTGCTTTCAGACAGGTAGGGGGGTAAATATGTGACTGACAGCTGTCATTACTGATTGCTGTTAAGATTCTGCCAAATCCAACTCTGCTGCTTTACAGCATTTCCTTACATTTGCTCAGTAGCGTGGGAATCTTGAGTACATAATGTACAAGTTAGGGTATGTCTTATGTTGGAGAATTTCAACCACAAGTGATGCACAAAGGAGTCTCAGTGTACATTTAGAATGAGAGAAAACCTTTTAAATTGTATGTTCTTTGATACTGCCACTCCCCTACACTTCAGAGCAAAAATATTGTACTTTCTACTCCACTACAGCTTTTGTTAATTTTAGCATAAAGACTTGACTTAACTGATAATAACAAACCTTACTAAATACAACAATGGTAGATTAGAGATTATAATAATAATAATAATGGATTAGATTTATATAGCGCTTTTCTATTAATGCATACTCAAAGCGCCTACAGTGGATCCATTATTCATTCACTCACACATTCACCCTTTGGTGGTGGTAAACTACATATGTAGCCACAGGTGCCCTGAGGCAGACTGACAGAAGCGTGGCTGCCATTTCGCACCTACGGCCCCTCCGACCACCACCGAATATTCATACGTATCCATACACCAGTGTGAGTAGCAGCACTGGAGGCAAGTAGGGTGAAGGACACAACAGCACATGACTGGGACAGAGCGGGATTTGAACCGCCAACCCTTCGGTTATTGGACGACCTGCTCTACCTCCTGAGCCATGGCTGCATGATAGTGAGCGAGGGTATTACATGACTAAACTCTTGGTTAATAACATTGTCTTATATACTGCGACCCAATTTACCTACCTACCTCTATCAGATCAAATCAGATATTTTTTTCCCCTCACGTCCTCATTTTAATGGGTAGTATAATAAGGACCCAAGTGCAACACACTCCGACAAGTTACAGTTACAAAAAGTCTTTGTCGGTTCTTTCACAGATGCTAACCAAGTTGTGGGAGCGCTCAGGTGAGCATGTGCCAGATTCAAACAAGGGTCTCCCACGTAGCAAGCTAGAACACCGCAGCTAAGCCAACACAGCAGGCTGTTGAGCAGTCTTTGAAGAAAGGCAGAAACTGTGAATGAGAAACACCAAATAGTTATAAGCAGATGAGAACCAGGGTACAAGCAGGCAGATCTAGTGGTAAGTAGCAGAAGACCGTTGGACAGTGATGTCACATTTGACACTCAAGCCCCGAAGCCTGTATCAAGCAAAATAGGCACGTCCAAATGAAGCCTGACTCGAGGCCTGTATCTTTTTTTCAGAGTATCACGTGACAAAATGAAAATGAGACTGAAAATGAAATCATGTGACTGCTTTATTTCATTCAATTTGCTTTATTAGTCCCCTGTGAGCAAATGTTGTCTAATTCTAAGGCTGGGGAGCCCCTGAGCCCCAACACTGTTAAATTGTTCTTCATTCCTGAGTAAAAATCAATAATACACCCCTAATTGTCCAGCGCACTTGCTCAATCTCAAATACATCCCAGTTACAGAAACACTTTCTGTCACTGTTTATCCGCAAATAGAGCCACATACTGTATATATACACAATACTTTGATATACCACAAATAATCTATTTACACTTTAATATACCACCAGTATTACTTCACTGATATACCATGATCTGAGAATCATTTAATCTGTATTTACAATACCTCCAATGGAGATTTTGACATAATACCTGAATAATTATTCTAAGAGATCCACTAGCCCACATGTAGCATACCAACAGATATCAGTATTCCCAAATTTTCTGTTAAACGGGGCTTTGTCTGATCAGGCTTTTGGTGAAGCAGTTGGTCAGAGAGATCTGACACATTCACAGGGCCTCATCACACCATCGCTACCATTGGGTTTACCAGGGCAGAGACGAGGATACATGGTCAGGAACAGGCCGTGAAAACGCCAGGAAATCAGACAGAGAACAAACACTGGAGAGTCAAGCATGCTGTGAGGACAATCTGGCACCAGTTGAATGAATCAGCGCAGCTAATATACTGGTCGGTTGATGAGGCACAGCTGGGAGCCACAGGTGGAAGTGACTGTGGCAGACGAGGTGTGGCAAGGTGAGAGAGGAGACAAGCAGCGAAGTAAACTGTGACATCATTCTTCATTTCAATAGTGAGGTGACATCCTGCCCCTTCTGTTTATGCCCCCTTGGGACCTTCCTTCAAGAGACACGTCATTTTTTGATCCTGTTTGAGTTATACCATTGTTTACACATAAGATGTTTGTCAGATTAACATAGAATTGTTCATGCCAAGAAAATTGCAGTTTGTTGCAAAACTTCAAGTTTAAGTATCAGACTGTGAAACTGACATTAGAA
This sequence comes from Apogon hyalosoma, assembly GCA_037367295.1. NCBI lineage: Eukaryota > Metazoa > Chordata > Actinopteri > Kurtiformes > Apogonidae > Apogon > Apogon hyalosoma. The sequence continues at coordinate 28,485,686 of JAPQRP010000011.1, read as the reverse complement.
AAACATTGTAATTTCTTTCTCCACATGTTGCTTACAGCTGCTGAACCTATCTGTGCAGCTTCAGCATGACCAGACATGTAGTGATTTTCACCTCCATTAATGCTTTTTCACCTTACCCTTGAGGAATTACGTGAAATGTAATATATGGTAACAGCCATGTTGGTGTTATGGCAAGTGTCGTGTATTAAGAGATGCAGTCCACTGAGCTGTTTCACACTGATACGAATGTTACTTTATTGTCTTCATGTCATACTGCAACTTCCTTGACTTACTATTATTATTATTATGACTATCACCATGTTTGTCTTGTGGACAAGAAGTTTATATGCTGCCCAGCCATAAATAATTGTCTCCTGGAGGGAGAAAGAGTTGAGTTTTGTTACCTAAAATGAACTGCTAATACACAGCCTGGCCCAAAAAATCCAGAGTTAAGTAATAAATACGTAGTTCAGTTTACCAGAGAGCATAAGGATTGGACTGTGGACTGTCAATGGAAAAAGGTCATGTAGTCTGATGACCCCAGACTGACACTGTTCCAGAGTGATGCATCAGGGCCAGAGGAAAGATGGATGAAGTAATTACCCATCATGCCTAGAGCCTACAGTACAAGCTTGTGGGGCCAGTGTTATGATCTGGGCTTGGTTCAGTTGGTCAGGTCTAGATTCAGCAAAGTTATGTGTCCAAAAAACATTATTTATGCTGTGACATTGCACGAACTTAGCAAAACAATGTCATAGTGTTGAGTGTAGTCGAAGTCCAGGGTATTCCACCTACAGCAGGCCTAAAAGAGAGTAACTAACAGCTTCTTCACAAGGGCAGTTAACACCAGTATTTCAAGCAAATCCTTTAAAATGATGATTTTAGATGAAACTAACATGTGCTCATCAAGTCAATACAGGGAGAGGTAGTAGTGATCATGAATAGGTTGATACTTTTAAAATATGTGTCAATCCAGTGAATGATTCTTGGTTCAAATGTATGGGGATTTAATGCAATGGGGATTTAATCCAAATGATTCTTTTGAAACATGTGAATGAATCTTTGTTTAAATGTATGGGGATATATTGCAGATGAGTTTTTTGAAATATGCAAATGATTCTTTATTAGAATGTATAAATTTATGTTCTGTGTGAGAGGTGAACTGTTGCCCAAGAGAGGTTGTGCAAGATCGTACTTCCCCATGATGGATCTCTGCAAGTGCAAAAAGGGGACGCGAGAGAGCTGTGGAAAGTACCAAACTATAGATGACCTTGCCTAAAAGACAGGGGAAGAAACGGCGGAGGTAGTGACAGAGGTGACAAGGTCTTGCGTTTAATGAATAGGATTTAGGGGAAAATAGCATATAAAGTTTTGCATGTGCAAAATGAGGCAGAAGTGGCTGCAGTTGCATTAGAAGATCAGACTGCAAGGATAACTCAGTAACACTATTTTACCTGTAATCTTTAGACCAAAAAGGCTACGGCCTGTATTGGCAGGAATAGGAGGTGTTTCTACTTCTCACTTGCTGGAAGTCCATCAGAGCGATTATTTTTATGAAGTTGTATTTTACCACTTCTGATCACGCATAGACTGTAGAGTCTGAGGACTTGGGTTCTAAGGGCCTGCGGGCTCATAACACATCTGTGGACTGTCCCCTCCCCGAAACCACCGGGACTGCACTTCTAAGGACTTTAATGATTCTGGAATTACAGGGACTTTTCCACTATTTAGGATGGAGACGGTGGTTAACCTCTTCTCCTTCTGCCGTCACCCAGCGTTTAAAGACTGAATTCAACAGCTCTGCAGGACTGGAGGAGTCAGTTTTTTCCTAAAAATTAGATTATATACATTTTTCTTAATTTTTCGTTTAATTTGGAAAACCCTCATTTTTGTTGGAATATAAATTTTCTTCTAATTCTTGGATATTAAAGGTGAAGTGGATATTAAAGACATTTCCAAAAACAGGATTACAGAGAGTGAGAAGAGGAAAGGAGAAGGGCAGAGGGAAGAATGAGAGGGAATTGAGATTAGATAAGAGGGGATTTAGGATCATGTATTAATCAGTATTATGTTTGATTTTGATATAATTTGAGAACTATTGTTATCACATTTTTACGCTTTGCTTTGCTGAAATTGCCTACAATAAATATATCAAAATTTCAACTCTTCCCATTTTTATTTGAGTTATTCCCTTAAGGTGTAGACTGATGCTTGTAGCATTAAAAAGCAAGGTTTGTGTGTGCTTAACATCGTAAGTTCTAGAAGTAATCTTAGCCGTGAATCCACCTAGTGAATTTAAATGTGTCCTTAAGGTCCATGGACTGGGCCTTAGAATATTATACTAGATCATGTACCAAGACCCTAAATCCATAGAAGCAGCTACCAAAAACCAACCAGACTACTTAACTCAGAGGGGGTTTCTGCAGTTAGTGATGGGGGCTAGGGTAAGCAGGGTAGAAGTTGGGAATAAGGGTGGTGAGAGTCAGGTGAATGCTTCTCAATATTATCAGCTTAAGTAGTGTCTTCGATTAGTGGACTCTAGTAAAGTCCCTTTATTTTATTAGTTGAAGACCAGTACCCCTTAGAGATACAAAGCTGAGCCCAAGACCACCGACAGGATTTAACAATAGTGAATGTGTGTTGTAATTAAAGACTAAATTAGGCTAAGGCTTAATATTGTAGTGCGTTCTGGCCAGGCTGAGTATTTTAAAAAGAAAAATATCTACAAAATGGTACAACTGACCGGCCTTCTTTTTCCCCCAAAGTTAGTTCCCAGAGAGCACACTACAGCATCCAGAAACTAAAAATATATTTTCACTCTAATCATTTTGAAGATGGATTTTAAAAAAAAGGAGAAAAAAATGAAGATGGATATGAAGTAGTTCCTCCAGCAGCAACAACAGTGACATTCTGCCACAACACTGATGATTAATAATAATAATAATAATAAAGTAATAAAGTAATAATCTAATGATACTAATATATAATTCTACCTCAATTGGTGAATTCAGACCAATGGTTTCACATCAGCACTTTACATTTTGGTGCTGAGACTTTCATTTTACTTTTACTTGCAATGGAATATCTTTACATTAATGTACTGGTACTTTAATTAAGGGTCTGAATACCCCTCCAATCACTGCCTGCCTAATAATAAAAAGTAAACTGAATACACTAATTCCATAACATGATATTGTATGTGTTTTCTTGCGTATATTTTTGCCTTTATTATTAGGGGAAAGCAGACAGTTTGCAGGATACAGGGTTAGCAAGGGCTGCTCTGCTTCTGCACATCTGACAGTCTTGTCAGAGGTTGGTCATTATGGCTGTCAAAAAATGGACTTGAATCAGTCAGATGAAATCCACCTTAAAATAGAGACATCACCTTTGGGAAAAATTGAGTAGACTTGTGCTCTGAATTTATAGCAGCCAATTTCCCACCGGCTAACATCGAGAGAGTGCGGTTTATTGCCTGGCTTCACTTCATGAAACCATTCATCCATCTGTTATAGCTTCACATTCTTTGCTTTTAAAAGGTAATTATAAAAGTTGTCACAAAAGCAGACCCAACGCCTTTCAGAAGCAATCCATTTAGTCGCTAAATTGGGCAGTATGTTGACATTTAGGTCAGGTTTTTAATGAACACTGTAGCTGATACTTTCACTTCATCTCATATTGATTAATTACAAAGCTGGTCTCATGTTTGTTTTAAGAAGTAATCTAGGAATCTACGACCTTGTAACCATCTCTGAGGAGATAACAATCCTATAAAGACAAAGCAGAGTGTCTGTTGTTTGCAGTTTTTTTTTTTTGCTGTTGTTGTTTTTAATCTGTGTGGCATCTAACAGCATGTGGGAAAGAAGCTGGAGTTGAACTCACTTAGGGAATAGCCTAATTAGATTGGTCCTTTTTCCTAGAATGACAGGATGGCTTCAACCAAGGCCACAACAAACAATTATCTATCTCTGCTGCAATTTCCTCTGAGCTTTTATTGTGGAAGTGTTTATGTGTGTGTATCTCAATCCTACACACACAAAAACCAACTTTCATTGTTACACTGTCTTTGTCATACACAAAAGTCCTTATGTCAACTCTTAAACAAGCTCCACAAACAGAATCTACACTTCTAATTGTGAAAAAAGTCAATAGCTTTAAATATGAAAAAGATGAGTAATTGTACGTGAGATATGGTGAAATTAACCATGACTCACTTAACATAAATCAGTGGAATATCAAGACTAAGAAGTTTGCATTGACAGTTTATTCATGTCAATTCAGTGTCAGTGATGTGGAGAAATGAGTCACTGTACCTTTTCTTTTATGTGTTAGGCCTTCCTATATCGAACCTAAGATTTAAAATGCAGGGATTTCTTCCCCACAAAAGCCATTTTGCTGTGTGAAAGAAGCAATTAAGTGGTAGCGGTTATTGCATTCATTAGTCAAAAAGCTATTAAGTCTGACTACAGGGATAATTAGAGAAGAGGAGCACCTTATCAATCTGAATTTAATCCAATCTTTCAAATCTGGTTTTGTTCCTAAATACTTAATCCATCAAGACCCAGTGTTACTTTTATGGCAATTCACAAGCAAATTTTTCTCTCTATTTAACCTTTCTTAAGTGATTTATCACCATCTATTATACTATTATCCTCTATATTTCGCATTTTTTTTTACTGTAAATCATGTATGTTCCTATGTTTAATTTCCTATATTTAATTTAGATATTAATGACAACTCAGAGTTAATTCAAAGGTTAATATCAAAACAGAGAAAACTGAAGAAAAAGTGAGTTTTTCAGCAAAATATATCAATAACTGAACATAAACCAAGTGTCGCCATCCACTGTCATTCAGCAAACTCTGTGTGTTTTACTGGTGAATCAATTGAAGATTACAGTGTTTCCATGTTCACTACAAAGCCTCTGAACATCCAGATGGGTCATATCTGATGACCATGAAAGATGACAAACTGCATTTTACACCAAGTATTGATATGTAGTGATAGGATTAGTGGAGCAACAGGGATTAAACACTTTAGATCAGTGGTATGCTTCTGGTTGCCAGTAGAGTTTTGGGTCTTCATAGGTTAAATACTAAAATTTATTCTAGAGACCGCACTTGGATTTCATTTTAGCCTCCTAAAGGAGGATTTCTGGTTAAAAGATGAATAATTAAAACAGAGATATAAACTTGTCATGCTGTTAATCACTATACTTATTGAAATCCAAACATATTCATAAGTGTAAAGGTTAATAGAGATTATATTCTGATTTACAGTCTTAATATTAGCTTGTTAATTAACTTACTAATAATATTAATGTTGTCTATAATAAAAACTGCAATATCTGACCTCGCATTCACACATTGTACACTTTAAATTCACTCAGAGTTTCCAATAATGTCTGAGCATTTTTACCCCGCCCCCCGAAGGGGAGGCAAGGAGTATTGTTTTTGGTTCGTTTGTTTGTTTGTTAACACTTTAGCAGCAAAACTATTGGTTTAATTCATACCAAACTGGGTTTATATTTTTCCAGTGACTCAGAACAGATGTCATTAAATTTTGGGCAAGGTAGATCAAAGTTAATTTTTTTTTATGATTTTTAAAAATCTTCCCATTTACTTATAATGGGTGAAATATGTGTAAGTGGTGGGGTTTGTTGTGCCTGGCACTGCTTGTTTCCCTATTTGTATGAGTGGATGTGGTGCATATTCAGACAGATGAGAGTCAGTAAAATTCACCTGCTCTGACACTATTACACTAGAAAATCACATTCTCTTGACTAAAATGAATGAAAAGAATGTTTCATAGCCACTATAACTCACCACACCCTGTTGATTTATAGTGAAAACCACTGACAGTGATCACAATTGTCCAGGTTCAATTGATCAAAGCAGATTATTATTATAGTATTATTATTATTACTAGTAGTAGTAGTAGTAAAAGTCAGTACTTAACATTTTGTTTTATTACTGATAGCAAGGGTTATCTACCTCCAAGCTGTTGTGTTCATACATACATGCTGTTATTGTTTTATATTTCCAATATCTACAACTTGGGTTAAATTTGAAGCAGGTTTTTTTCACAAGCATCTACCTAAATCTACCTAACACAATGTGGAAAAGAAAAGCAGACATACAGTATACACCACAATGCAAACTTTTTATTTCAAATGAAAGTCTGACACCAGTGGATTAGTGGATGTTTGTGAAAAATGAGGAAGATCAATATATCCTGAAACGTCACTAAGGTTATAAGATGTTAAACACTATCAGACCTGGGCGAAGCTTTTGTGCTATGAAGCAGTTCTGTGGGTTTTCATTCTGTGGCAGTTATTTAAAGTACAGTTTGGATGTTTATTTCATGCAGGATTTGAGACGATTGTTATTATAATTAGGTGTAGATAAAACACTCAACGTTGCACCATAACTAGGCAGAAGTGGAAACATCAGAGTAGACCCTCAGAATCTGGTGTTTCAGTGAACATGAAGATGTTCTTAGGCTAATTTATCTCCCAGAGGTATTCTGTGAAAGCTGGATTAAGTTTTTTTTTTTGTGTGGTTTAACACAGACGTGCTTCTCTAAATCCACAAAAGCTTAGTGTACAAATGAACTGAACATGCATTAGGCGAAGATGCTAATTTTTCTGTTATAACACTGAGTAGGCACATCAGGTATAACCTATGGATGAGCAGAAAATTAAACAAATGACTCATAACACAGACATCAGGGGGATTTATGACTAATAATCCATTATACATCTGTACGCTAAATGGTTTTATCCCTTAATAGGCCTAATACAGTGTTCTGGGAGAGCGTCTCAAGTCTGCATTCTTAGCATAGATTTTGAAATTGTTTCAAGAATACCAAGGTTGCATGCTGATTATTTAGGATCTCCTCATGTTAGTATGATACTTTATAGACCGCCATGCTCAGTACAGGGGGTTTGGACCTGATGTCACAGTCAGTGGAAGCGTCTGCAGTTACACTTACTCAGTTGCAGACAGACAACTCAGCCTAGTGGTGTTCGGCTTGTGTGACGTGAAAAGGTGAAAAACACATCTAAAATGAAAAAGAGGTGTTGCAAGAATAGAATAGAAACACGCCTCCTCAGTGTGTCACAAGGGGCAAAGTCCTAAGCTCTAAAATTTGATCCTCAAGTCTGATGCCATGATGCCATAAACCTAATTTCCAAACAGTATACTTATTTACTATAACTTCAATTTAATGAGGCAGCAGTTAGGGTTCAGAAGTGGCTAAATTCCTTTATATAACTCAAATACAGTTAGTGTAATTCTCTGCAGTCATGACATTTTTTTCTTACTTCCTAACTGTCTAAAGTACTGTTTAAGCTCCTGGTCTGTTTACAACAGCACATTGCTTCACTTCATGTTCAGCTGTATCCATCCCCTATACATTACATTACAACAACATTACATTATTTATCTTCCCCTGAATTGGACAATGCAAATAAAGGGCTGACACACATACAAAAAACAAAACAAAAACCAAACAAACAAACAAAAAAAACCCCACAAAGTATAAAGATGTGAAACACGTTCTAAAAGTTCTATGTAAAGGGAAAGAAATCCATAAAGATTGAGTTTAGCAGATGCAACAGGATCTGATAGTTAACTAAAGCTTAACATTAGCTTGTGCCATTTGTTTCAACATTTCTTATCAAATTCCTCCTCTTCCTCTGCTCTTCATCCTCACATGGAAAGTGGTAGAATGACAAGTGGATATGTTTGTAGACTCAGCATAGACTGCATCATAATGATATTGATTACAAAGTGATTAGAAAGTGAACCCAGAAAGAGCTTAACTAATAATAATAATAATAATAATAATAATATTAATAATGGACTGCATTTCTATAGTGCTTTTCAAGGTTCCCAAAGTGCTTTATTTTATTGTTCCATTATTCATTCACTCACACATTCACACACTGGTGGTGGTAAGCTACATCTGCAGCTACAGGTGCCCAGGGACAGGCTGACGGAAGTGTGGCTGCCAATCCATGCCAAATGGTCTCTCTGACCACCACTAAACATTTATTAATCCAGTAAAATCAATGGAGTTTGATAAATGACAGTGGATGGATACACTTGTTTTTGCATTTCATTATTGATATCTTTGCTGAAATTTTTTTTCCCCCATTCAGTTCAAGGTCAGTGAGATTACACAAAGTGTCTTGAGGCCAGGTGGGTGAAGTGTCTTGCCCAAGGACACAACAACGCATGACTAGGACAGTACGGGATTTGAACCACCAACCCTCACATTATTGGACTCTGTCTCTTGTACCACAGCTGCCCCAAATGGATGAGGGTAATTAGGAAGTAAAGTCATAAAGTGTAATACCACTGATAGATACTGGGGCTACTGTTAGCAAGACCGTAAAATGACTTTTTTATGCAGACGCTTAATGAGGTTCACTGTTTCATTCTTTGATGCTCACTCTTAACCCCTTGCATATGACTCTGATTCCAAATATTGTCAATTTTGGCTCCAAAAGGAGACATGTTGACTACCAAAATACCATCTAATTGATAGGTGATATGGTTCATCTGTCAATTTCTTTTTTTTAGATTATTGTCCATTGCGCAGCTATAAATGTTCTTCATATCCTCATTTTAAGCTTACAGGGTTAGGTTTGTACCATAAAGCTAATAGCTAGTAGACATCATTACTTTTAGCTAACATTCTGTTAAATATTTACCTAACAACTATTAAAAACGAGTGTGTAACTCATTAAGTGGCAAGCACGTAAAGCTGATTACTGGTTTAACTATATATTGTTTGAACCATTTACTCTCTGTTTGTCTTTACCAGGGTTGGAAAAAAGTGCTAATGTCATTATACTAGCCATGCCATTAGTGTCTGCTCATGACTCACTTTTTTTGGGGTAGAATGTAGCGACAATGAAAGAGTAGTACCATAGGTTAAGGGCTTGATGTATTCTTCAGAACACTTTTTTTTTTTTTTTTTTTTTATTTGGAAAGGAGTATGATATGACTTTAGTTTAAGCATTAACTATTTATTTTATTCCTGCTTTCATGGCTTCCTCTGCTAAAGTGTTTTGTCCAGACTGAAGGGGAGTGTTTTGGAAATAAAGTAATTTCAATAGATATTCTCCTTTTTGCTTCAAATATGTACAAAAACAAAAAGAATTGCAAGGCTTAAGGCATGAAAGTTTATTTCAAGGATCTGTTTACACTTACAACTGCACACAGACACTCATGACTGCTCTTAAATGAGTTGAGATGTGTTAAATGTGGCATAAACAATGCCTGACTCATCAGCTTCAGATAAGGAGACCCCTGTTGTTTCTGCAAGAAGTGCCCATAGAAAGAAAACAATTCTTCCAATCATGTACTGTTACTGACTGAGACCCCTAAAGATAAAAAATACTCATGTTTTGTCACATATATGCTCCAAAGATTTATTTTCTGCCAAAAAATAATTGTAATATGTGTATACGTGTTCAGTGTGAACATGAAGTTCCTTTTTTAAGAGCACTTCAGTCTCTGCCAGTGTTTGATTTCTTAGGTGTCAAGCCTATGTGATTGCAAGGACAACCTGACAAACAGGAGTCACACTGAGAACAAAGGGGGTGGGCTGGGGAGGGTGTTAGGAATTGCTGTTGATGCAGCTGCACCACAAATAAAGTGTCGACAGTACTTTAGCGTTGGAACCATCCACCCAAAAGCTTTCAAAATGTTCAAATCACTCGAATGGGACTGTAGACTGTTTTCATTCACATGGGTAAGGGGCAGGAAATTGGTATACTCAAAGTGTTGTTCCAAAAATGCACGTCAAATTATATTAAGACGATGTAACTGCAAGGAACTGTGCACGAGTTTTCAAAGAAGCCATTCACTATCGTTTTACAGCTCATTTCATACATATAGTTTTTAGCTCCTGGTCTAATACACAGTGCCTCATTGTTCTAAGACCATTCACACTAAAGGTCAATGAGGATTTTGTTCAAGGGGCATCATGAACAAAACAGAAGTGCCTAAAATTGTTGTTTTCAGAGTTTAAAGATGCAGGAAATCAGGGGGGAAAAAAACAAACAAAAAAGCTCTGTCCTTTCTATTCAAATCAAAATAACAAATAAAAAGATAGATGATACTGTACATTATATATGGAAATATATGTAAAAATAAAGCCAAAACAGCTGTGGGAGCTGCCAGGAAAGAGGAGTAGAGTAACTTCTGACAGAATCTTAAGCAATCTGCAATAAAGCTGTCAATCATCTATTCAATCCTCCGACCTCTAAATGCCTGTGATTGACCAAAAGCTTGCATCACAAGCAGCTTTTCTACTGCCTGTAAACTGAGTCCACATGAGGTGTAGAATTCTTGTCACTCAGACTTGATTCACAATACACTGAAAGCTGATTATTAAATTTTTGCCAATTACGCCAAAAAAAGTGCAGCACACTGAATCTTTACAGCATTTAACATTAGATTTATACAATATATGATGTCTGTGTGCACTTTTAGGATAATAGAAAAATATTGACAAAGTGAATAGATGAATGTGGCTTAACTGACATTAGACAGAATATACAAGAATTAATAGAGAAATGACCATAACTCAACCCAACTTGACATATCTACCTGTATATTATGCATTTAAAACATAATAAGACCCTTAGGCAATGTTTCCATGTATAAAATCTAGAATTGTGAAGAACCAATTTGGCACGTGATTTTTTTTTTTTTTTTTGTCTGAACTGAATTTGCTGTGAATAGTGCAGGATCACACCTTACACCTGCAGTTTAAGACACACAACGTCACAACAGCACAGTCTTACTTAACTCAGCTTCACTGGGACTACAGGAAGAGTGTGCAGAGATTTGTAAATAATAAACTGAAGCTGCAGAAATCTCATCTCAGCTTCTCTTTACATCAATTCAGTTGGCTATGATTACATACGTGCTATTTTACATATCCAGCAATTTCATAGCAATGGCACTTACGAACTGAAAAGTCACATACTTTATGTTTCAGCACTGATTATGATACTGTTAAAATTACTGGCCAGCCTCAGTTTAAAATGTGGTTTGGTTTCTTGTTTTCTGCATGCAATATACCCACTTTGATAAGACAACTTCTCTATTAACTTGTCTTGTTTCTTTATTTATTCTTCAGTCTCTCTTTAAAGTGTTATGCTACTTTATGATACAGCTCACCAACCTTGTCATGCTTGTATTCAATATCTGGATAGGAAATACATTTCTTCAGCTGAATCTTTTGTATCTTTCCGCTGCTGTCAAATAACTGCTCTCTAGAGTCACACGGTGATGGCTGATGTAATCTTTTGATTTGCCACAATGAAAAAGACTTTAAGATCTAGTTAGGGTCAGGGTTAGAGTATGTGGGCCAATATGCATGTATAAGACTTTATTTGAATTGTATTGAACATGTGGCTAAAAATAAAGCCAAGCAACATGAGTTTAAACGTGGCTCAAATGTAACCTTAACTCTACAGTAATCCTTCTATGGCTTTTCAGTGACCTGGTGGACGTTAAAGCAGCATATGACTTTCATCACATTTTTTTTTTCCAAATTTGTGAAACCTGAGTGATAGCCTAATTATCACTAATCCATTAGTCTTTCTGTGCTTACGCACCTGAATCACGTCCCTCACAGTGAACAACTTCGAACATGACTGTATCATTAACACAGTCCGCTTGTTTACATAACAAACCGAAACGTCACTTGGGCCTTTTCGGAAATTTTGTTGCGAAGTGCATTGTGGGAATGGGAATTCCATTTAGCTGCAATTTCACTGTCTCTTCATGAGTGCTGAACCCAAATGTCACCTTTACCTCCATCCACTGACTAAAACAACCCTGGTGGACTGCATAATTTTACATTATAGAAATCTGGCTTGTTTTCTAGCCGAATTTGTGAGAAACCATTTTTGCTTGGTCACCATTCCCACAATGCACTTCATGAAATTTCTGAAAAGGACCGAGAGACGTTTCAGTTTGTTATGCAAACAAGTGGACTGTGTTTATGATGGTCATATTCGAAGTTGTTCACCATAAGGGAAGTGATTCAGGTGCGTAAGCATGGACAGACTAATGGATTAATGATAATTAGGAAATCACTTGGGTTTTACAAATTTGAAAAAAAAATTGTGATGAAAGTCATACGCTGCTTTAAATAGTTTAGATGTGCTTATTACATCAGCATAAACCACCTTAGACTGTCAAGTGATTGTAAAATCACTTTGGAACTTTTGGAACTGTTTAATCTTACTGAGCCATGATTTTATCAACTGCTATTTTGGAGTAATTTTAATAATAATAATAATAATAATAATAATAATAATAATAATAATGAATAGAGTTCATGGATCTACCTTTGATTAAAATACATGATTTTACAGGACTTTGCCCTTTGCAAGTACAGTCATGTTATTTTTCTTTTCAGCGTGTGTGATACACTCTCCAACAGCCAGCAACATATAAAAAAGACATTTTGTAACTTAGATAACTTCATCATAAGGGAGTAAGTCATTGTCTTTTTTACAACTGAGACAAACTTCTATAATTGTGTAATGTATTTGACTTATGTAGACAGGACCTATGCAGTTTCATTTCATTTCATGCTTTGCACATTTCTGCCCACAATGTTTAGGAAAACTACAATAATTAACGGTATGAAAATATGGAACTTTTCTAGCATGTTTTTTTAGTTTGTATTTTTAATCATATGCAAAATGTAACAGTAGCAGTACCGATCATCTGAAATTCTTACCAGACTTAGAAGAAAAACAATATCTTTTCACAAATCCTCTTAATATATTTGAATTTTTTTCTGCATCAAAAACTGTATATTTGGAAAATGTATTATCTAAGTCAGAAACTGTCTCTCCAAAAAAAAATAAAAAATACTGGTGGAGAAATGGAGCAGTTTTTTATTGGTACCAGAAATATACAAAAGAGCAGGATCAATACCTAAAGATTACTCTTGAATTTACTGGACCTCACCCTCCATACTAGACAAGACAACAGAAGAGTGTACCCAAACCACACCTAAGTCAGAAAATCAACCCTGAACTACTCTAAAAATCAAATCTGACAGTCTGTGATTCATACACAGGTGGATTTCTGCATGAATGTGTAATACTCTAGTTTTACTTGTTTTCCTTTCCAAACCTCATGTGCAAGAACAACAGGCAGATAACAGCAGAACAAAGCCAGACAGAAAGACATACTGTGACCTGAAATTTCCTGGCAAATCTCTCTTTAAGTGCTGTGGTTCAATGATTGAGGAAATGATAAATGGGCTACATTTATACAGTGCTTTTACACCTTGATTGCACCCAAAACGATTAAATTACAATGCGTCATGGCCACCCATACATACTCACAAACACATATAGTCATTGACCTGTGGAGCAGTCACTAGATGTAATCTTGGGATTCAAGGACACTTTGACATGTGGACAGACTGAGACTGTGGGTGACCTCTTGACAGCCTGAGTTCTCTGATCTATAGCTGCCTCATTAGGAATCCAAAAGCATGCAGATTAGGTGAAAACTCAGATGGGTTAAAATGGCACTCTAAACTACAACTACAAGCCAGTATAGATTGCTGGTTGTCTCGCAGAGCCACATTTTACTACCAGTGTGACAACACTGGTTGATCTGGCACCATCCACTATCATTCTGCTATAGGGATAAATCTCTATGTTGGTTGTTTTTCTTAAACAAGTCACACTTTTCTTGAACAGTGATATGCGTCAACAAATCCCTTGCAAAGCTGTGTTAGGGTAGAAGTTGTTTTAGTGAAAAACTTACTCATGGTGAAGCAGCCATGGTACTTAAATGACTCAATCTCCATTAAAGAGAAAAACTTGGAGGCTCTTGCCCTTCCGCATAAAGAAGTGGACTTCGAAAATGGTAACACACAGATAGACACACAGAGCTTCCCAGTGGCAGGATTATTCCAACAGAGCACATCCTGTGAGCCAGATTAGACTGTTGGTACTTTAAACCGATTGTAAAGTTGACGAAATAAATATACAGAAGAGACAGTTGTGAATTGTGAAAAAATAAGATAGCAGAGGTGAAAGGGAGAGTCAGACAAGCATAAAATAGTAAAGAGATTAAGAGAAATTGGAAAAGAATATCTGCCATGTAGTGGAAAACATAAGTTTGTACAATAACAATAGAAACACAAAATTCATTCCAATGCAAACGTTCACTATTGTTTTCAATCTCAATCTTGTAGCTCTAAAAGAAAGCTCAGTGAGAGGTAACCACTAATATATGAAAGGAGAACATGTAGTTGCATTTTTAATAAGTTCTGAAAGATAACAGAAGATCCATTGGAGGTTACTTAATTTCAGGGTGTATTTCATTTTCAAATGCCTTGAGCTGGCTCTGCAAACATGCAAACAAAATCTCCTCCTTTCATTGACACAGTTAAAGAGGTATTTACTATTCCCTGTGCTTTGAGGAAGATGTAGCCACGCAGAGTCAGACGGATCAATAAAATTCTCACTGCAGGAGTGGGCTTTCACTTTCTGTTGGCAGGATGAGCAGCTGGCTCTATTAGCACCAGTTCACACTCATATGGGGTACCTGATGCTCCACTGCAATGACCCGCAGCACTGGATGAAGATCTCACAGGTCTGCAATTAACACTGAGTTCTGTATTCAAACAGCAGTCTAACCTTCAACCCGAAGACAATCAGAAGATAAAAAAGATTCAGCATGAAAGCCTCTGACTTTTTTTGCCTACTATCTCTGCTTTCTGCCTCCTTAGTGTTAGTCATAGCTTGGATCTATGTACAGTGCTATGGATAATGATAAATATCTTTGGAGTTACTTTTGGTTGCAGTGCATCAGTGCATTTAAACAACTATATCTGCAGAGAACATCAAGTTAAAATAGGTTACAGACTTTGAATATAAAGTACTGAAGCTCTGCATGTGACATGTATGATTAGTTAGTGTCATTAAATGTTATTATTCACTCATAAATACTCAGTGCTATTTTTGTGGCAGTTCTGAAATTAATTTTTCTCTAGATCTCACCTTTCTGAAGTGGTTTATCACCATTTATTATAATATTATGCTCTGCGTTTTGGAATTTTTTCAGTGAAAATCATGTATTTTCCTGTATTTAATTCATCATGATCTTGTAGATGCTCATAAAAGCTCAGATTAAGTTGAGCGTTTTAATGTCGAAAACCGAGAAAACTGAAAAAAAAGTTACTTTTTCTCCAAAGATATCATTAACTCAACAGGAAACAAGTGTGTCCATCCACTGTCATTTCTCAAACTCCATGGGTTTCACTGGTGAATCAATGTTGCAGAAGACAACGGTGTTTCCACGTTCACTACGGAGCCTCTGAATGTCCAAATGGGCCATATCTGATGACCGTGAAAAGATGACAAACTGCATTTTATCTGAAATATTTACATGTATTGATAGGATTAGTGGATCAACAGGTATTAAACAGTTTATCTCTGTAAGATGGTTTTAGTCTGGCTGTTTGGGTCTTTATGGGCAAAATCTTGGAACTAGTTGTTTTACCTAAAAAACAACTAGTTTTTTAGGTATAAAGTAAAGAGCCACTGACAGACTGCTTTTTTGGAACTTTTAACCATTCAACACATGATCAACTACTTTTAAGTCAACAGCGATAAAAAGTTCCTAAAATCTTATAAACAGTCACATGTCACTAAAAACTCAGCAAATAATGTTCAGTGATAAGGATGAAAGTTCGAAAAATACCACTTCCTTTCAACAGTCTCATGCATGTTAAGACCTAAACAAATAGTACCAAGGGCAAAAACAAAATAAGAGCTTAAACTTTTGGGAAATGAACAAAAACTTGGAAGTTTGAGATTGAATACAACCAAGTGGATACCTTGCCTCATATATGTACTTTATATGTGTAGCTGTGAAGGTACACCAGCCATGTTGTTGGATTTACCGTGACAATAAGGCCTCTCTCCTGGAAGTATTTGACCAGAGGAATGGTGTTTTGTTTAAAGTTGGTCAGCCGGCGGTCAATGGCCTTCGGGTTGTCGTCTGGTCGTCCCTGCTGCTCAGCTCGTTTCTGCAGCCTCTCCTTCAAGTGGTGGTTAGTGCAAGCCAGGAACACCACCAGGTCAGGAGTGCAGATCTATCAGGAGATGGAGATGATGATGTATGAAAAAAGCCTGTAATTCTGCTCAAAAAAGCCTTCATTTTTAATGTTCGCATTTTGACCCTGAGGAAGACCATTGACAAACTGAGGAACCAGTGTGGGATAAGTCTGAATTAGCAATTTAAAGCACTCAGGTCAAAATGTCAAAAATGTAATTTTCACCCGAATACAGACTTCACTCTCAGAAAGGTTTGAATAGACAAAATTACATTTTGTCAGACAGTGTTTGAATATTAAAAACATGAATTTCATTGCAATGAATCAGTATCATGAAAATGGTTGTAGTTGAAAATAACCTACAGTTGCTAAACTGATGACGCAGTTTTGTACAGTGGGGATTATGAGTCAGCATGATGCTCCCAACATAAGATGAGAACATTATTACCTGCTGCTCAGACAGTTTTATCTCTGTTTTGGCTGAAATGTTTTCACAGAACAGTATTTCTCTGTTTTGTCATGATTAACAACATGACAAGCAAATGACATAGGTGCTACCACACATGCAGCCTTTTGTGTATGTGACGACAGTTTTCTGTCACTGTGGTTACTCATTTCCGCCGCCAAGGAAGTTATGTGATCACACTGTTCCCCACATGTTCCCCACAAACTACTGAACTGACTTTCATGAAACTTAGAGAAAATGTAGGGTGTGGACCAAGGATCAACCCCATGATGGAATTCTATTTTAACTTTTTCTTTAAAATTCATGAGCCATTGACTCTTTTAGACATTAGGCTTTAGATTTTGTTTTATTTTATTTATTCAATGGTCAAACAAACATACAAACATTTCCTTCCCCCAAAGAGTCATAATCTGTGGTTTGTGAGTGACTTAATAGTACTGTGGAACAATATTGTGCTCTTTTCTGTTGCTATGACTATTACATGAAGGAAGATAATGCCTGGCTCTACAGTTACCTTTCTCAGTGCAATGGATGCTCTTTTTAAAAAGCCTGGCACATTTCTGTGATGTGAGTAGAATTCAGTTCAGCTGAGCTCATTTAATTCAAAAATAAATAAATCAGTGTTGAAAATACAAAGGAGATTTGTGAACTGGGACACTGAAAAGTTATGCAGTGCTTAAAAGTAGAGGGCGCAGAGACAAGACGGTATACGAGACAGATACACTTCTTTGTATGAGCAGCTAAGACTTACTGAAATCCTAATTTTGTGTACTGTTTAAAACCACTGCTTAACACACATTCATTTGAAACGGCCTGATTTAAATGATTTAGCGATCAATCAACTGAAGAAAATGGCAGTTATTTATGCCAAAGCTTCACTTTCTTGGTCACATTACAAAAAACTGATTATATTTAGCTTTGTTTTATGATTAGAAAATGTTAATTAGATCCACATCACACTGAAGAAAATTATAATCAATTTATGCTTATAAAAACACATTTCTGACATTTAATAAACTAGATAGAAAAAGGATAATTGACTGGATAATCGTGTTACATGGATCAGGACAGTAAGTGCTGACAGATAGAACAGAACCAGCCTAACACTGGGATATTATAACTATATATTATATTTTAGATATTGTGGTTTACGTTTCTATACCTATTTTAGCAAAAAGTGTGCACTCTATTATCAATATATCAATATATAGCATTATCTGGTACAACTAATATTTATTTTGATTAATCTATTATCGATAGTGATCTAAATTTCAAAAGTTATATCAACCACATTACAAGAGTATCATTCTATCATCTCAAAAATATTTCCAAATTAGGGAGCTTTCTGTCAAAATCAGACTCTGAAAAACAAATCCATGCATTCATAACAAGCAGAATAGATTACTGTAATGGTTTATTCAATGCACGTATTCTCACCGGTACCAAAAAATATCAACACATCACACCCGTTTTCAAATCCTTGCACTGGTTACCCGTTAAAACAAGAATCGATTTCAAAATCCTGCTCCTGGTTTACAAAGCACTACATGGCCATGCACCTCAGTATATCTCAGATATGTTCATCACTTACACCCCAGCAAGAGCACTTCGGTCAACAGACAGTGGCCACTTACTCGTCCCTCACACCAGATCCAAGGAAGGGGACGCAGCTTTTAGTGTACACGCCCCACAAAAACGGAACACTCTGCCCAATACAATTAGACTTGCCACAACAGTAGCTATTTTTAAAAAAAGGTTAAAAATGCACCTTTTGTTGACAGCATTCTGTTGAGTTGTGTGTGTGCATGTGTGGTTGTGTGGGTATGTGTGCATGTGTGAGTTTAAGTGTGTGTACATACGACTGTTTACTTGCACTTGCACTTTTTTTATGATTGTTTATGTTATATGCCTGTTGTGAAGCACATTGAGTCACACTGAAATGCACTTTATAAATAAAGTTGACTTGAATTTAATTAACTTAAATGTCCAGCGTGTGAACTGTTCATATTCTCCAACAATGGCTGCAAAAACTACAGAGGTCTAACTAAACGTTTTGTCCTTTCTGGTCTATTTAGTTAAGCCGCTTAAAATTCTGATCCACAATCAGTCAGACAGACACAGTAGATGATGATAATTCACCTTAACATTGGATGCCACTTGCTATAAAAATGAAAAAAAATGAGAAGAGGACGCCCGTTCACAACATGAGAACAGTAACCTACTCTCTGTTGATATAAATGGCTCATTCAGGCAGTTCTTACTAACAAACAAAAATATTATTAATGTTAGATTCCATTTCTGATGTAACATCCTACTACATTCTCCTAAATTTCTCATACTGATTGTGTAATAAAAAGGGACACTATATTTGTAACTAGAAAATGAAGGAGCTGCTGTGTGCACACTAACAATCATTTTCTGAGCAAAATGAGCTTCTTAAACTGAAATCAGCACAGCTGGGAGATGATGCAATTACTATGACAGGCCCACAATACATGTTGTCAAGATATAACTATGCACACATAAACACTAACTATTCTAATTCAGAGAAAAAGGTCAAGCAACAGCAGCATTACTGACTGTGGCCTGAATAAGAGACCTTTCATTTATCATACTCCAGTGAGCCTCTCTTTAACAAAGTCCAATACACAAAGACATTCCTTAGTAACCAGAGAGTAAGCAAACTCAATGTGATGACGTGAGTGCTGGGTATTTATGCTGCCAACTGTCTACAGCAAATCAGCACTGACGGAGCATATTTTGGTTTCTATGACTGTGACCTTGTATGTGAAGCACTGGCAGCTGTTTTAAATAAAGAGGATGGAGAAATGTATTCAATATACACTGACAAATCACCACTGAAAACCTTCTCATGTAAAAAGTTTTACATGTGGGTTATTACCATTCATCCTTTATCCTTTGTGTCTTCCTGCTGTTAGATGAAATGCACAGAACTATCATGATCAGCCCTCTAGTTTGCGTTTAATTCAGTGAGATTCCAGAGCCAAAAATAGCTCCAACGGGGCTGTTTATTAAGGCGCACGCCACTACAGCAATGGGGCTCAATTCTGAGCATTGCAAATCAAAGTTATTGTTTCCATGGCAACGCTGTGTATGCCCTGATTTTACCCAGGTTGTATTAATGAAAAACAGCAATTGGACAAATGTTTTTAGACTTAGGGTTAGGTTTACATCAGAGCAAAAAAAAAAAAAAAAAAAATCTGCCAAAACTAAAGACCAAACTACTAGTTAGCTAATGTTTTCAATATAAATGATAAAAGTGTTATTACACATATATATTGGTTTATGTGAATTTACACAAATAAATTTATAAATCTCCCACTAGAAAGAACCTGAAAAGTGAATGTATTGAAATATGCAGACAGTGTTTTGCAGTACATCTGGTACCACTAAGAAAAACATTCCTTTTTAAGTAAAACCTATTCTCTCATTAATTCTCAAAATTCCACATTCTGACCCAAAACTATATCTTGGAAACTACAGCCAACCAGCATTTTGACTTAATTTTTCTTTATTAGTGACTCAGTTTTGGTACAGTTTCATTACTTTTATTCTGGAGGCATTTTACTTGTAGACTGGTGTTACCAGTGTTAAAAGGCATTTACTGTATTTCAAAAATGGGCATTTTCCTTCAATTGTAATATTTCCGATTGAAAGCAAAAGAGGTACACAGTGACAGATGTTGATTTGGTCTCTGTGCCAAATATGACAGCTAGCACCCTTCTACTAAACACACTCAGTCAAAGAAAGAGAAATAAAATTTAGAAATATACAAGTGGCAGCTATTCAGGTAACAGAAATGCTGTAATGTTTCCCCTGCTGTGCTGATGCCATTTTGTTCTTTGAGACGCAAAACCTATAAAAGCTACATAAGACTATTTCTGTCACAAATAATCTACATACAACATACAGGCTACAGTTGTATCATTTATATGCTGCTTTAAAGCACTGACACAGTGAACATTATATAAGTCATCAGTCCACATTTCAGTTTCTTCCTGGTTTATTCTGTTCTCCTAAGCTTTGTAAGCATGTGGAGCTGCTGACTATCAGACGAATCCCATCTGTCTCCATAAACGGGTGCATTCTGGGGTCGTTTCCTCTACATCCGCCATCCAGCAGACATTTATATTTTCTCAGGGAGATTTGGATTAATGCTTGTTTTTATGCAGCAAATCAAATATGGCCTATGCATTCCATAATTTAAATGAACGTCCTCATATGTACTGATTTATGCATAATGTGTGAGGAGCTTTGTAGAGCTGTGTTTATTATTGATCAATCAGCATTTTTTTTTTTGTGTCATTCATCTGTAATGTGAAAAAAAAAATCCACATGACCATACAATTTAACAGTTATACAAGTAGAAAAAAAAATCTAATAATAAATTGCTATTTAGGTATGATAAAATATTTTTTCCTTTAACCAATTATTAGGTTGTAAAATAGAGGGTTTAAGGTATACACTGAATACATTTTACATTTTGCAAAAAATAGACATCAATTTTTTTGTCAATCCATGACACAGTAGTTTTTGATGTTTTTCATTTAAAAATATTTGAAACTAACTGTTACCTTCTAAGACATTTACAATTATATTTGTCTTAAACTTGTCTGGTTCAAAAGTTATGAATCAAAAAGCAGTGGGCTGTCCATCCGTGACAACCTTGACCTCACCCTTATACCATTCCTACAGGTCTGTCTATCTCTAACTTTTAACTCCCAGCATCCTGTAAATCAGTAAGTCAGAGATAGATTTGTAGATTTTCTGCATATATGGCTGATTGCAGGAGTTTGAAGAGATGTATTAAATCCTGGGGTGTTACATATGTAACTGACAGCTGTAATCATCAAGTGCTGTTAAATTTTCATCAGATTCAGGGTTCCCCACTGGCTCACCTAGTGGTTTGCATCTGACAAGGCCCAAGGCCTTATTGCAGTAAGCTGGGTTGACATCCTAGGCCAGATCAGTTCCTGTATGTCATTCCCCTGTATCTGCCCAGCTTTCCTGTTTCTGAAAAAAGTGAAAAACCCCAAGAAATACACTATATCATCAGATTCAGCTGTACAGCTCAGATTCAACATGGCAGTTCCCATAATTGTGCTATTTGTGTTTCACTTTTCCATAGCTTCATTAGAGTGTGATGTCCATCCATCCATTTTCTGAACCCGCTTCATCCTCACTAGGGTCACGGGGGTCGCTGGAGCCTATCCCAGC
>JAPQRP010000011.1:28416995-28439284 GCA_037367295.1 Apogon hyalosoma | reverse complement strand
CTCCACACAGAAAGGTCCCACCGACTGGTGTTGGAATCGAACCCAGGACCTTCTTGCTGTGAGGCATGAGTGCTACCCAGTGCACCACCGTGCCGCCCCTACATAAGCATTCAAATTGGGCTTAAAAATGTCTATAACTGTTTCAAATGAAGCGCTTGAAAAAATGTAACAAATCATGTAAATGAAGTCCTAAATGTACTCAGAATGTGTGTCATTGTTTAATTCCCTCTGCTCTTTAAGACCATGTAACATGGCTGACTGGTTGAAAGCTGCAAAACCATGCCGCCATGAGCTGGAACCCTTTTGTGTCTTTGCACTATTTTCTGAGAACAAGCTTTCAGAATTCTTGATTTCAGCATGTTGAAAAAGTTACCAATCCATTTTATGTTTTTAGTGTCCAGCTGATGGACACTATTGTTTCACAGCACACTGCATAAAGAGAATGGATGAGCCACTCATGGCTGCAGAACAAAAGAGAATGGTAATGAGACATGTCCAGGAAGATCTTAGAAAACAAAACACTGAGAAATGTGTGGAAACCACTTCCCCTTGTCTGTCAAGCTTAATTGCCTGTATTTTTTCCAAAGCTGTAGTTTGATGGACTTCCATTTGTGCATGTGTTTGATTTCCCGTTAGTGGAAAATGGTAAAGTGCATTCAGTTCTGCTGTACTTCAAAACAATACGTCAAGTTTATACTACAAATTATTTATTGCTCGTTACATAATGGTCCTTTATTAGGCAAAGATGGGTAAAAAGACTGAGCATACTGCCACAATGAAGAGCTACAGTGCTACCTGCAAATTGCTTTTCTGATGGATTCTGAAAATGGTCTTAAATCCTGCTGAAGATGTTTTACATATGAAGGTGAATGTGCTATCAGTCTTTCATTTTTGACCTCACCATCAAACATCCACAAGCCTCTTAATATAAGAGGACCTGTGCAATTTCTGACAGAAGAAAAGTTCAGAAATATACTGAATTACCTGACCCTGCAGTGCATTACAGACAAACAACAAGACTTTAATATGATTTGGTAGCTGACTGAGAGGAGGATCAGTGTTTGTCCGTTACTGCTGAAAGGATTTCACAGCTCTCGCAGACACAATCCTCCAGGCTATGCATCAGCTTTCACAGAATGTATTCAGACATAAGTATTAACAACCTTCTCTAAACATCACAGACAGTTATTATTACTATTGCTTCTTTGTTTTCTTTACCTTATTAACAACATTTCTGTACCGTTGGATAACGTAATGGAGAGAAAGGTATCAAATTACATTAATTTAAATGGAGTTAAACAGAAACATAAAATCTACAAGATCCTGGAATAATTTAATTATAGGCTATTAATAATAATTTTTATTTATGTATTTTACATAATGGCTCCCTTAGGGCCTTTGTTAATTTGTCCAAATAACAAGAAGTTGCACCATTATGAACAACATCATTAAGACACCCAGTTCTAATCTGCTTTGCTGAACTAATCATAGCAGGAAATTAAATGGCTGACATTCACAAGTCACTTTATCATATCCAATATGTCTGCAGCTTGGCCTATTTTGCTGTTTATCTCACCATTTCCTGGACTGACATCTGGTGAACAGCCAACAGGGAGATATGATGTCATGCCAGACATGCAGGGAAAGTTGATAAATTGTGAGTTATGCATATATCACTGACGATAATTCACAAGGGGAACCAGGTAAGCACTGCTAGTCATGAAGCAGCTGGGGGTTTGGGATCAGGGTTGCAGCCTTGTGCCTACCTGCTTCACTAATGCATCATGGTCCACACGCTGACAGGAAAGACTGTCCTCTGTAGGGTTTTGAGTAAATGAGATACACTGCTCATGGAGGCTTCCAAGGATCTCATCTCATACAGTTGTGATTAAATTACTGAGACAGACACCTTTGTATGCACAAGGACTCATGCTACACTGTCTATATTAAATGCACAGTTTGTAATTTCTGCTGCTGGGGGTATGCTGGGGCTTTTTTCAAGACAATTAAAAAAAAAAAAAAAAGACTAAGGTTGAGTTGATTCATTTTCATCACCAATGCCCATCAACATCTATCTGATGAGACTCAGTCTGAAAGTATTACAGATGAGTGACTGTATTCAAGTTCATTATGTCACTTAATTCTAATAAAATAGTAGTAACGACAATAACTTATTATTAGACAAGTGAATTTATCTAAAGTTGCAGCCACCCACTGAGCTTTGGGCAACTGTTTCAAAGCCTGAAGTGTTTATTTCAGAGGCAGAAGTGACCATATATGGACAAGAGGGTGGAGCTAGGGAAAGGCAAAGGTTGGTAGTGTCCTCAAGCTGAATGCTAACTTAGTGACTCAGTAAAACAGTAACGAAAATAAAAGATTTGCTGCAAAACCTTTTCTTATTAGTGTATCTTCTTTGCTTTAATTGAACTGTTTGTGCTGAAAAAGTCTGCTCATTACAGTATCTAGATGAAACAAATGAGATTAGAATGACAAGTGGATAAAATTTTTTGCCGAACTCACAGAGAGAAGCTCAATGAGACCCTGAAATTTGTGAAGCCAGAATTAGTGGTATTACACTTTAAGATACTTTGGCATTGACCGTAAACCCACGGTTGTTGCACCTTTCCCTTAATAACACATTACTGCAAAGATCAGCTGACTGCCTTACATAAGACACTGGTCGTAGTTTATAATATTCAAGACTAATATTGAAATACACTACTTAGACAAAAAAAATTCACTTGCTTTGAATACAGGACACATTTGTTGTGGCATCATTTATGCCATGAAAAGCTAATGCAATCCATAAACCATGTGTGAAAATGGTTTCTTATGCTCCCTGATGAATCCTAGTATTGTCATCTTTGAATATGCCTTTACCATCAGGGAAGAAAAAAATCTACTGACCACTCAGTCCTGGTCATTGATTATATTCAGGTTCAGCTGATCTCATTTTATAGACACATAACATTCTGCAACTACACCTGACCAACAGAACCAACCCCAGATCATAACACTCACTGCTCCCACAGGCTTGTACTAGAGGCACTAGGCATGATGGGTAATCACTAAATCTGCCTCTGTTCTCACCCTGATGTGTCCATCACTGTGGAACAGAGTTAATCTGGGCTCATCAGACCACATGACCTTTTTCCATTGAAACACAGTCCAATCTTCATGCATCCTATCAAACTGACGGTTGTTTATGAAATAAGAAGTTACTCACTGCATCAGTTAGAGTTAAAGAACTTGTAGCTCAAACACATAAATCACTGCAGTAAATATCCAATGGAAGGATCTTAATTATTTAGTTAGATCAAGGTGATCTAAGCTTTTTTGGCCAGGTTGTGTGTATATCAATTACATATGTCTGTTGAATTACTGTATCAATTTGGCACATGGAATATTAAAAATATGCATTGCACTTGTGCTGTGGTTGTTCATGATGTTTTGTTCATGTTTTTTTTTTTCTTTCAGTTTACTCAGTTCTTGTGGGTGTTGTGGATTATTGTCAGTTATTATTATTATCAGTATATTGTATCATTACAATTGTTACCCCGCTCCCCCCCGAAGGGGAAGCAAGGGGTATTGTTTTTGGTTCGTTTTGTTTGTTTGTTTGTTTGTCTGTTTGTCAGTAACTTTATGCAAAAACTACACGACCAATTTCCATGAAATTTTCAGGAAAGGTGCGAGGTGGTCCAGAATAGAACCCATTAAATTTTGGTGAATGTATGTCAAAGGTCAAGGTCAAGGTCACCAAAAATGTGTTTTCGCAATGATAAGAGATAGGGCAAATCGGGAATTTCCTTTTCATTCCTGTATACTCAATTCTGCATATAGCTTCTTTTTGCTATTACTGTTGATGTGCATTGACATCAGAACCTTGAAGGCCAAATTTGAAGACTCTAGGTCAAAGGTCAAGGTCAAGGTCATAATGAAGGTCAAAATCTAATTTTGGATATAACTTTTGAACTATTCATCTTAGAGACTTCCAATGAGCACCAAAATGCTTGTCTTTCAATTCTGCATCTTGTGTGCATAGATTTTGACCTATTGTTGACCGAAGAGATTGGGGTCACTCGGTCAATACCTAAAAAACTAAAATGGACTATAATGGAAAAAACGAGTGGAGATAGAGACTTATTATTGACAGATAGGAAACCTGGCATGGGCTTCAAAGTGGCACCATGACCTTTAACCTTGAATGACCTTGAAAGGTCAAAATCAAGGTCACAGGATTTTAAATGGTCGTAACTCCAAAAAGAGTTGTGGTAAGTACTCAGTTACCATTGTTGACAGATAGGAAACTACATGTAAGCTCCAAAATGGCATCATGATCTTTGACCTTGAGCGACCTTGAAAGGTCAAACCCATAGTCTCACGTTTTGAGAGGGAGATGTCCATTAAGAGCTAAAACATTTGCGAGGGGCAGGGTTTGTTGTGCCTGGCACCACTTGTTATTATTGTTATTGTTGTTATTGGCACTATTATTGTTGATATTGTCTCGTGAGGGTCTCTGCCAACTTTTTTTTTCTCTCTCCTTTTCCCTTTCCTCTTTTCCCCCTGTTACACATAATTACTTTAAAAAAGGAAGTACAAGTATTTTTTGATTGAATAAATGTTAGCCTTGGTAAAGTGACATGTAGTGATAAGAATACAATAAATAATTGAAACTGCCTTGTTTGATTTTGACTGGGAATCCTTTTTTGAGTGTATTTTGCAGTCAAAGAACTTCCAAAAAAAGACAAGTCCAAAAAAGCAAAACCAAAAAAATACTTTTCTATAGGAAAAAAATGACAGCTATGTGAAGAAGGACATGTGTAATACTGTATGTGTTCAGTTTCATAAGTGAAAAGGGGGTGATGACACGCACATCCAGACATAAAAGGTGTGCAGGATCCCAAAGAAACCACGGACAAAAGAGTGAAAAAGGTTGTTTCAGGCTTCTGCCCTTCAAATGTCACTATTTGTGGTGAAATAAAAAACTTTTTTGAGGAGCTCACAGGTTGCGCGGACCTTTTTCACTCTTATAACCCTTACATAACCCTTGATTTATTGGACATGCACAGCTTCAGTTTTTGTTGTTATCATAAGCACATCAAACCAGGTACTGTAAGGACACCCAGTGTGTTCTCAGTGCAGTGTTTTCATGAGGGGAGCCCAAATAGCCACAGGGGTTCTGCACCCAATTTCTTTCAAGGCAGAATCATTATCTTGCAAAGATGCTTATAAAATGGATAAGCATCCCTCCCTCTAGTGCCCCTGTGATGTGAATGCTGCTAATTAGTTCCTTGTTATAGCCATGCTGCGATAATGACCTGTGAGTGACTGGACACATTCGGTGCTCATCATTCCTCTCAGGTTGTGTTTCACCACCCCACAACTCCCACCCCTCACCATGTCTCTTTATCTGTTTGTCTGCTACCTGTGGTGCCAGCTCTCCATTTGTGATGATTTTAGCGATCAGGCTCCACTTTCTGTTGCTAGTGGCATTGTGGATCATCTTCTTCCTCAGCAGCTCGCCCACAGACACGTACTGGAAGCCATAGCGCTCGGCGATCTTCAGGCTCTGTGTTCCTTTGCCGCTGCCAGGGCCACCTAGGCACAGAGGGAGAGCTGTTGATGTTTTTGGGAGAGATATTTGAGATGTGTGCGAAATGTGTCCGTGTGTGACTGTGAAACATTATGTGTGTGGGTGTGTTTGCGTAGGCGCGTGTGTATATTAGCGAGAGAGAAGCCCAGGCTATGTGAGACTTTGTGCGCGTGTGATTTGTTTTGTGTTTGCATATGTGTGAGTGTTTTTGGCTGTGTGATTCTACTTTTGTGTATTTTGCATGGGTATGCGGGGGAGAGGTGCATGTTGGGGGGGCAGGTATGTGTGAACCTCCTACACTTGCTTTAAAACCTCTCCTCTTCATTTTTCCACATAGACAGAATGTGCTGAGGAATGACAACAAGAGATGATATCACTCATCTTAAATGCTGGTTGTATGTAATATGAAAAACACACTAACTGCAACTGAAACACAGACACAAAATGATCACAGTTCTTTCAAAAGGAGGAAATATAACAGTTAGATGAGGGTTTTGTGGAATTATAGTTTATGACGAGTGAGATTATTCTCTATTAGCAAAAATATCTTAAGGCAAGCTTACTGTGCATGCCTTCAGTCAGTTAAGTGGCCTATTTATGTGTTCTGTGGAGCTAAGTGTTCCTTTGCTTTTAGACACCTGCGCTTTATTCCAGGATTTCCGAGTTGCTACTGTTACCATAGTAATGTCAACCACTCCAAAATTGCTCCTGGTTTCTACCCAGGCCACAGACACATGAAATAAGTACAAGCTGCGTCTAAAATCTACTCCATTATGTTGGAATCGGAGGCTGGATTTGGACTTCTGACTTTTGTTTTTCCCCAGTCAGTTCTTCTTAGCAGTGCCTTTGAGGCTATCTTTAAAAAGGTGTGACTTATCCCGATTTGTACAATTCAAACCATCTTGCCTCTTTCTCTGATGACAGGCTGCTTTCCATTGCAACAGTGTGTACTGTATAAACACTCCTGGGTAGAGTTAGGCTCATGCTGCTTGGTCTGTGGAAAAATAAATTACAAATGACTTGCTCCTGAATTGAAGGCCCTATAGTGTTAAAGATACTGAAGTCTGATTTTTGGACAATTCAAGTTGAGCATATAAATATATTGTATTTGTTTAGTTAAGTCCACCCTATAAATATCTTTAAGATAATTTTTTTTGTGACTTCAGTACTTTTAGCCCCAGGGTCTTCAATTCTTGCTTTTCCTCTGATGATAGATAGAAGACTCTCTAAATAAAGTATTACCTGTCAGTATTTAGTATCACTATGAGGTATTTTAGCATGTCACTCAGAACTTTGACTAGTCTCAGAATGTCATTTCCTCTTTATGTGCACAGTATAAAACATTAATATTAATTACAAACATAGACAGTGTTAATTTCCTAACTTGTTTTATTTAGAGCTGAATAGGACTTTTACTTGTTTTATCCTTTGTCATACAGAAAAATACACAAATGTAACTTAGACATTAACAATGGCTCAGTTTGATCGAAGTTTTCCAGAAGTACAAGCAAACTGGGACACATGCATTTCAACAGAATGTAGCTATTATCCTTTGTATTTGTATGTTGTTTTTTTTTTGGTTGTTTTTTTTTTTATGTTTTTTTTTTCTTAATTCTAACAAAAAATCTGCCAATGGAACAAATGAAAATTGTTTTGGTAAGATTTCTTGAAATAAGATTTTCAAGATCTATTGTCTAAAAGTAAGTTCTTATATCTCACTGAAAAGTTACTCTTTAGGTGACTATGCCTTATTTTAAGAGTGATGAGATATTTTGACAAGAAATAAGAAAAATACACTTTGTAAGATTTTAATTTTTTCCGGTATACATTAGAATTTAATCAAAAAAAGGGTTTCCACTTACGGTGTGTGAATTTACTCTGTTATGAAAAAAGATTAAAAAACCACCCCAAGTGAGTGAAAAGGGATGTTGGAAAAAATCAAGAAGGTTTTTCATTTTCAAATTCAAAATTTCTGAATGCCTATTCAATACATTTTTGGAAATCCACCTGTTGTGTGTGTGTAGAGTGTTACTTGACACTCTGTCCCTAACTTGTGGGCTTGATCTGAATGGGGATGAGACAGTATAGTGTAAAGGCAATACATCCTATTATTATTTTATGGGGTTTTTTTTTGGTAAGTTTTGGGGGTTTCAGGGACAAAGCTAATTTCTCTTTTGGGTCTTGAAGTGAAAAGGGCGCTGCTAAAATGTATCAACATTTGATTTACTGCACCACAATTAATACAAAAAATTTGGTATTAAAAAGGATGAAGGTGAAGTTCTGAAATAGAATGGGCGGGAGGATCAGTCAGATGCAAAACTTTCAGTGTATGTGCACTTATCTTACATCTGAGTTTTCTGTAACATTCAACCCAGTCCCCTCCCAACCTCCTCCTGACCACTCATCTCTTTATCTGTCTGTTTCTCTGTGCAAACCTGACAGACAAAACATTTGCCATGATCCTCTGAAGAGATGACAGCTGCTGCCATCCTTGTTTTCCTCATAAAATAGGCCACAATGTGCTCACAGACATGAGATAGGAACTGGCTTTGTGCAGTAAGGACAAATGACTGTCATCCACTCTATAGACATCCTGGGCATACACACCTAAAAGCACAGAGCATGATAGTGACAAAAGGAAAAAGTTTTTTTTTAATGAGTTTTTAATAGACAGTTGAGTTATTTTCTCTCCCTATTAAACCTAAAAATAAACTATTTTAAGAGGTTTTAAAATAGCTCTCTTTATGTGCAGCTTAACCTGTTTCAACACTCTTACTGTGCAGCTGCCACTCTTAATATACAAGATTAATGAATGTATTTGACAGGTTAATGCAGGCCCATCAAGGAAATCAGATTAGGAGAGCGTGAGTGTCTAACAGTGAGTGACATGCAACGAGATCTACTCTGCTGATACTAACAGAGGGAGGTGGGGCTACGCAAAACACCAGGAAAAAACCCACTGCTGGTATACACACAGACACAGCCTCTTTATCCGTAGATTCCCATCCAGGGCATGTATTTTTAGATCATCAGAGCCACAAATATAAACTGCTTCTTTATGCTTTTGTTGACCTTTTTATACAAATGACCAAAGCTCTCATCAGAAGCAATGAGGAATTACTGGTTACTCTGCTTGTTTAACCATTCTTACACATAAAAGGATCTTTAATGTTACTTCTTGTTGAATGGAAAACATGAGTCAGTAAACATCTGGATAAAAGCTCTAAAACATCAGATGTGGAAACAGTGTTTCCTTGGGATATGTGCTGTGCATAGTGTGTGTAGTTTTAATGTTTGTGTTTGCGTCAGCTGTACCGGTCCTTTACCAATGACGAGGATGACTTTGGGTCGCGGTCTCAATGGATCAAACACCTCGTACTCCTCTATGAGCTCCGCTGTCTCTGACAGGTCTGAGTCGCTTTCGATGGAGAACTGGCTGATGGGAGGGAGGCGGTCATACCGTCTGTATGGAAAATTAGGGCTGTCGGGCAACACTGAATGGAACAAAGAAACACACAAGCACAGAATTATAAGGTGTAAGTGTAGACAAATACATATAGGACCAATGGCCCTGTTTCTAACCGGCATGAATCAAGAACAGTTGAATTTGTGAGGTTGTCAGGTTCTGCCGTTATGTTACAGTCCTGTGGTCTCGATGCAGGAGATCAATTTCCCAATAGAAGTGGGTGGTGCTTTCACTGGAGGATAAGTCAGTAAATTAAAAGAAAGTCCATATAGGATTTCCTATCAGTGCTCAATATTAACTATTTATCAACTATATTGATATCTGTAACCATTTTCATGTTATAAGCCATCAAAATATGGACCACTATAAGTAAAGGCACATTTTTAATATTTCAGAAATCTGTCAAAAAGACAAAGACAACAACGAAGATGACGAAGGCAACACCGGACACAGTGCCTTCACAATAGCTCATGGCCTATTGGCTGGTGAGCTAAATAAGTGTTATGCACACTTTACTGATGTTAGTTTAGTTTCACTGATATAGCCTGTTGACAGCAGAGGAGTGCAATACTTTTAGAAAATAACACCTTGAATCAAAACAACTTGTAGATAATTTATCATGATAGATGAAATCAATCACTGGTAAACAGACAAGATGGAAGACAAACAGTCCAAATGTTTTATTTAATCATTGCACCAAAAGGGTTATTTCATTTGCAGTGACTTAGTTTGAAACCTGCACAAATTCAGTTGCAGTAAACACAATTAAGCCTGTCTAATGAGTTTACTCGAGTTGGTGTTTATTTTTCTTAACCTTACAATATACACAGTGCACACACATTAACCCTGTTGGGTGATTATTGGCTGCATTGTGAATTATTTGTCATGTTAATCTTTTGTGTATTTGTCTTTGTCTGTAGTTACTGGTGGCTGGTGGGAGGTTTCCTCCTGGTTTGGCAAAAGTTGTGGCAGAAAAATGAACACTGTTAAATGCTGGAGCCAGCTCATCAGACCGAACCATAGACTGTGGTGTTATGGGGGGATTTAGTTTTAGTTGGGTTTGCTTTGTATTTAGTTCTAGTAACCATCCATTTTGTTTTCCCCTTGTGTGTCATTTGGTTACTCCAAGCTACTGTGCACGTTCCCTGTGTCACAGTGTCAGGACAGTTTGTTCTGTACTTTCTTGTTTAGTTGTTGTTATTTTGAGTACAGTTACATTGCACTGACCTCTTTGATAGGTCTAGTTATTATACTTTAGGCTCTGTGTTGCTGTTACATTTCAAATGGAGGAAAAAAAATGCCTGTTTGACATTTAAACCTATTTACTACTTTACTGCTTGATCCCTGACACTATAATTTGGCAAATATGCAAGAAGTTAAAGACAGACATCTTGTACCTTATAACAACTGAAAGTGTCGTGCACCTATATGAATGGTTCACAAGCAAAGACTTTTTGTACCACTTGTTTTTGCAGTAAAATCAGCTTCACATCCCATTTCCAAAGCGTCAGTATCTCAAAAAATAATGAACATACAAGGCTGAAATTCTGTATGGAATTTTATCAGGAAAAAAACATTTCCTGAAAGCATGAAGCAAATTAGCAATGGTCACTTGGGACGTCTCTGGTCATTTCACATGTTATAGAGCAGGGATGTCAAACATATGGCCTGTGGGCCAAAACTGGTCCACCACAGATTCCAATCTGGAAGCAGGATGAATTTGCGAAGTGCAAAAATTATACTTTTATACAAAATGTTTTACTTTTAACAGTATTATGTCTGTTACTAAATGTTTCGGGTATTTGAGTATTTGTAGATCCACTGTGATCAGTAATGCACATGTATAAATGATAACTTCAGGCATCCATCCATCCATTTTCTGAACCTGCATCATCACAAGGCTGACATATAGAGACAAACAAACACATTCACACCTATGGGCAATTTAGATGAACCGATTAACCTATCAATGCATGTCTTTGGACGGTGGGAGGAAGCCGGAGTATCCGGAGAGAACCCACACAGACACGGGGAGAAGACGCAAACTCCACACAGAAAGGTCCCACCGACTGGTGTTGGAATTGAACCCAGGACCTTCTTGCTGTGAGGCACGAGTGCTACCCACTGCACCACTGTGTCGCCCAAACTTCAGGCATAATATTGTTAAAATTGCTATTGTTTTTCTTCAGAAAATTCAGGTTGTTCAGGTTATTCACATTTTTTTTTGTCAAAGGATAGTTTGTAAATGTAAACTTTTTCATAATTTAATTTTATTTTTTTATACTAAATCAAAGGCAAAAATGTGAATTTAGGCCTTTTATTTTCCCATGCTGTATTTTTGCTGTAATTGAATTCCTCTTCTAATGTGGTGCATTGTTTTGTCTTGTACACACTGAAGTACTGAATGGTTTTGGATACAATAAAAGACAGAAGACAGATGAACAGATATGTTAACCTTTGGAAAGGATTCAAACTATAAAGAGAAAAAAAAATCTGATGTTCAGCAAGATATATATTTGAATATGTGAAAATCCATCCACTCATTCTTTTCAAAGCTGATTTTAGAATTGTAATTAACAATATTTTTTATTGCCAAAGAATTGGTCCATTATTTCCTTGATTAGTGAAATAACTGGGCTATCAAATGTCAGAATATGGTAAAAATATTTTTCCTAAAACTCAGTGATGTCCTGAAATGTCTTGCTTTATTCAGAAGTATGCTCAGTTTACTCTGACAGAGGATGGAAAAAAAATCAGAACATACACTTAGAATCTGTAATCATCATAATTGGTTATCAAAGTCATTGTTGATTAATTTAATGGTCAAAAAACAAATCAATCAATCTATTAATCATCATAGGGCTACTGCCAGTCCCATTTCAGATTCCAAAAACCAACAGAGTCACATCTGTTTTAACATTTATACAGTAATATAAATAGAGGTGAACATGTCAGTATGATGCATTCACACAGAGGCTGTTTGATTCTGTTCGGTAATTATACTGATGTCTCTGATGATGACAGCACTGATTATACAGCCCATAAAGACAATAGGAAATTTTGCTAAAGATAGAAGACTTTAAAACATGCTTTTTGAGAGAAGAGCTGCAATAAATTGTGCACAGAACTGGCATTATCTTCATACTTTGTATTATACGCTTGTGCATGGCACTGATATTACTATTGTACTTATGACTATAGATGTACATGTACCACAGATAGATTTCATGTGAGCTCATTTTAACAAAGCTCTTGTCAAGAATAACACATAATCTAAACATTACACAAGGTTTCAATGGTGGTTAATGTTGCCCTCATTTCTTTTGCCCTCATTTCTTAAACATTACTAATGTATGAATATAATAAAACCAGGCCATAATAAGTGCATTAATGAGGTAAAAGTGCTGTGCAAGAGCAGAGTAAAGAAGAAAAGAGGTTTTGCTGATGCTTCAAATATCCGTTTTGCTTTAAAACCAGATGCAGGTAGAGGTTTCAGGAAGCAACAGTTCAGAAGATGTGTCAACTGATTGCTCAAGTCTAGCTAAATAACAAGACATACAGCTCATACGACACAGCATTTCAACACATTTTGATCTGTTAAAACAGGCTGGAACCAAAGCGATATCTATGTCCTGCCTAATTATGTCCTCTTATACACTGGTGGATATCCTGCAATAGTGTTTCATTCCTTTCTTGCAAATGTTTAAAAAAATTTTTTTTGTATCAGAATATTACAAAAAAAAAAAAACATGATAAATCTGAATTTCATAATTCTTAAAATGTTATACTAGCCTCACAGCAGTGTGATGTGAGTGATGTATAGTGTATGCTGGATTGAACAGGCAGCTTTTAGACCAAAAGACCAACAGCCCTGTAGCTCACTGGCATGTTCTATCAAAAATCAATTACAACTTATTCTAAAATCCACAATCTCATTCAGGCTCTTCTAGTGCCCTTAAAAATATCTAGGAGATTTGGGAGAGACAATCTCAGATGATATGTGGTCATCAATTTGTGCTATAAGATTTGAAATGAATCCAACCAGTAGTTTCAGAGAAGAAGTATAGATATTGGTGACCTTGAATTTGACCCTTCAAGGTCACTCAAGGTCAAAGGTCATTGACCCAAATGAAAGTTCATATATAATTTCCTATCAGTGCTCAGTAGTAACTACAATGATATCATTAACCATTTCCATGCTATAAACTATCAAATTGTAGCCAATTATAAGTAAAGGCAAATTTATATTTCAAAAATTCATCAAAAATTCAAAAGTCATATCATCTCAAAACTGTGAAATAAATTTTGTAGACATTATCCCAAGGAAGCTACATATGAAATTTGAAATTAATCTGACCAGTAGTTTTGTCAGAGAAGATGCTTGAAGAAATTGCTAACGAAGACGACGACGACGACAATGAAGACGATGACAATAATGAAGATGACAATGAAGACGACGGCAAAGACGACGGCAAAGACGATGGCGAAGACAACAACGAAGACGATGATGAAGACAACAGGGAAGACGATGACAAAGACGACAAAGATAACAACGATGATGAAGACGACGACAAAGACAATGATGTAGATGACGACAGACACAGCGCCTTCACAATAGCCCATGACCCACTGGCCGGTGAGCTGTGTGAATATCTGAATCTAAGGCAGACCAAATGAAACAATGCAAATGAAAAGAGGGCTGTATTGGAAATAAACTTTGTGTTGCAAATTTAATGCTTTGCATAAGTAGTCCTTCCTGATTTGGTTAAACCTGCTTGAAGCTACAGCTGACCAGTAACTGATGAATGAGGGGCCTTTCAGTTTCCAAATACAGGTTAATTATTAATTGTTAACGTGTTCTTTTCATGGAAGCTCCAGAAATGAGTCTGGATTCATCTCAGTATCAAAGTTGACAAAGTTTATTCTGACCACAAATAAGATAGATACTCAGTGCTGAGGACTCAAAGAACAATGAGCCCCGAACAAGAGATGAATCATACATTTATTTCCCTATGGGTGACTCGCCCTTACAAATGGGTTGGTTTTTAACTTAGCTTTATCTAACTAGATCAAGCAGAGGTGGGGCCCCAACTCTAAATAAACTTACGCCAACAATAAGTTTACTTCTTATCACCTATGTCTGACAATACTACGTGTGTGAATGTGTGTGTATAGATGTGTATCTAAAGGAGGAACACAAGATACTTAACTCCGATGCATACAGATGTTTTCTATCTTAACAATCTTAACATATTGACCAACTATTTAAACTAAAACAGGGTAAAACATAAATCTGGTCACAAAGAACTTATCACTAACTTTATTGAACTAAAACAAATTAAACAAATTTTTAAACCTTAACTACTAACTAATACAACAATTCATCCTAATACTTCAATATCTGAATTAAAATAATATTTCATAATTGTGCATATT
Organism: Apogon hyalosoma; assembly: GCA_037367295.1. Classification (NCBI taxonomy): domain Eukaryota; kingdom Metazoa; phylum Chordata; class Actinopteri; order Kurtiformes; family Apogonidae; genus Apogon; species Apogon hyalosoma. The sequence continues at coordinate 28,424,789 of JAPQRP010000011.1, read as the reverse complement.
TTTTTCATTTTAGTAACAGATTGTATGGGGCAGTAAAGCAGCATAGCCATGTTCACCAGTCTGCATACCCAAGGATGCTGTTTCAATGATCTGGAAGCAGGTTTTGAACTCAGCCAGTGTTTTGCATGTGGTGTGAATCTGTGGGTGCCTAGCATCTCAGCAAAATGCTTCCAGCGCTTCTTAAAAAACTAAGTCTAAGAGTAATGCACACAGCTGCACTTCACACTGTAGCTGAAGACCACTACTGTAGAGAGTAACACAACAGATTTACAAAAACTGTATCTACACTGATGCTTATGAGCATACAGCACAAAGGCCAAAACACTTAAGTTTTCAAACAGAGATTTACTTTAAACATGTATCTGCAAGGGAGATGTACAGAAATGCTAACAGTATTCTTAGAATGAAGTGAAGTGGAAAATAAATACACAGTGCTATGGGGCAGTGCTCAATGCTCACCATTTCTGAAGAGAGACCTGCGTGACTGGCCCCCATTGAGTGGGGGTAGGGACTTCTTCTCCTGGCCCACAAAGGTATCCCACCGGACCTTGTCTGTTCCTCCAAGCTCCCTGACTTTCTTCAGACAGCTCTCCAAGTAGTCGATAGGGTCATCGGGCCGGTAGTACATCAAACCTGTCAGCAGGCTCTGGAGAAACAGCGCAGGAGGACATGATGAGGTACAGAGCGAGAATAATAAAGAGAGGGAAGAGCTGTTTGTTCAGGCATCGACAGATCTTTGTTATGATGTGTTGTTCTGTGACGCCGTTGCGGTGACAACCAGCCTGCCCTAATGAGGAGACGTTGTAAAGTGCAGATCTGGTTGTCTTGGCATGGCACCTCGAAGGAAATACAGCATCTCATTTTGTTACATGCCCGTGTAATTGAACTGAGCCTGGTCAATAAAAACACAGCCCAGATGACCCGTTGTTGTCTGTGGTCGACTGACAAGTGTGAGAGCCAAGTCAGTGCCAGAACACAAGTGAAGTAAATGTGTGTTTGCTTGACATTCGTCCCTCACTTTACCCTGAATATTTTCAAACCATACCTTCCTCTTAGACTTCCTTCTACATCTCCACCCTCCACTGTCTGGAACAGATTCTCACTGCAGCCGGCAGTAGGAAAACACACAGCTCTCCCCAAGTGAAAACAATCTGACGTACTTACTTACTTGATTTACAATGAATACACTTTATGTGAGCAGCAATTAGCAATAAAATTACATTATGATGTGGCACTTCACTGCTCCGTGTAATTTCAACTGGCTGTAAATAAACAAGCACTGATTGCCTGCATACATAAGCTGCACTGCACAGTCTAATTAAGTGGATGAGTCAATTCCATATTCCCTAAGGAGAATGATATAATATAGCCTATTCTTAAAAGTTATCTGACTATAGTGCTCAGAAGTGAGTTTGTGGTGGTTTTATTTTAGCACTTTTATCTTCTGTTAATTGCCTATTACCATAATATCCCTAGGCCTGTATAGAAACTATATTATATATGTAGAAATGTTTTCATCCTTCACACTGTCACTAAAATGCATTCTGTCCTGTGTGTCATGTGGTGCCATTTAAGTCTTATGAATTATTTTTGGACATTTTGCAGCATCCCCAAGAGTTTGATCTTCATATTGAAGTGTCCAGAGGTGAAAGTCTCATATGAAGTGAGCCCTATACACCATATACAGCCTATCTTATGGTGAGTTTGATTTCATTATATCTACATCTACATGCAGTATTTATTTATTTATAGATGCCGGTACAAAGATCTGTGTGCATTCAAAAATAACTGCAAAGAACTGCACAGAATTTGAAGACTTGTTTTTTCAAATTTGTTTTCAGCCTTTTGATTTTGATTAAGTATAGCTTTCACAAATGCGTTCACATAGACACGCATGCCATTCAACACCTGAAGGAACCTAACTAGAGCAAATCACAAATGTGAATCTATGAGGTGATACTAGCAGGCATTTTAGAATGCATCTGGAAGCAAACATGAATCTTTGTCCATATAATAACGCTGCTGCCAAATTGCAGGTATCTCGGTCATTTAAGCCCCACAAAAACACACGCCGTGGCTTACCTCAAATAGTTGAGGTATCTCCCGCCGTGCGAGATACTCCTTGGCATCGTTCGTATTCATTTCCTTGTTTCCTCAAATCTCAACTTGTGTGGAGCGTCTTCTTCTAGTCTCCGTGCGCCGTCACTTGCGCTTTGGTTAACAAAAACAGAGCTTCAGTCAATTTCCTCTCAGTGCATGTTTGCCTCGTGTAGACTTCACTACTGGATTCCTGCCGGCGATACCACCGCGCCACCCTCCTCTCGTGGTGATGCAAATGCGTGGCTTGTCCGTCTTCCTCCCACAGCGCTCTGCTTCCAACACGCGCCGTGTGTGTGACTGACGTTGGCACCAAGGTTGCGCGCTGTGCCAAATAACGCGCACCGCCTCGACCTGCTGCAACCCTCTGTCATGTATGCTAACTTTGAATGGTAAATGTAGTGGCTATAAAAGCTAATTTAATAGGAAAATACATATATTCATTTATTTTAGGTTTTTATTCCCATGTGTGATGGATGCGCCTCAACCATTTTGACTTTTAACAAAACTATTCTCACCATTTTGTGTTATCAACATTCTGCAGCCACTAATAAATTATAGTCCACATAATTACTACTGCACAGCTACATTTTCACTGTAGTCCATGAAGTTGGAATAAAATGGTGTTACCTCTTCTCATGAAATAATTGCAACAATGCGATTCTTTCTTGATAGATAAAGCGTAACTCAGTATGTTATCATTGTACCAGTCAAAGGTCATTATTGATGTGTGTAAATAGGAATAAAAAGAGGATATGTCTGGGGAAAAAAAAAAATCCAACTTTATGGGCAACAGCTGACAAAAGCCATAGAGTATGGTACAACTTGTTCTCAGGTTGAACTGTAGGTAAAAATAGTAGATTCAGGTATTAGGTGGTTCACTTCTGCAACTTTATTTTGGGTTTTCCATCGTTTCCATAGGCGTTTTTTTTTTTTTTTTTTTGGAGAGCCAGGATCAGGCCAATTTGTTTTTTGTGTTATCTGCATTGGATTTACACCTTATTGTCCACTAATCCTCTTGACAACTGCTGCTGACTTTGAGTCTCCTTGAAGGTTATATCACTAAGCGGCATGAAATTAGTTTAGTAACACTGTGATGTATAGGAAAATGACGCCATTTCCATCTGACTAGCAACAATTTATGTACAGCCAAAAATCAGCTGCTGAAAAAAACCAGAACTGCCAGACAGAAGAAAATGCCAATTTGTGGATTTAAAGGGGAATAATGATTACATTTATGTGGTAGAGCTGCTGTTTGAGCACTGTCCTTGCCTTTGCATTTTCTAATGTGATGTGTTAGGGATGGATGTTAATGTGATGAGCTCAGAACAGGTGCGGGGAGTGATGCTGCAGGTCAAAAAGCAGCTGAAGTCGAAGCTGTCTGAAAGATTAAAGTGGTTGGCACACTGTTAGGGCTCTCTGCTGTGCATCAAAATTGACACTGCTGTTGCTTTTCCAGCAGACCTTCAGCTCGGTGTGCTATAACATTACATTAGAATTACATGAGGCATATGTTTTTCCCTCATACGGCTCTCAGACCCTTATGGCTACACTTCAGCTCTAACATGACATGCAATCAGATGTCTGACTCCTGTAATGCCACACTGATGGGGCTCACCTTTAATATGGTTGTTTTCTTTCTGTTGAATAATATCTGCGAAAATGATGATAAACTGAATCAGAAACTCTTTCATTTAAAACCCTTAGGTATCACTCTAAATGATCTACCTCATAATGCAAGTAAAACAAGTCAAACAAAGCAAAGCAAAACACCAATGAAATATACAGCAAAAGTCATTCATGTGTATGTCCTGGTATTGCATCTCTGTAAGCTATTGAAACCACAGACATACCTGAACGAGACATATGATTTTCAAGCAAACTGCATGGCAACCTGAAAGAAATATTCACAGTTTTGACAGTCAAAACATGCTACATTAACCCTGCTTCTCAAATGAGTAAAACAGGCACACAATGAATTCATTTAGTGTGATTTACCTTTACTTGTGCTCATAGACATTACTGTCATGGTCATATACAGATTGATTTTGGTGTTTCTCAACAGAATTCTGTATCTGGCCATGTAATGATAAGCTGCTCAAGCTGCAATATCTGATAACTATGTTGAGCAGTTAAGATTGCATTCAGTTTATAGCTTATCAGCACTGACCAACTGAAAGTAAAATAATTAACTTTTATTTTTGTGACTGTAGAAACAAACCATTACTTGCCAATAATGCCAATAACATTCAGAACCTTACTTAAGGAGAAGCATTCTTAGTGAAACATAGATACAATATGAAATGTTGAAGTAAAATGCAAGAGGGAAAATAGTCCCTCAGTGTTTTGCCATTGCTCTATGATGTTTTTGGATTGTTGCTGCATTAAAGTGGCATTATACTTCTGTGCATGTTTCCAGTCATTTGGACCACTGTACACTTTTGAGTAGTTTAATCTATTTGAGTGTTTGAATAGAAAACCATTATGTGTAGCATCTCTATCCTGTGAGATTTAAGAAATCAGCTTTTCCATCAGCTCAGACAAACATACCTGTTTTACAATTCATGACTTTACATTGCTTAAGAAGGAGGGGCATATGAAACTTAACCCAAAAAGGAACATTTTATCCTTCAGCTCAAAATCATCAGAGTTTAAGATATGTGAGAAAGAAAAATTAAAATCTGAAAAGTAAGCAATGCTGTTTTAAAAATATAGTAGGGTCAAAAGTGCTGTGTTTATCCAGTGTGTTGTATGACTACAAATTTGCATAAATGGAAATGGGAGTACACGGACCTCAAAATTGTACTTCAGTGAAAATCTTGTTAGTCTATGTTGTTGTACTGTGATAGTTTGGTGTGCATGTATACCCAAAAAGGTGTGCTAAAGGTTGGCAATAACCACTCAATCAATTTCTGCATTTTAATGTATTTAGGTGCATTTGGACCTGTTTGTGTCTGCCTGCTGTATGTGTAATTACATGTATAATTATGTAGAATTAAAACTTTTAAGATAAGATTTTATTGATCCCTCAAAGGGGAAATTCAAATGTCACAGGAGCACAAGTGGTATCAAATACAGTGAAAACAAAGAGAAATATATATATTTCTTAAGTGACTAAAAATGACAAAAAAGTGTTAAACAAAATAAAGTGGCAAGTTTGCAGATAAGAGACATGGACCAGATGCAAAAGTCTGTTAGAAGAATGAGCAGTATGTAATTTATCACTACTTTTGATCTGTACGTTCCTTTTCTCTTACATTACATGGTAACCCTTCTCGACTTACTTGATTTGTTTTGATTCCTCCCGTCCACTCCTCATTCATCAAAATGAAGCTTTTATTTTGAAATGCACCAGACCCAAAATATTTCCGGGGCGGAGCCACCGGTTATGACTTCCTGGGTTGTGCATACTAACTGTGATGCACAATGAAATTACCGATTTCATTAAGTTTATTTGCGGCGTATTTCGTTGCGGGTAGGGCGAACATAGAGGTAGGTGTATATTCTGGACATAAAGCTCATAGTAAAGATGATATTTGTGTGTTTATACATTGTTTAGTCCGAAATATCGTTTCCGCGTTAGCCTGCAGAGACATCATGCTAGCCTGTAAACTGCTGATAATCTTGGTGCCTTGTATGAGTCAAATCAACACGAAATTATCATTTACGAGTCGCGTTTTCTTCTGTTGTCCAGGAAAATGTTGGACAGTTCTTCAGCAGTGGTCATACCAACAACTGGGCAGTCCTGGTGAGTGCTCTTATGCATTACATCTTTGCAAAACGACATGCTAATTGACTTTCTCAAGGGTGTGAACAGCATAGCTTTCTTCCCAGTGATTGCTTTTTTCTTTTTCAAATATGCGGTTTCTGTGTGTGAATAAATAGGTGTGTACGTCCAGATTTTGGTTTAACTATCGTCATGTAGCCAATACTTTATCAGTCTACAGAAGTGTGAAGAGGCTGGGCATCCCTGATAGGTAAGACTGGTTCTGTGTTTATTTAATTTATTTGACCTTTATTTCAGCAGGATAGACAGATTAAGAACACATTCTTATTTAGGTTTGGAGGATTAATGCTGGTTATTATTAACCAGAGCTGCCAAAGATTCCTCTCAAATGAATTTCATGAAAGTCATCATTGTCATGTCAGGCACGTATTGAAAGTTATAATCATTCGTGAGCATTCTGAGGAAGTATTTTATCTTGCCTTTATTGAAGCGTTATCGTGTTAATTTGTCACAAAATGTTTCTGTTACTTTGTACGCCAAATATACCTTTTTCAGTTTCTGTGAGTGTCCACTTTGTGTGATTTAGTTGACTGACTGAATATATTTTATAGAATAATCAAACATAAAAATAAAGAGGTCATATGTCAATATACATCAAGAAAATTTTGTTAGTGTCATATTCATCGATGTATAATTTGTAATTTGAAGTGATAGTATCATATGATATAAAATATACATTATAACTATTAACATGGTTAACATACAAAACACTACATTACACTACAGACAATATATCATTGGTTACATATACATAATTTTAATTCTTTTCACACATGTATATAATTACAACAAGAATTCAAGATGATTACATGCTTTTGCCAACAGAATAGATCTGAAAACACTGCCACCGAGATGCTCATGAACGCTCACAATTTTCAGTATGTGCCACATTGTCATGAAATTCATCCAACCAATGATCCTGTGTCATAGTATGTGACTACTCTGTAGTTATTTAAATGACACCAAAGCTAAAAATGATGGAAATCATAAATTAACTCATGTCAGGATACCAGGATGATATGTTACCTATAGTCATGTATCATAATCAACATTAAACCTCTACTTTACATCATTATGTTTGTGTAACTGTAGGTGAAAACTGACCGTACAAAGGAAGAAAAAGCAGGATTTATGTTCACTGCAGTGTGGCAGTTTTTGCATACTCATGTCTAGTCATGTGTCTGTGTTAAACTTATTTTTTCTTTCTCAGCCACATAGTTCTGATGCTGGCCGATGATATGGCTTGTAACCACAGAAATCCTAAACCAGCCACAGTCTTCAGCCACAAGAATATGGAGCTGAATGTGTATGGTGATGATGTGGAGGTGGACTACAGAGGATATGAGGTCAGTTTATTGTTTTCACTGATCAACTTTTCACAAAAAAGTAAACTTTACTGTTTTTAACTTGTAGTCCTTGGAGATTATACTGTCTAGATAAAACCTTTCTCTAATACATCTTAACTGACTTCAAGAAGTAATTTCCCAGTGTATGAACTACTCCTTCATGATTGAAACAAGTTATTTTATCATAAGCAATACATGTAAATTTTACTATAACAACTGCATGTTAAACCTGTAGATCTTTTTCTACTCCAGGTTCAGTTATGTGCATCTGACAGTGTGCACATATTTGTACAGCATAATGACATTTGTTGTGGATTAATTGCCATGCACATAATTATTACTGATGATTTGTCCCTTCTCAGGTAATTCCATATCACAGTATAATCATAATAATAATAATTATAATAATAATCTTATCAATAAGAAAATCTATTTAATGGCATAAAAATTGCAAAATAAATAAGGAAAGCTATTACACACAAACTGTAGATTGTGTGTGTGTGTGTGTGTGTGTGTGTGTGTGTGTGTGTGTGTGTGTGTGTGTGTGTGTGTGTGTGTGTGTGT
>JAPQRP010000011.1:28400488-28414734 GCA_037367295.1 Apogon hyalosoma | reverse complement strand
CACAGATTACATTTAATCGCACTTTTGTCCTTGAGTGAAGAATGTGAACAGTGAAATCAGTGCTGCAGAGGTAATACATCTATAGCACGGGTGTCAAACATATGGCCCATGAGCCAAAACCAGCCCGCCAAATAGTCCAGTCCGGCCTATGGGATGAATTTAGTGAAATGCTAAAATTACACTGAGATATTAACAATCATTTTATTTCAAGTTCCACATTCAGCCCAATTCAATCTCTAGTGGGTCAGACCAGTAAAATGCGATCATAATATCCTGTAAGTTATGACAGCTCTAAATTCTTCTCTTTGTTTTACTGTAGAAAAAAAGTAAAATTACTTATACATTTTTACATTTACAAACTATCCTTTCTCAAAAAATGTGGATAACCTGAACAAATATGAACAACCTGAAATGTCGTAAGAAAAGTACAATTTTAACATTATACATGTTACTACATATTTTGTGAGTTTGTAAATCCACTGTCATCTGTAAGTTTTAATGCACATGTTTAAATGATAAACTGAGGCATAATATTGTTAAAATTGCAGTTATTTTTCTTGATAAATTTGAACTTTTTTCATAGTTCACATTTTTTTAAAGGGTTGTTTGTAAATGTAAATATTTTCATAATGTAATTTTACTTTTTTCGCTCTAAAACATAGAAAAAAGTTTTGAGTTGACATTATTTATATATTATTATGTTATTATTTTTACTGGTTCAGCCCACTTCAGATCATATTGGGAACTAAAATGCGTTTGATACTCCTGATCTATAGTAATCTCAAGATAAACAGTTGGTAGCACTGATTCGCTGTCAGGTATCATTAAATGATAAAGGGGGCACAATGAGGTGACACAGCTCAAAAGGTCGAGAGCAAGGTGGACATAGTGATGGAAATATGACATTTTTCATTTCATACAGCTGTTTTTAAACAAGAGAATGATCATGATGATGTAAAATAATAATATTTGGTTTGCTCAAAAAATTGCAACCAACAATACAATAATAGGGGCAGGCTTGCATATAATATGTGATAATAAAAGTGGTATGAAAGACATGTTGATTTGTAGTTTAACTCAGCCATGTTATGCACATATTGGCTGCACAGCACCAAGAGGGGCATCCCATTCTCAACAACATAACAACATGTTTGTAAGTGGAGCTGTGCTTAATACTGATAGTCCAGTGTATGATCTGTTGACAAGGAAATGATTTGGTGTCACATGCATCCTTCAATAGAGGAGCACCATGGCTACTGGCTCATCTGTTTTATCAATAAACATTGAACTCCTAATCTGTGTTTGCTGTTACATTGTGAATGTGTGCAAGAAAAAAATGACAAGGATGGGAGCGGGAGAAGGACTGAAAAGCTTAGAGTAATTGATTTTCACAGTTTAATTAAAAGATAAGTAAAGAGGACAAAAATGCTGACCTTTGCCGGCCCTCTCGTCTAAGCCACCATGTGTGTAGAACTTGCTTTCCTTTCCATGTTTCAGGTGACCGTGGAGAACTTTCTGCGTGTTTTGACTGGAAGGCTGCCACCCAGCACTCCACGCTCCAAACGCCTCCTCTCTGATGACCGAAGCAACATCCTCATCTATTTGACAGGTAATTAAATGAAATACACCACTTTCACTTGTATTTTCCATCTGCTCTCCCTATCGGGCTTGAAGCTGTATTTCATTTAAGCATAATATTTTATTTTCAGTGTATTTCCTTTGTTTTAGTATCTCCCTGGGTATAAATTAATTACTCCACACATTTCACAGAATTTCTTTAAACAACTTTCAAAGAAAGTCTGTGAACATGCTCTTTTGACCTTTTTTAGATGAAGAAAATTACAGGTGCAAGAGTTTTTGTAAATTGCACGTAAAAACCAGATGCTCTGTTGTTTGCTGAATGTAGCTGCCATCCTCTCTGCATTAGTACACTTTCAGCTGTTTAACCAGCTCATACTACTATCTTGTTGCTTAACTTGCAGTCTGTATCCTGTTTTGTGTTTCCAACCAGTAGCAAATGAATTATTCATTGGTAAATGTGTGTGTCTCTGTTTAACAGGCCATGGTGGAAATGGCTTTCTGAAGTTCCAGGATTCAGAGGAGATTAGTAATGTGGAACTGGCTGATGCATTTGAGCAGATGTGGCAGAAGAGAAGGTAAATAGATTGGAGAACAACTGCAGCTATAATTTATTTATAGTGTAGCATCACTCACTGAGTCTTGTAGAAGTGAAAGGAACCCACAAGGGAACATCAAATATAATTTTTTTTCTGGTTTAAGTTCACGCTAGCTGTTTTTCCTCTCAGGGCCAATTAGCTGTTCAGGAATGATGATGTAAATTATGGCGCTCTAGGGATTTATATATGTGCATCTTACAGATGAGTTTCTGCATAACAGATATATATGTTTCTCAGTGCTCTCTGTTCACACAGCTGAGTGATCATTTGTCTTCGAAGGTGCACAAGTAAGGTGGAATATGCAAATAAACTGTAATGGTTTCCAGTAGAGTAATCTCTGCTTCATTGCCACAGATTTCTGACAGTCCTTCCCTTGTATACCACCTATACAGCTGTGCATAAATGCATAGTGAGATATAATGAAGTCAGTGTAGTCAGAGTTCCCTGCATCTTCCTGGAAAAATGAACTGGTGTGAGTGCATCCTGCATTTCTTCATGTAAAGAGGTTGGAGGACCTGAATTTTTGTCAAGGCATTACATATTTCCATCATGAACTCACTCACAAATTGTTGCAGCTCCAGTTTTTTCAGTATCAAGAGACTAAGTCATTCACTTCAGTCATTAAGAAACTGACTGAAATTATGTGGCAACAACTGTTAACAGTTATTTAACCATTTAAGTTGCACCTTCTCAAGCATGCTTTGTTATATCTGATAAACTAAATGTTTCTTTTTATGGGGTTGCTCATTTCAGCTGTAGCCTAGGAAAAACATAGTAAGATTTTTTTCTCACTATTCTCAGATGTTATTACAGAAATAATTTATTAATTTAACTATCCAAATAGGTGAAAATATGATTAGCATTTAAAAATATCTTACCGGTATGTGATGACTTGTGTTCCACATGTTCAATAAAAGCAGTACACCCCATGATAATAATACAATGCAATGACACAGTTTTTTGAGAATGATGTGAATTTTGCTGATTTTTGCTTAAACATTACCTTTTAAATGAATGTAACACAGACACTTTGTCACTAGTACAGCAGGGAAAATACTACTGCAGATGGAACGCTTTGGTTTTATAAATGGAATGCTGTTTTTTTTGCAGGTGCTGTGGTGTTGAATTTGAGAATCACTGGGAACTAAAGAGGCTAAAGCTGCTTTCTGCTGCCGATGCCTCTGTTGTCCTCCAGCTCTATCAATAGAGAGCGTCTGGGTTACAGTCAGACCTCAGGCTGTTAGATAAAAGCTTAGTGACGCCAGCTTTGATGCTGATGTGATAATTGCAGGCGTCAACTGCCAAATTACAGCCACCAATGAGACTTCACATCTCCTTTCAATTGTTTCCAAGCCACCTCAGCCCTATCATGTTTAGCTTGTAGGGAAATAAGTTCCACTGATCTTTTTACTTTAATAGGGGAAAAAATTAAGGAAGGAAGGAAATGACAGAGGGAGGAAGGGAGAAACTGTGTATGTGGGCGTGTTACTGGGGATTGAATGGAGCTGTTGGTTTTTCTTGGTCACCATAGCAACTGCAGTATGATAGATGGTCATAAGGTTGTGTGTGATAGCATATTTTATTTGGAACAAATGAATGGGCTTTCTGCATTCTCTCTTCAGTTTGGCTTAAGAATGTATACAAGTATGTATGTGGGTCTGTGATGAGCATTACTTATGTTATATTATGTTTGTTTATACAGCCACATCTTGGCTCATTTTAGGGGACAATGTGCAACCATCCATAATAGAAATCACTCTGTTTGGGGGTTGAGACTCAGGGTTAGGTAAGGTCATGTGAATGTTAATCAGTACACTATCCTGAAAAGGATGGAAATGTCTCTGTGTGTGTTTGTATCTCCAGATACAATGAGCTGCTCTTCATCATTGACACCTGCCAGGGTGCCTCCATGTATGAGAGGTTCTACTCTCCCAACCTCATGGCTTTGGCAAGCAGTCAAGTGGGAGAAGACTCTCTGTCGGTCAGTGAACAGCATTTTGTATGTCACAGACTAAGAATCACTAAATATGGCAGCTCTACTTAACACACCCAGTGTTGTCACATTATATTAGGTCTGAATTCTGAACATGTTCAGGGTTTTCCCTAGGTTTTCAGTGTTCTTAGGTAGGGATGGGAATTGAAAACTAGTTCTTTTTGAGAACCGGTTCCCGGTAGCTCAGTTCCTTGGAATCCTTTACCTGCCACACATATGCTGCGTCACACATACGCTGCATTGTTTTGGTTTAGAACGTAGCCAACATGGTGTCGAGGCAGAAATGCTTTAAAGTATGGCTATATTTCATGCGAAAAGATGACACCAGGGCCACTTGTAACACTTGCAAAGCTTCCATTTCTTCAAAGGGGGGAAATACCGCCAATGTGCTAAAACATTTGTCCACACAGCATGCAAATCATTTGCAGGAATGTCACGTGTTTGATACGCAACTTAGTGATGCTTGTGAATCTAGCGGCAGAGTAAACACTAGGGCGTCATCTGGGCCCGGTTCGGGAGTGGAGCAACAAACGTTCTGCCCCCTCAAATAAAAGTTTCCGAAGGTAGGGAAAAGGAAAATGAGGTGCACAACAGCAGGAGACATAGGGGAATTAGTAAAAGATCTTAAGTTTTACTTTGTATGGTTGTATGGTGTGACACCCACCCTGCCATTCCCTGAACCGGGCCTGGTGTCATCTGTTATAATTATTTGTGCATACTGTATATGTTATATTTTCTGTGCAGAGATGGAAATATAAAAGTCATCCATTTGTACTCTTTTATTTCCTCACCCAATGAGAATCGGTAGGAGAATTGATAAGGAATCGTATCGATAAGCAGAATCGATAATGGAATCAGAATCATTAAATTCTTATCAATTCCCATCCCTATTCTTAGGTGCTGCCTGGGGTTTGAGGGATGATGGTGTTTGGGGTTAAATTATTACAAGCATTTGGATGTTTTTTTGGTCATACAGTACAATCCAATTACTTTGGCAAATGTATTTCTGGAGTTCTTTTCATCAGATAACAAACAGTAAGTTTCCTTTCCTTGCAGTGTTTTATAGTTTTTTGCGTAATCTTGATGATTAATTAAATGACTCTCAGTAGTATTGTCTGATTGTTCCACAATAATCCTTCTCGTCTGAGTGGCAGTTTAAATGGAATAGAGTAATATGCCTTTATTTTCATTGTACAAATAGTACAATACAATTAATAAGGAAATATTGCCACAGCAGATTCTTATGAAGACAAGTGAGTGTAACTGTCAGCTGATGACCTTCACACTTCACAAAAGTTAAAGTGTACAACAGTATGAAAAAGATCACAATGGACCAGTATTAATTTAACTGACTATTCAGTGCTTAGTTCATCATCAACATGTCCTTTTAAACATATTCCATAAGACACAACATGAGTCTGTTGTTGGTTTGATACGTCACCTCTCGACAGTACCAAATGACAATCCTTTTTCTCACACATTTGAGTGGATACTTTAAAGTCAAATTGTCAAAATATTATGTTTTGATGTCACTACTTAGCAATTAGGGTTGCTGTTATTTTCCTTCCAAAATGTTTTTTTTTCATTAAATAAAATATGCATTATGTAGCACGCCAACTGCGTAGTTAATAGTCTGACATTACTAATTATGTCACCCCGATTTGATCATTATGTGACATTTATTGATTTATCTGTTGAATACAATGACAGAATCTGACACTATTCAGAATTGCATGGCACAATTTTATTGCTCATTAAAATAAAGTGGCAGTATTTTAAGTGATGACACCCCAGGGTGCAGCGTTATTTGTGAGGAAGACAGATGACTGTTGCCTTCATATGATAATCCAGAGACAATCATTTTTAAAGGAGGCATCAATCTTCAGTTTGAATCATTATGCTAAAACAGGGGAGGAGGAGATTTGATCCACATTGAAAATGCCACTAAAAGCAGCTACTCTGCACAATAACAGAAGACAAATAGCTGCTGAATGGTGAGGCATTTAACATTCTCTCATTGTGTTTTAGCACCAGCCAGACTTGGCAATAGGAGTCCACCTGATGGACCGGTACACCTTCTACCTGCTGGAGTTCCTGGAAGACATCCATCCTGCAAGCAAAGCCAACATGAATGATCTGGTGAGGATGCATATGCGTGATTTTTACCCAGTGCACATGTAACACAGAGATACAATTGAATTATAGTTGGTAATTATTCTTTTTTCCTTGTGGGAATTTCAACAAAGAGTGGAAAAACACCTATGACAGATCAAAGCCAAAGGTACTGATATTGATGTACAGTACAGTGTAAAAGTCTTAGACCACCTTTAGCTTTGATGTTTTTGCATACCATTCTCTTCAGATACAATAAGAAAATACATGAAATAATGCACAGCATAAAAGACACACTAAAGACTGAACTAAATGTATTGTAAAGGTTGAAGTCACTGTTTAGTGTGACCCCTGACTCCATGACATGAAGCAGCATAAACAGAAATATCTGACATGTGTTGAATGAAACCTGGTATAAAACATCAGAAAATGAATGCCATACATCTTATGTCTGAACAAAAAGGGTTAATGACATGTTAAGTGCATTGGGAGGTCACACTAAATACTACCACTTTGGTTTATAGAAGCTGTTTTTTCCCTGAAACTTTTGTTTTTACCACTGTACACATTTCACATATATCCAGATATGTGTGGTCATTATAACTTCACTAAACCAACAAACCTTATGTTAGCCTAGGAGTTTTGCTCCATACTGTGCCATACTGTTTCTGACCGATTTATCACTAGTGAACCATGCAGAGTTTTAGATGTCCATTGGCTGTATCAATGAGTGTTATACAGGTGTTAATGTATGTGTTTGTGTTGTGCAGTGGAGGTCAGTGGAGGCCTTTCTTTAAAGCTCTTTTATATCAGTCTGTGAAGTAAAGTTACTGCACCATTATTATCCCCACAGGGAAATTCATTCTCTGCCTGTAACCCATCTTAATGCACAGCTGGCCATCACATAATGGGCAGCGAGCAGCCGCTATTCCTTGGATGTCAAACTAATTTTCTTTCAGCGGCCACACTCACCCCAATTTGATCTCCTGTGGGCTGGATCAGTAAAATAATAGCCAGTAAATAATGACAGCTCCAAAATGTTCTCTTTGTTTTAGTGCAAATAATATTAAATTATGAAAATATTTACATTTACAAACTATGCTTTCCCAAAGAAGATGTGAATAACCTGAAAAGAAAAATAAGTGCAATTTTAATAGTGTAATGCCTCAACTTATCATTTATACATGTGCATTATGAATCAGATCTACAGATACACAAAACATTTAGTAACAGGCATTATATTGTTAAAATTGCACTTAATTTTCTTTAGACATTTCAGGTTGTTCATATTTGTTTAGGTTATTCACATTTTATTGTTAAAGGATAGTTTGTAAATGTAAATATTTTCACAGCGTGATCCCCCCACATTAAACAAAGATGAAAATTAGGAGTTGCTATATAGTTGTATACTGTTATTTTACTTGAAATTTTATTGGGCTGAATATGGCCCCCTCTCTCTTGCTCTCTCTCTCTCTCTCTCTCTCTCTCTCTCTCTCTCTCTCTCTCTCTCTCTCTCTCTCTCTCTCTCTCTCTCTCTCTAGTGATGTAAGTGAATGTTGTGTGTAAAATAAACAAAAGGACAACAAGTGTCATTGCATCAGGGACAGACAGACTGAGTAGTACTCCACTTTTATGGGCCCAGATGTCACCTATATACATTGATTCAACTGTCCCACAACCAATTACTGTGTAACCACAACAAACAGAGGTCAACACAATATACAATTATAAATGAAGCTTTGTGGTGCTACACAAATGCCCTAGACCATTAACCATGCTAGCATGATATGGTGAAAAAGTCATATGTTGACTGTGAGTGTAGACATTTGTTTCAGTTTTAGAAAGTGTGATTCATCCAAGATATTGTTATAAACTAATTATGGCTCTGGAATACAGTTGTGGTTCAGGTACTGTGAAAATAGTGTCTTTTTGCAGACTCACAGTAGTGAGCTAGTGCCTCTTCATCTGAACTCATCTCTATCAAGTGT
Source organism: Apogon hyalosoma (assembly GCA_037367295.1). Classification (NCBI taxonomy): domain Eukaryota; kingdom Metazoa; phylum Chordata; class Actinopteri; order Kurtiformes; family Apogonidae; genus Apogon; species Apogon hyalosoma. Next base: position 28,406,464 of record JAPQRP010000011.1, on the reverse strand, counting down.
TAGTAGTCCGAGGGGAGCCAGATAAAAGTCACCCAGGGCTCGGCACTTGAAACAGAATGTCTTATACTGTGGTACGGTTATTGGCCTTTGACACATGATGGTGGGGATGGTGAGTACATGCTGCTCAGGGCCAGGGTTCAATCTCAGCAGCACCTCCCTTTTTATCTTTAACACTCCTGCAGAGATGCACTGGCCCGAGGGATCACTCCACCTCCACCCCCTCTTCCAGCACCATACAATCAAAACATCTTTAATCCAAACCCAGACTCAGACCAAGCTCAAATCAATTAATACTCATTATTCTTTCCACTCTTTATTCTTTTGTGGTTTCTGAAGATGCATTGTTTGTTCTTGTCCTATTTTCTTGGATTTAAAGATCAATATTATGGATTTTTCAGTGGAGTTTTTTTTTTTTTTTTAATTCCAGGCTCCAAAAGCTTGCTTCTTGTTGAAACCATTTGCCTCAACCTGCCCGACCCAATCCTCCTATTTGTGTTTTTTCACATTTGTTTTAGCTTCAGGTGATGAAGCTCACTTTGCTATGATTGTTTTAATTTTTTTCCATTGTAAAGTTATACAACAAACTGTTGAATCACACATAAGAGGATTAACCCACAAGTGCTTTTTAGTTGATCATGATGCACACAAATGTCAGACACCATGCCTCTAATCTTTTCCCTAGACTTTTACTTATGTTAACACCTCCCACTGCAGCTTTATCCGTGTCGGATAATGACGTGTTGCTTGGTATAATATGTACCAAAAAGCAAAGAGTTAAAATTCTTACTAATATCAAACGTTCATTTCCAGTTCCTACCTGCTACAGGCTATTCAAAATACTAAATTTTATGATAATCCTTTGCTCATTGCACCATCTTTAATATCACTTTTTAAGCTTTTCTTTGTGATATCTGATAGTAAAATAACATGAGTTTGGATTGTTGACCCAAAAAATAAACACTTTTACTTTTATTACTTTTATTGATATTGCTCATTGACTGGTGCTTTAGTGATCTTTTTATTGGTTCTTTTTTCAGGTTAGAGTTAGGGTTACAAGTCAGATTGTGACCAGAATTAATTACTTTGTAGTTACACCTCCAGCCTCCAGATCACTAAATCCACCTACTCTGAATCTATGACCAGTAGATCAAATGATGCTCTGATCATTTCGCAATAAATTCATGACTTGCCACATAGTGAAACAATCAGCTGGCCACTTTAATTCATTAACTTGTGTTTGTAGATTTGCGACAGATTTCACATGATTCCACTTGAATTTGCAAAAGATCTTTGGTATTGAGTGAAGTGATCAATTTTGACTTTAGTTCTCCAGTAAACACCACACACACTGTCATTAGGATGTGTGTGTATTTGTGTTTGAGCTACTCTGTGCTGCACTGTGACAAAGAGCTGACCCACCTCTCAGATCTGGGTTGAAAAGCACAAAAATGCATCACAGATTTATATCTTAGCTAGTTATGTTGATGTAATTCCTAGGATACATAATTTTCTATTTTTATTTCTCTAGTACTGTGAGGAAAACCAATAATGTTTGAGCTAATTGATAATTTTGCCCCTGGGGCTGTTTAATACCAGGATTTGGTCCCCATCCATAGTCACCACTGGGTGTCACAACTTAAAGCAAGAATTTCTTACTGTTTCTGAAATTTCATTGACTAATCAGTTGATTTATTTACTGAAAACAGTATCTGTGAAATTAATTTAGAGTGAAAAAGTTGTAATTTAAACAAGTGGCTCCCAGTTGGAATTTTTTGTGGTCTGTTAAACTTGTTTTACATTAAAAAAATGCACTGTTTTTATTTTGTGTGTCCATAGTTCAAAGTATGTCCCAAGAGTCAGTGTGTCTCTACTCCGGGTCACCGCACTGACCTCTTCCTCAGGGACCCAGGAAGTGTCCTGATCACAGACTTCTTTGGTAGCGTCCGCAAAGTGGAGATCACTACAGAAACCATCAGCTTGACTGACTCCATCAAGCAAGTGGAGGAGATGTAAGCTAACTTCTGTTGTGTTGTTGTTGTTGTGATTGTGTTTTAACTCAACATGTTTGTGCATTCAGATGAAAGTATGTCTTCATGTGCAATAGAAAAACAATAAGGCTCTTAATAGACCTGCAAGAATGAGCAATTAAACAAGACAAGATATTCAGTAAATGAATCTTGTAATGAAAATGTCCTCTTGCTCAATTTTAAATCAATATGAAAATATACATCCACTCATTACTATGCAGCTACGAACAGTTGGAGTCATATAGTGATTTAGGCCTAAATTAAGTGATTTTGAGGAAAGTGGATGTAAAAATCTTAAACAAGGTCATCCTCTCCATGTTTTAATTGAAGTGCCACAGGCCATATTTGTTTTCAGCTAACTAGTCTTCGATTTGTGTTTAGCCTTTCTCTCATTAGTGATATTGATTCTTCTGCTAATGATGTGTTTGAGTGCTCTGTGTTTGTCAGTCAACTGCAGACTGGTTGTTCCTGTGACTGTGTTGTGGGTGACGTAAGTAACTTAACTGCTCCACTGAGCCAACATTATAGCACCTTTTGGTCATATTTAAAGGTGTTTGTGGTTGGTAACACGTTGTTAGTAACCTGCGTTTAACAGTAATGTGTATTGGTCACTGTATTAAGTGTCCGTGAGAGAACAGTAGCATCTTGTAGATGATCTGTGGCGCCACTCTGTGGTGAAATGGAATTGATGCACACTAATTTAGTACATAGACATTGTGAGAGATGAGCCTGGTCACTAGATGGCTGTAGAGAGCCATAAAAGCTTAATGGTGCCTGCTCAGCATCCTCTGTGACTTAACTGGGTGTTTATGTCCTTATATTAACCAGATCCCTGGCTCACTTATCTTCATAATGAGGACAATCACCAAGAGTTTAAGGAAATGTGTATCTTCTGCATCAACATGCAAACAGTCTCCTGTATATAGTAACAGTAATTTGGCACCATGTAAGGAATAGATTACAGTGCTCTGCAAACACATGCAATGGAAATTGAAACATTATTAGACAATTACACTCCTCCCTTCTCCTATTAATTTCATTAAACTGAATTTTAATAGAACCACTGGGAGGTATTATAGTCAGGAATTGTAATGCATTGCTGCTAATTTCTAATTAGTGGCAATTGTAAGGCTGATTTTAGTCATTGACTGTTTTTGCCTTGGGCTAGTTAGCCATTGCACGCAACACCCCCCTATGAATTTATCATCGATTTGGGCTAATACATTAGATCTACTGATCTTCAGTGCAACACACAGGCACATCGCTAGTGTTACTGAGTTCACTGTTGCCCTAATTTAGTCCTAGAGAGAGAGAGGTGTTTTATCTCCAATTCTGATGTAAGAAACCAGCAATCCTCTGATTTATTTGATGTTTAATGGAGCCAGGTTTACTTGTGAGGCAGAGGCCGGGGAGCATCTCCATTCTTTTAAAAACAAAATGCCATTGTGAAAGGTTAAAGTTGTGGGAGAGGCCAAATACATTTTCTACATTGTCTTACACCGTGTGTTTTTTAGCTTTTGATTGATGATATTAGTCAGGGTAATTTTGTTTACTGGGGTCTGTAAGACAGGTGAGACAGCAAATTAAAGACATGCCCAGCATCAACAGGAAAATAAAGTATTTGACGATATCACTAATGTTAAATACACTTTTTTGAACTTTTATCTCTCATATTTGCAAAGTAATAGTCTTCAGTTGTTACAGTGAGCTGATTTATCTCGGTAGCAAGAAAGACACGTTAATAAAGTCATTATGGGGTTATTGAAGGATTTACTAAAAAAGAGGAGGTGATCACTGTCTAATTTTTAAATGGAGCTTTCATGAAGTTTGTGATTGGACATAAACTAAATTTCCAAGTCAACACTAGTGAATTTTGTACACTGGTACCACTGCAGAGGAGCAGAAGAACTTGGAGGCAAAGGTTGAGATTTTTGGCAGAAATTTGACCCTAGACCGCTACATAGAATGATATTGGCACTCCTTTATTGAAAATTAATGCTGTGCAGGAAGAGCACAGATCAATAATATTGGTTGCCTTTTGTCTGATATAAAATAAAACCTAAAATAATGTTCATATATTTGCTGCTTTGTTTTCTGAATGATTGTCATTGACCTTTGTAAAAACCCATCAGCCAACCAGTCGTACAGGCTGCTATCATGGGTGTATGTTAGAAAATCTTCACACACTGGAAAAAAGATAATAGAATTGATAGATTTCAGTTTCTTTAAGTTGTGCTCTAAATGAGATTAATACATTGTCCATCCTTAGCTGATAAACTGTTTCCACAAACATTTGCTGCTGAAGGTTTGTCTGGATGACACTTACAATTTTTGTCATATGTTTTGAAATATCAGATAAGTAATGAAAGCAATAATTGGGATCTACATCTTTAGGAGTAGTGAATCCCATTATAACCTGCCTTTTGACAACAACACTAGGGCAGGACTATGTTGGACGCATCAACGTTATTAAAAAGAGATCACTCAGAGATGGAGCTGTACGTAAAGTCTTAGTAAGACCTCTACCTGGATGCCACTTATGAACTTACATTTTTTTGTGTTTTATAAGACCTGAAAATGAGTAGCATTAAACCTTGCATGTTCCATCAGGAAAAAAGATCACCTATGTCCTCTGAAACAAGCTTTTATTAAATATAGTGCTGCTTTAATCCACTTTTGTCAGCTTGTTCAGCCACTTAGACCAGTGAAGGAGGACTGAAGATGGGTACATGCGAGCATGTTGTGTCTTTGTGATTTTCTATCTTGTGTTCCCCACTCTTAGTCTCTCCTATCCTCCCACCCATTTCTAAATGACATTTTTTCCATCAGAGTACGAACAGCCTTTTCCATTAAGTGAATTGCACTTGATGGAGGGGACATTTTAATGGACCACCTCAGTCCTCTTCATTATACATACGCTTAACAGTGTAATGACATTATACAGTTATTCACTTTAACCATAGGTGCTTGTTGACCGAAACACACCTTCCTATGTCACACACCTTCCACTCTAATTTAACTCATCAAATTAGAGCTAAATTTATATGCTGTTGAGGTGTGCTCTAAATTTAGTGTAATTTTCACCCTAGAGAGTAGGATTTTACGCAAAGAAAAAAACATACTTGGAATATTAGTAGAGCAGATGTTAAAAGGAAATTTGTTTGACCTAAAGATAGCAGCTAGAGACAGCAGTGATATCAGAAGTAGAGGTAGGGAGGGGAATCCATTAAAATACGCTAAGGGGATTAAAAATCCTCTCCAAAAAATCTCTGTGGAAAATAAAGTTGAAAGTGGTTTGAAATGAATTAGGGCTTATCCTTTGTGTTAAATGAAAGGGGGGAGTGGTGCCAAAATGTTTGGTTGCTCTCAGTGATACACTCCCAGTGGCAAAAAAGCTTGTGCTCAGCAGGTGATAGTCTCCCTGGGTGCCAACCAGTCTGTCAGAGCAACATCTGCCCTACGACACAGACATGGTGAGAACTTTGGAGGGCAGATTGTTCAGACTGTGAATTTTGGAGTCTTTCAATACCATAAAAGCTCATGAGCACCTCAATCTTGACACATGCAATTGATCAAAGTAAATCTGGGTGTTTGTCAGTCTGCCAGTTTTTTTGTCTGAAAATAGTTGAAATTACACAAATAATTTAGCACATCCCAAGGAGTAGTGGAACAGCATAAAATGTTGAGAACCTCCAGTCTTTTTTTCTTTTTTTTTTTTTAATTTTACAAAAGTTTGTAGCGTTTATTTAACCAATGAAAATTGTTGACGTAGTGATAATTGCCGTCAGAAGCAACGGCTAGGGGTATATCCCTGAACGCCCCCAATACTTAATGATGTCATGATGTGAGGGATCCCCAGGTCATGACCTTTCATTTGAAGTCAATCAGACAAATAGTTCCAGAGATATGAACAAAAGAGTGTTTAGTGATTTTAAACTTTTGAGCGGCC
>JAPQRP010000011.1:28380320-28391506 GCA_037367295.1 Apogon hyalosoma | reverse complement strand
TTCTTCCATCAATATCTATGTCATTGTACTGACAAAAACAGTGCTTTTATTCATTCCATGTTTTCTTTTCTGTCTGTATTAGTCACATGATACACACAGGAATTAGTACTTGATTGCATAACCATTGTTTTTGATGACTTTTGATGGACTGATATTTTTTCTGCAACTGTAAACCAGGACTGACTGGATGAGATGTGTACAATGGAACAAAAACATGAGCCTTAGTTTGGTCCTTCATATATGAAACTTAATCATGAACAGATTAATAAGGCTGTTGCTTTTTAGCTTCGTGTCCTCCATGTCTTTTGCGACTGCTTCTGGCTCTTTTGTTATACACTGTTAGAAAGGATCAAAGTATTATTCAAACCCATTTCGGAGTGATTCACTGCTTAGCCTTGTGCAGTATCTACTCATAATCCCTTTATGCTCCTGTGCTTTCTTTTTACAGACCATGAGATCTCTATAGCACATTACTTAACACAACTCATTACAATATATTCAACAGACTACAACCATGACATGAGCTCGATCTTTGCTCCTTGTTCGAGAAAAAAAAAATCTACGAGAGCAAAGGGACTAAAGATGTGATTACAATTTAGACAGACGATGGCTCATTAACAGCAAATTCAAAAACAGCCTTGAACATTTCAAATGTGATTCGTATTCTACATTAATTCAGGAGGGTCTTTGTATTCTTCTTATTTTGGCACATGCATCCCCATAACAGCTGCTCTGGGTTGTCTTTGCTGTCAGTATGAGTTATTAGAAGCCTGACAGCTAAAATTTAGATATTTATAACACGATCACCAGCTGAGTTCAGAGAAGTGTCAACAGCTGGTCCACTGCTGCCAACACTTAAAAAAGTGTTCACTAAAGAAAATTAAAATTGTATGTATAGACTGGCTCCTGCCTCTGAAATATCATTATTACTGCCATAACATGTAATTCGAGGCCTGATTTTGTCATAACAGGTCTTTTACATTACTTTCATTGTAAGATGAGTTGAGATTTCCTTTTCCCACAGCAAATTTTTCTGTTATTAAAGCACCATTTTCTGAATGACTTGATCATCGTGAGGGCAGTGGGTGGGGGGGCTGGAGTTTATCCTAACTATCACTGGGTGAAGGCGAGGTGTTCATCATAGGACTGACAGATAAGATAAGATAAGAGATAAAATAAGACTTTATTGATCCCACCATGGGAAAATTAAACAGTTGACAGCAGCAAATACAAACATAAAGTACGGGAAGACAGAAAACAGAGAATATACACTTATGAAACAAAGTATAAAGAGAAAAAATAAATATGCTATTCATATAAGTATTTATATACATTCAGATGTAAATGTAAATAGAGCTGCCACAACGAATTGATTAAATCGATCTGAATCGATTCTTAAAACAGTTGGCAACGAATTCGGCAGTTGATTCGTTGGGTCTTGAGCACGTTAGTGTTGAGGCATGTCTACACACTAACTGGATAACCGGAGCTGGTTGAAGACTATAGCTTGCTAGTCTTTAGTCATAATAAGTCTAGGTAGCAGGCTGGTGCTCGCTGACCTGGGGTGCAGTAAAGGGGGGGTAAACGTGACAAATTCATGAGGCCAAAAATTCCCAGCGGGCCCAGTGGATATAGGCTAGAAGTTGTGAAAATTTTGCGTAAGCTTCAGAGTAAAAGAGAGGCACTCAAGTTATGGTAGTTGCGGCACTTATGTAACGCACCCCCATGTGTGTTCCATGACAAATTTACAGATACTTTATTTTATGAAGGGCCCAAAACGTTTACCTTTCATGGGGCTACTATACCCAAAGCCACTGGGGGGATGTAATCATTAGTGACTTGTCTGCAGCCTATTGTTTTAGGTTAAATATCAATCTTCTTCTTCTTCTGCTTCTTCTTCTTCTTCCTCTTCTTCTTCTTCTTCTTCTTCTAACTTGTCTTGTCCAGCATCATAACAGTAGAATGGTGCTGAACAAATTTGCTGGGCCAAGAAACTTCATAAAGTATATGAGGCTCCCCTTGATTTTCTACAGTCTTTATTATGGAGGAATGGGGGGAGGGTTGAAGGGCAGTGACAATGAAGAAGAAGGTGGCGAAGACCCTCACAAGAAAACATCAACAATACAAACAATAACAACCGTAGTGATAATTATAATGGTCATAATAAGACCTATTAAATGAAGAGTATTAGAAAAGAAACCATGAACAGAATATCACAAACAACCGCCCATATAATACCAGCAACAAATTCACCTTACATCAGTTTTTCACATTAATCTCCTGCCACAGTGGCTGCATCAGAATAAAGCAAAGAGAATAATGCACAGAGACTGAGGCGACCTCAGTGATGAACACAGCCATGCAACTGCACAAATACAGATCTTTGAGAACTGAGTCTTTTGGGTTTGTCCAATGAATCAACTGGTTATTAAAAATAATCTACAGACTAATCGATTATTCAAATCGTTAGTTGCAGCCCTAAATGTAAATATAATATACATATTTACACTGTATTTGCACATGCAATAGATACAAATCAACCATTCACTCACATTCACGTCTGTGTGTGATTTAGATCCAATTAGACCAATTATCCTATTGAGATGCATTTCTGTGGATGATTAACTCCACACAGAAAGGCTCACATTATCTAAAATAGAAACCAGGGCCTTCTTTTTCTCCTAACCACTTTACCACAGCACCACCCAAAAAGCCACATTATAAATAAATAAATAAATAAATACCTAAATTGTAAAAGAGTAATTTTACAGTGTAATTTCACCCAAAAAGTCAGAAAGAGGTTGAGAAGGGTTTGAATGGGCAGGTGCATATGTGCGATAAGAGTCATTCAGAGACATCTGTAGCTCAGTGGATTATAAAATCCTATATAAAATCATTTGAGGGTCTTAAAGGGGTTTTTGCACCTGAGATAAGGGCCGTCTAAAAAAGACAAAATTATTGCTCTTTTTATAGGTTATATTTGGAACATTTTCACTGCTTTACCTTCCCATCAAAGAGGTATTCTCTTCCAACGGGGAATTTAAGCCCTGAAGCACTCTTAAAACCTGCAATGCTGGCCTGAAAATAAGAGTTTCCCACATCCGACCAATTCAGATGAATCAGTTGTGTTTGGTGTTTTAACACATTTGTAAAAATCGCTGACAACTAAAGTAGCCAATCAAGGTAAAAGACATAATTGCAGGTATTTAAACAAATACAATGTTTTTGTATAATGGCTTTAGCAGAGCCCTATAAAGAAAATTACAACATGCTGTGATGTCGCCGCTCTGGTGATCATGTAGTTCATGGAAGCCTGAATAGTTCCAAACGAACCGAGCGCTGTCATGTTCTTCTATGGGACAGACAGCAGTGAGCGTGGTGAACCTTAAAATAAACCACACACAGCTGTTGTGTCTCTACTGTATGTATTATTATTGTGTCAGTTATACTTCTGAGTAGTGGGGTTGACCAATGAAAGGACTGCATTTATTACTTTGAAAACTTAAACATTTTGGGGGAAGGTTTGTGCTAGCTTGGGTAGGGTACTTACGTGAGTGGTGCTAACTTTACAAGTTCATTCATTCTGCAATTGTACTGTACTCATAAGGAGATGGACAATTTACCATTTTAAGTTTTACTGTTATAGGACTGTGGTTCAAGCAGAAAACAGTGGTTAGCCTGTGTGAACACTGCACCTGCCAAGCTCTGCTCTCCTGAGAACACACACAATAATAGCATTAACCAGCGGATAGCATAGGGGCTAATTTAGCATTGTAGCATTAGCATGGACGCTAAACTCATTAAAAACTCAACATTAGCAAACTCAAAACTCAGCAGAATTCTTATAGGATGAGTTGGATATTACAAATGCCAAGTTACAGAAGTTTCTCCTCCTTTAACTCATAAAATAATAGCTTTAATGAACGTTTACAGGCAGAGCTCAGTTCTACAGCAATTAGCACATGACCTCAGCTGACAAACTTAACCAAACACCACCAGGTTCAGCAAAACAGCTCAAATAAAACCCACTAATAACGAAATTTGTACTAACGTTACCTTATCCTAAAAACTCCATAATTTGTGCTTTTACTGGTTAAATCTCAACAGCTGGACAAGTCAAGCTAGCTAACTATAGGACTACAGCTGAAAATCCAACATAACAGTTGTTTAAGATATAAATTTATACAAACGCTAACACATACCAAAGAACACAAAATTTACAACATAAATGTCCGCTAAGACAGTAAATACACTCGATAATTTGAAAGATGACGATATCTTATTAACTTAGCACTGGAGTTGCTCGATCAACTGCAATAGAAATGAATGTGTTCTGACGCTGTTACACTCAATGTAGGAACTATCGGCCCCTCCATAACCTGGAAGTAGGTCCAGATTTCGTCCACCATTTTTTACGAGTCTATGGAAGTGTCGTGACTCTGTTATATCGAGCTCTGGGCTTTAGTCCCACATCTGAAAACAAAGATGGTCTGACTCCAACTCTAACACGTCTGATGACATGATGTTAATACTACTTTTGTATAAGTTCAATATAATCAAATCTGATTATATTGAACTTATACAAAAGTAGTATTAATTTCATGTCATCAGACGTGTTAAAGTCCTCCAATAGATTTGTATTATTGCGTTGGTTGTATGTATCATGATGTTCTTTTTGAGATATACTGTATCTACTCAATAAATAATAAATATTTCAAAATCAAGCGAAACAGCCTGCAGCCTTGCATTCAGTGGTCTAAGTTTTGATATTTTTAAGTTTTAACTTTTGTCAAAAATACCAAACTTTCAAGCCATCAGTCAAATGTTGGTGTTTGAAATAGACAGTGACAGAATGGGAATGAGAAGAAGAAGAAGAAGAAGAAGAAGGAGAAGAAGAGGAGGAGGAGGAGGAAGGAAGGAGGAAGGCAGTGAGGGGAGCAGTGAGAGAGGAGAGGAGGAATGAAAGGGCGGAGCTGATGATGGCAATGTGGAAAAGATCAGAGCTGAGGCAGAAATCAGCCAGAAGGGACAGACGTAAAAAACAGAGAGATGTACTCAGAAAGAAAAGGAGGAGTGTTTCAAGTAGAGACAGACACAACCGAGGATAACCGAGGACAAAAGAAGAGCTTAGTGTTGGCGAAAGGGGCTGACAAAGAGGAAACCAGATGACAGCGTGATGGATGTCAGAGATGGAAACGACTGACAGACTGGAAAAAAACGCAAGACATTTCACCACATTTAACTCATAAAGACCCAGAGCTACTTTTGGGGTAGTTCCCAAATTAATTTTTCTTCCTATTTAACCTTTCTTAAGTGATTTATCACCATTTATTATAATGTCATCTTCTGAGTTTTGCATTTTTTCAGTCAACATCAGGTATTTTCCATTATTTAATTCACTGATCATGTGGATGTTCATAAGAGCTGAGATTAAAGTTGAGGTTTATTATATCAAAAACAGAGAAAACTGAAGAAAAAGTGAGTTTTATGGTAAAATCGCTCATTAACCGAACATAAACCAAGTGTCTCCATCCACTGTCACTGATCCAACTCCGTGGGTTTTACTGGTAAATCAATGTTGAAGAAGATGATGGCGTCTCCACGGTAACTACGGAGCCTCTGAACGTCCAAATGGGTCGTATCTGATGACCATGAAAAGATGACAAACTGCATTTTACACCAAATATTTACACGGATTGATAGGATTAGTGGATCAACAGGTATTAGACGTTTAAGATTGGTAGATGCTTTTGGTCACCGGTGGCTGTTTGGGTCTTTATGGGTTAAAGTGGAAACAACGGAAATATTAAAAACCAATATATTCACTTAAATGACAGAATCAGATAATTATGGCCATTTCCAAAACAACATACAGCATGTGTAATACATTTTATAGTGATAAAAACCATTACACTTAGGCTGTTCGAATGTCATGGCTGAGTTTTAACCTTTTATCAGGTAACTTGACTATTTTTAGTCATTTCCACAAATATTAAATATGGGGCTAATCTTGTTCATCAGTGACGTCAAGAAGCATGGTGGTTTTTATAACACTGTACAGTGATTCAGAAAGATTTTATGACCTTAAAACAGTTGTTTTATTGCATGTGTTTACTTTTTAGCAAGTGTCTGCTCGGATGTTTTATGGCACGAGGAGGGAGATGACAATGTCCAATAACACACTAATGTTGAAATTGTGAATTTCAGAGTATTTCAGTGAGTGCTCTGTAAAGGGTTAAGTTTCGACACAAAATGAAAAACGGTTGTTATTATTGTAATCCCTTCCACACATCAGCCCATACTGTCATTTTCCCTTTGAGGTTTGTTTGCTGATTTGCTTATAGTCAGTTTTTATTCGCAGTGTGGTGAGGGTTACACACACCAAAAACTACACAGAGGTTTAGGAAAAGATCACCGTTTAAGGCGTGTCTGTCGCAAGGTTTGGGGTTGAAAGGTCTTATGGGTGTATTCGCACCTGGAAAGTTCTTTGGTCTGCTTATTTGATTCGGATCAAATGCACACTTTATTTTTTTTTTGTTTGGGTCGGATTGCTTTCACATTGCACTTTTTGCTAGTGGACCAAACTCTGTAAACAGAAGCACACAAGTGATGGACTGCGCTGGCATTGGACAGAAAAGTTGGGGGCGGGGTGAATCAGAGACGGGCAGGTGTTGATGAAAACAAACATGGAGGTCCTATGTGCAGTAGGGCTGGCGTATCGATCTAAATATCGATAGTGTTGATACCAAGTTGAGTATTGGTCTCGGATCAATGATAGTGTGATGATATCGATACTTTTGCCGCAGTGTCTCTTCTCGGCTGGATTCTTGCACTACTGACTTTATTTTTCACAAATATTTGCATGTAATGGAAAGTCTTTTCTTTTGTGTTGCTTATATTGTTATATTTATTATTACATTGTTGCTTTTGTTTACTTATTTTGCACAACTGACTTTTAATTTATTACTGACTTTATTTTTCACAAATATCTGCATGTAATGGAAAGTATTTTTTGTTGTGTTGTTGACATTGTTCTATTTATATTTTTGTTACATTGTCGCTTTTTTGTTATTTTGCCGTAGTAATTTTTTCTCAAACAATTGTGTATAGTGAAAGGGGGGTTATTTTATTATTTTTATACTGCTAAATTGTTTTATATTGTAGTTAGTTAATAAAAAAACATGTTTATTTGCCTAAAATCTTTGTCCTGTGTTTTAACATAATCATAATAAATTAACTAAAGTCAAAATCACAAAATTATTCAATGATCATGACATTTCAAGTAAAAAGTACCAGCATCGGCGATATTAGCCCTGTATTTACTTGGTATCAGATCAATACTAAAATTCCCAGTATCACCCACCTTTAATGGGCAGTTATTGTTTTTGGAATATGTATTCTATTTTTTACAGACACAAATTTACGAAAATAATGTTAACTGTCAAGAACAGCTCATTCAGAGCCAGTTTGGTAATATGGGCATCTGACCAAATGTCAGAGACATTCAGTCTCCTCATTGCTCCACGTCTGTCCACAGCTCATGGCTGCTGCTTGTAGCTCTGACGCCCTGTGAGGCTTGTATACTTCCAGCAGCTACGGTGGCTCATCAGGCACAAAAAGGTGCATTGTTCCTTGTTTTTTTTTCACATTTATGAACCGGCCCAGAGTCCGCTTGTTTGAAATGAATTAGAGTTTGCATGTTTGTATTCACACCCTGGGGCACCGATAAGGGGGGGTAAACATGGGAAATTCATGGGGCCCAGCATTTGTGGGGAGCCCATAGAGCAGAGGAGGGGGTCCAGTGGATACAGGCTGGAAGTTGTCAAAACGTCCTGTAAGATCCACTGTATAAGAGGCACAGAAGTTGGGAATCAGACACTGAAAGCATGTTAAGTTTCAGTTTCCTTCTTGCACATTAGTGACGTTATGGTTGGATTGCTGACCCCCACCCCGCTCCGACAGATCAACAAGATACTGAATTTTATGAGAAGGGCCCGCAACGTTTTGCTTTCATGGAGCCCGCAGTTGGTAGCAGCGCCCCTGTGCACACCCAAAACAAAGTCCGGACTTTCCAGGGAAACAAACTCTGGTCTGTTTTAAACGGACCAAACGAAGCAGGAGTGAATCCACTCTCTGTGTTATTATATTCACTGTGCAGACTCGTCCAGGTGGTTTCATCATTCACCTCCTCGTCTATTTTCCTCATCTCTTACTCGTCGAACTCCAGTCATTATAAATCTTTGTCCAGTTCTCCCTTTGCTTCTGTAATCAGATCGCTTTGCTCCCCGACACTGAAAAGCTTTTCATTAAAGCAGCGTTGGCATTTCTTCCAGATTTCCTCGGCTAAGTCTTAATGAGAAGAGACATTAGGAAAATGAAAAGGGGTTTGAGGGCTTCAACACAAACCTGCGACATAATGATATCAAAGTGCGATCGTGTGTGTTGTGACTTTGCTGACAGCGGCCTGTATGCAGCTTTATGAGCGCACAGACTGAATTCATGCATCATCATGTCTGTTTTGAAGGCTGTGGTTTAAGTTTCATGGATGGAAAAAGTCATTGATCAGCAAAACATGTAAAAGCACTTTCATCTGACAACAGTACAAACAAACACAACATAATAACTTTGCGCAGCTCAGTATTTTCATTTAGAAGTAGTTATTGATGCGTTTACATTTGCTGTGCTCAATATCGTTCACATGGAAGAAAATCTCTTGTTACAGAAGCTCAAACCAAAGCATAGTTTGAAGTTTAATCCTTCAAGACAAAGAAATTTGTGGAGACCTATTTTTCTGCACATTTAACCTTTCTTAAGTGATTTAACACCATTTATTATGATACTATCCTCTGCATTTTACATCCTTCCTGTATTTAATTGACAGATCTTTTAGATGTTCATAAAAAGTCAGTGTAAATTCAAAGGTTATAATATGAAAACTGAGAAAACTAAAGAAAAAGTAAGTTTTTCAGCAAAATGTACCATTTAGAACATAGAAACAAACACCTACAGCCACTGTTGTCAAAATACATGGGTTTCATAAGTGAATCAGTGTCGTAGAAGATGTTTCCACATTCTCTATGAGACCCTAAATGTCTAAAAGAGGCATTTCTAATAGGACTGAAAAGTCGAGAATTGAACAGCCTGAATTATTTAAATGTATTGATAGGATTAATGTTTCAAAAGTTATTTAACAGTCCAGATCAGTGGATGCTTTTTGTCACTGGCACCTATTTAGGTTTTTAATGGTTGTAATAGAAACAGACAAAATGTACAAACTCGTGAGCAAAAGACACCAACAGACATCAGTCTAACCAAAGTTTTGCTTTGTGTCACAGATCTGAACTAATCTGGAAAAAAACAACAAAAAAACAAAGGGACAAAATAAAACAAAAAACAAAGAAATACCCCAATTAAAGTGCTGAGCACAGTGGAACTGATTGTTTTGATGGAGCACACTAGTTAAATCAATCACCCATAACATTATGACCACTGAGGCAAAATGGTATTAGTTTTGATTATCTCATTTCAATTAAACCTGTCAGTGGGTGGGATATAATAGGCAGCTGGTGAACATGTAGCCCTCGAAGCTGATCTGTTGGGAACAGCAAAAATGAGCAAGAGCACGGATCTGAGTAGCTTCGGGAGAAATTGTGAAACAAATAACCGGGTCAGAGCATCTCCAGATCTTGTTCGTTCCCAGGGTGAAGTGGTTAGAACCTACCAAAAGCATTTAAAGAAGAGATCTTTGCAAGCAGAACATTATTACATCTGTATAATATTGTGTAGGTTCCACTTTTTCCACAAAACCAGCTCTGACCCGAGGCCTAGACTCCACCAGACCTCTGAAGATGTCCTGTGGTATCTGGACCAAGACGTTACAGCAGATCCCTGAAGTTCTGGAAGTAGAGAAGTGGACCTACATGGATCAGATTTAGCTGTCCAACGCCTCCCACAGATGGTAGTCCTGTGGTGAAGGTGCTTGTGCAGGTCTTGGAAGTCTTAAAAAGTATGGAATTTTGAAAGGCTGTTTTCCAGACCTTGAAAAGTCTGGAATTTTGTGTGAAAGTCTTAAAGTATGGAAAAAAAAGTTTCTTTCATAGTCAAATTTTAGAGTATGTACAAAGGCACATAATCTTGATGAGATAAGAAATACATAAGGAAAGCATTTTTTTTTTAAACAAACAAACAAACAAAAAAACCCTTGATATGATTTCACAAACCAGTCGGTCAGAATCAGCTTTATTGGCCAAATATGTGAACACAGGGAATTTAGGTCTATGTGTAAGTGTGTTTGTTTATTTTAGCTCAGAATGTACAATTTCAACATAAACCCAAACATTTAACTGGAGACAAGAACAACAATGGTTTGAGAATAGTTAAGATAAATATGAATAACTGGGTAGATGTGTACAGAGATCCGGTTTATTAAAAATGCATGTTTATGTATATGTTATTTACAGTGGATTTATATTGTCAAAATGTACAGAGTGCAATGTTTTGAAAATGGTTCTGGAATGTACTGTGAATTACACATTAATTCATTTATACGTTTATTAAAAGGAACCTTTGGCTACACACAAAAGGTACAATTTCAACCAAGAAACTAGGCACGCAGGTATAAAAGTACATAAAGTCAAGGTCATGGGGGAAAAAATGCAATTTTGAAAAAGTGGAAAAAATCAGAAATTTTTATTTATATAGAGAGCAAGCACCCTGACTGAGATTGGGATCTCCTTCCTTTGTCCATTTTTTGGGGTACTAACCACTGTAAACCGGGAACGCCCAGAAAGACCTGCAGTTGTGGAGACGCTCTGACCCAGACATCACCGTTGACATGGACCAGCTCAAAGTCACTCAGTTCTTTCTGTTGCTCATTTTGTTGCTTCCAACACATCAGCTTTGACTATTAAATGTTCTTTTGCTGCCTAATATATCCAACCCAGTGAAAGGTGCCATTATAATTAACTAATCAATATTACTACCACTTATCCTGTCAGTGGTCAGAATGCTATAGCTGATCAGTGTACAGTCGTGCTCATAAGTTTACATACCCTGACTGAATCCGCATGGGACGGTCTTGGATGTTCCAACGTGACAATGACCCAAAATATAAGGCCAAGTCGACCTGTCATTGGAACAGCAGAAAAAAAGTGAAGGTGAAGGAGTGTCCATCTCAGTCTGCTGAC
>JAPQRP010000011.1:28315929-28326312 GCA_037367295.1 Apogon hyalosoma | reverse complement strand
ACCTTTTTTGGATCTGGAGCACTAGCTTCTTACTGAGGTTTTTTCTTACTAATACTCATAATAATACACTAATACTCAGGCAATTTAAGCATTTCAAAAACATCTCCAACCATATTGACATTTGTTTATCAGCTGCCTGAATATTTACAGTTTTCATCTTTCTTATCAGTCGACTCTGCTGTGCTGCTGTGAATTTGTATAGATTTGAAGCGACTGCAAATACAGCTGTATTTCTTAGTGATGGTACTGATGATGTTTTACATTCAGGTCCACTGTCTCACCTGCAGAAGTCAGGGGCAACCATGCCATAGACATTGATCCTATCACACAGCTCCAGGGCGATGGTCATAGTGAACCAGCCAGTGCTCAGCCACGAATTGGATATCCTCCTGCAAGGGAAAGAATACATTTAGATGGATTTCATACATGGGAGAACAGCAGGATGAAAAGTGTTCTATATATGATTTTCTCAATGTGATTAACTGGGATGGATAATCAGAAAATTGTACATTGGTGTATTATGGCAGTTTAAAGATTTATCTGAATGCAGAGGTCGATTTTTCCTGACTGCAATATCATTCAAGTTCCCCCACAGCTTCATTAAAATACACATCCATCCTACATATCGACTAATACAAATGAACCCTGTCAAATAATCAAACCTTTAATCAGTGGGTAGCCTTGGTGTGCATGTAGTGCAGATAGTTGAGATGACACTGCCTCAGATGCAGAATGATCTGCGTGCTTTCAGACTTTTTTTTTTACAGACACATCAACAAAAGACATAATAGTTCTCTGGAATGAAAGAAATATGAAATGGTTTTTAAACTGCATTAGAAATCCTATACGTCACTCCCCCTCTGGTATGGTCATAGTCAGATGAAAGAAGATGATGTTGCTTTTTTATTAGATGTTTAAAATAAAATTCATGAAACTTGCAGCACTTCTAAGGGACCATAAAAACTTTCAGATTAAAGCAAACACATATGTGGAGCTTCTGACAGCAAATATAGAAACTTTATTGAAGAGTTTAAAAAAATCTGAAAAATAAATGTAGAAAAATGCTTATGAAATGAATTTATTCTAATTTGAAAATATATTTTAGTCATATTTTTTATTTAGTGTATCATCTCTTTAGTCACTACATAAAGACCATAATAATTACGAAACAAGAGTGAATAAAACCAGACAAACTGAGGATTTCTTTTCTCAGTGAGGCGTTCATACAACCTGCTGAAAAATTAGACCTCACTACCAAGGTTGGAACATAAATTGAAAAGGGGAGTTTAAAAAAAAAAGAAAAAAGAATTTTACACTGATGTACTCATGATCACCATCCTCTCCACTAATATTTGTTAACAGGAATCCCAATTAATACGGCTGTAGGAAAAAAAAACATAATTTTAATTTGAATATACTGTATGTACTCTAAGCCTCATCTGCAGCTTAAGATCTAATGTTTACAGTTTCATTTTTGACTCAAGCTGTATAAAATTAATTAAAGGTATTAAGCATTAGGCTTGGAATACAACAACCATTACATTTTGGAAATAACTAATATAAATATGCTGGAACATTATCTTGTCGTTTTATACCAACAGTAGTGTTATGTCAGTTGTTCACCTATTTGATGTTTAAAACACAGAAGCATATTAGCAAGTAAAGATGGAATAAGTGCATAAATTGTCAGGTGTTCCAATTTTGCTGCTGCAACAAACTGTTGGATAGCCTTTCCTTTTGTGCAGGATTTTATTGCCAGATCCAAATGGGAAACCTGTCAAGCCGGGTGACATTATCTCATGAACTAACTACAGATTGCCAGTTCAGTCGGACTGAAAGGAAATTATAAAGCTGAAGTTATTTTAATAACCTAGAGCCCCAGTTTATTTAATTAATAAAAAAATATGGAAATAATCTTCTATTTCATTAGCACCACATATTAGATACTACAAAAGAAAAACATCTTTCTAATTAGAAATCATTTGGATATTCTACCTCATCTCTAATAATACAAAGTATCACATTAAATCTGGAAGATATTTTATTTCAAAATACTCATGACAGGAATGATTATTTTTGCAAAATGCATAGAATAAATCAGATTTCCGAGAGGAATATGCTAATGGAAAAGTACGCTCCAGGAAGCAGTAAAGGAAGTGCTGTAGCTCCTCTCCTGAGCATTTAGAGAATTTAACCAGCTCTTATCCACTCTCTGCTAATTAGATTCTTCTGGGTCATTTCACTAAGTTATGAACCTCAAATGCAAAAAAACAACATTGCTGTCTGTACCTATGTTTGTAATAACTGCAAAGAGTCGTGCAGAGGGAACAATATTCGTAAAAACACTTTTTTTTTATCAGAAATATATGCATTTATGCAGTGAAAAAGTAAAAAATGTGTGCTAATGTATGTACTGTTCAAAATTCAGCAGGGAGACCTGGATTCGGGCAAAACTGTGCACCTTGTCATGATTCCTCCTGCTGCATGGCTAAACCTCAGTTGGATTTGTTACTGGTGACCAAATGACATATTCATGCATCACTTAATCAGGTACATTTTGAGATAATAGCGTTAGAAACATTGAATAGACTGCTGAGGTTACTGCATGAATATAAGCAACCTCTACAACCTTTATTATAATCATTCTGACAAACTAATTTAATATATGCGACTGTATTGCAGCAGTTTGACAACAGTGAGCTGCTCACAGTATGAAAGGATTTATGAGGGAAAAAATTAACAATGAAGGAGCATAATGAAATCAGTTCTACTTAATGCACAGCAATTACATAACATGAACTTTCTCATTCAATAATTAAAGATGTAGCCATGCCTGTAGTATTTTACCACTATTGAATTGTGCCATGTAAAATATGATACATTAGTTGTGTTCCATGCTGTATGTACCTCACACTGAGTACACACACCCCACCAACGACTGTAGAAAGTGAAACTTAAGATGCTTTACTAATTCCACTAAGTCTCCCACTGTCGTGCACCTTATTTTCCTTTCCCCTACCTTCAGAAACTTTCATTTGAGGAGACAGAATCTTTGTTTAAGGGGGCATAGCCTACTCTTGCGGGTCCCGCATTTGTGGAATTATTTGACCCGCAAATAAAGTGATATTCTTTTGACCTGTCCAACCCAACCCACTGGTAACCTGCTGATCCATGCATTACTACAAAGCATGTAGAAGTTGAAAATTTATAAATGGTGTTCTGGTCCACTCAGTGCAGGGGTTCATCCTGTGCTCCTCATATGTAGAGACACTTGCTTTTTTCCAACTTTCTGTCAGATTATTTAAAAGTAAAACTGGGTTACGGTATGTAATATGTACGGTCTAAGATAATGTGTTGCTAAAGCAGATGGTCTGAGCCACGTCAGAATAAAAATTGGGTGTGTATGATAGTTTTCCTTCAAATATGATCACTTTCAGCTGCTGGATACAGTACGGGATTCACTAAAAAACAGACGTTTCAATCAATGCACTTGTTTTCATACAGAAAACCTGGCACCTTTTTGCACATTTTTCTTCCATTTTTAAAATAAATGTTCTAATGGGAAAGTTACATTACAATGTCTTGTGTGTTGTGTTTGGAAAAAATTAAATCGGAATCGCACAAAATCGGTATCAGCTGTCCAAGCACCCTGCAAATCAGGATTGGCCCAAAAAATTGTGCAAGGCTACTACAAACTGTAATCCAGGTTGACATAATGCAACATGCTCAGACTTTTGTTCTGTGTCAGATGGTGTGAGAAGTAACACGGTGATGGTGAAAAACTACTATAATGCTTAATACATGGTGCAGATAGCTTGGGATTACGGTTACTTTTTCTTGGCAATTTATCATCAGAAATATGCTATACATCAGATATGGACTGAAATCAAATGTAAGATATTGAGACTTGACTCAACAGAGTTAGGTTGAATGGCTGAACAGAATCAATGAGTTGAATTAGTTCACTTATAGTAGGTCCTTGATTGGATTGGCATGTTTGCTTCTGCCTTAACACATCCTCATACTTTAATGGAAAAATAGTTCGACTGTTAATGATTCCCAAACCCATGTGAATGTTTTGCAGATTTGGGTTTGGTTGGATTGATTTGGATAGATTTAAGCACAAAAACACTTTGTCAGGGTGAGGAGAAGATTGCACCAAAATAAGAGCATGACCATTGTCAAACATTCTAAAACTAAACAGAATGGAACACCCAACACTGGTCTTGTGTTTAAAACTGCAGCTTTGTTATTCTACTATATACACCAAGACTTACCCACCAAACCCAAGACTTATTCACATGACCCCAAGAGGTAAATTATGTAAACATTAGCCATTAGAACTGTTCAGTCTATTATCAGTGGTTCTACCTGTAAAGTTGCAGAATCAACTTGATACCCCATACTAAACAGTGGATGCTAAAAACACAGAAAACTCAAATTACCCGCATTAGATCCAGTGTTTTGTTAGTCCACTCTGGACTTTTTGGTTAAGGGGGTATTAACTGTGGATTATAGACTTGATTATAGACTAATAAAAATATAATTATCCATCCATGTTCTGCCACTTATCCTAAGGCAGCAGCCTAAGCAGAGAACTCTGCAATATTACCAGGCCAGCTGAGGGATATGATCCCTTCAGATTATCTGTCCTGTCCTCTCAGCAGGACATGCTCAAAACACCTCATGAGGGAGGTGTCCATCATTACCAGCTCCCAGAACCAATTGGCTGCCAGCGGGAAACTTCTGTCACTTGGATCTGCACATGCTCCTTGGATCTCATTCTTTCAGTCACTACCGACAGCTTGTGACCAAAGGTGAGTGTAGAAATGTAGACTTACTGGTTACTTCTTTTTTGGCTAAGCTCCCTCAAATCAACAGACTACTACAGCTTCTGAATAACTGCTAACACTGCACCAACCTCCCACTCTATCCTTCCCTCACTCATGACCAAAGACCCCTGAGACACCAGTTAAGCATAGTTGAAATGTAATAATTTAACAACAAAAGTACCCCCCCCCCCCCCACACACACACACACACACACACACACACCTTATCTCAAAAATGGTTTGATCCATTCTGCCCCTCCCACCTGTCCATGACTCGGAGGCTCAGACCAATGTGTAGCCTTCCAGAGTTGGTCAGATCCAGTACCTGGCTTAAACCAGGATATGTGACACATTCCTTTACTTCTGCTACTCAATACCAACACATTATTATCATCACCAGTCCTTATTTTTGCTGTATTGAAATGCAGATCACTGTTTATTTTGTTAGGTAGGAGTTAGCAGATGTTTTTTCTAACTAGGGAACGTTCCAGGTGGTTCAGTCCACCTCTGTCCTCTGTTTGAACTGGACTGAGAGAAGCTGCTGTTGTGTCATGTGTGTTAATATTAGGAGGACTGATGACCGTACGACAGGGCAACCGGTCAGTGCTGGATTATGCCATCAACTTTCGCACCCGGGCTCGGCTCAGTACCTGGAACTCCGATGCCCAGTGTGACGCTTATCTGCTCGAACTGGCATCTCATATAAAACGTCAGTTGGTTTCATTTGAGCTACCATCCTCACTTGATGGTCTCATTGATCTAACCACTCGTCTCGACTGTCGCATGCAGCTGTGGAGACAGGAGACGCATCAGGAGGAGAGCATCAGTCATATTCCTGTTCGGAGGCAGGGTTCCTCTGTTTCTGAGAACCCAGTAGAGTACACGATTGACGGACCCGAACCGAGACAAGTGGGACGGACTACTTTAACTCCAGAGAGGTGGGAATAACGACAGAAGAGAAACCTCTGCCTGTATTGTGGTCAGGCCAGACATTTTGTTTCCAGTTGTCCAGTGAAAAGGGGGAGCTCAGCAGCCAAGGGGGGCATCCTACTGAGCTGTTCCCAGACTACTACCCCATTCTCCAGACCAGTGTTTCACATCCAGCTGCAATTGGCTGGGGGTCCGCTGACTCTCGCAGCTTTCATTGACTCTGGGGCTGACTCTAATGTTATAGACAATGCGCTCGCCAAACAGCTAGAGTTGGAGTTAATTCCCCTTCCTCGATCGGTACCTGCCAGTGCTTTAGACTGGCATTTGTTGGGGACCATCACCCATCAGACTAGAGCAGTACATATGTGTATCACAGAAAACCACCATGAAACAATCCAGTTTCATGTCCTGAAATCCCCTGAACTGCCACTTATTCTTGGATTTCCTTGGCTCCGTCATCACAACCCCCATATTAACTGGTCCACGGGGTCCATATCAGGTTGGAGCCCCGCCTGCAATGCGATTTGTCTTCAGCAGGATGTTGGAGGCGAGCCTCTTATCAGTTCTTGTCAGATCGCTGACCTGTCCTGAGTCCCAGAAGAATATTGTGATTTCCAGGAGGTTTTCAGTAAGGCTAGGGCTACATCGTTGTCTCTGCATCATCCTTACAACTGTGCTATTGATCTTCTGTCGGGTATGACACCCCCTAAGGGTTGCCTGTATTCCCTGTCCGCACCTGAAAGGGAGGCCATGGATACATACATTAATGATGCTCTGGCAGGTATTATCCGTCCTTCTTCATCCACGGCTGGGGCAGGGTTTTTCTTTTGGAAAAGAATGACAAGATCCTTAGACCTTGTATTGACTATCGGGGTCTTAATGACATCACTGTTAAGAACCGCTACCCTCTCCCCCTCATTTCATCTGCGTTTGAGCTGTTGCAAGGAGTGACCATTTTTACCAAGCTGGACCTCCACAATGCAATTTGGTACGGATTAGAGAGGGGGATGAGTGGAAGATGGCATTTAACACCCCTACCGGACATTATGAGCATCTAGTAATGCCTTTTGGGTTGACCAACGCCTCCACAGTGTTTCAGGCTGTGATCAGTGATGTTCTTAGGGACATGCTGAATAAGTTTGTGTTTGTGTACCTTGATGATATACTGATTTTCTCTTGTTCTGAGCAGGAACACATCCATCATGTCCAGTCTGTGTTGCAGTGCCTCCTAAAGAACTCTGTTCGTCAAGGTGGAGAAGTGAGAATTCCATGCCATGTCCGTCTCTTTCTTGGGCTACATAGTGGGGCAGAATTGGATGGAGATGGCTCCAGAAAAGGTAGCTGCTGTATCCTCCTGGCCTGTGCCTGAAAATTGCAAACAGCTGCAAAGGTTCCTGGGGTTTGCTAATTTTTATTGGAGGTTCATCTGAGGATACAGCATGGTGGCAGCACCTCTCACCGCTCTCACCTCATCAAAGGTACCCTTTCTATGGTCCACAGTAGCTAATGAGGCATTCAAGGATCGCTTTACCTCTGCACCCATTCTTTGGGTCCTGGATCGTGAGAGACAATTTGTGGTGGAGGTGGACGCATCTGATAAGTAAGGGCTGTACTATCTCAGCGTTCGGCTGACGACCATAAAATGCATTTGTGTGCCTTCTTTTCTAGATGCTTGTCATCAGCTGAGAGAAACTATGACATCGGAAACCGTGAGCTACTGGTGATGAAGTTGGCACTGGAGGAGTGGCGGCACTGGTTGGAGGGGACTTAGATCCCATTTCTGGTTTGGACTGATCACAAAAACATGTAGTACATCCGTACCGCCAAAAAGACTCAACTCCCGCCAAGTGCAGTGGTCCCTGTTTTTCACTTGATTTAATTTCTCTCTGTCTTACTGACCAGGTTCCTGTCCTGTCAAGCCTGATGCTTTGTCTCGCCAGCTCCAGTCCGGAGAGGACAGTAGAGACTAGCCAGACCCCATCCTCCCAGCCACCCACCACATAGCAGTCCTCACCTGGGAGATTGAGGAACGCATAAAAGCCACCCAGGAGAATCAGCCTGGTCCAAGCACCTGTCCTCAGAACCATCTGTTTGTGCCTCAGAAACTAAGGTCAGACGTGTTACAATGGATACATGGCTCCCATTTAATGTGTCATCCAGGCATCCATCGGACCACGGAGATGTTACAATGTCGGTTTTGGTGGCCACCTATGGGAGAAGACACCACTGGGTTCGTGAATGCCTGTCCCATCTGCAACCAGCACAAGACATCATGCTGTCCACCAGCTGGTCTCCTTCGGCCTCTGCCAGTGCCCCGTCGACCATGGTCCCACATAGCTCTGGACTTCGTCACAGGGTTGCTGTCTTCAGAAGGGAATACGACCATCTTAACAGTGGTGGACAGGTTCAGTAAGATGGCACATTTTATTCCACTACCGTCAGCCAAGGAGACTGCTGAAGTAGCTTTGCAAAATGTATTTTGTTTGCATGGTCTTCCTGTAGATGTGGTTTCTGATAGAGGACCTCAGTTTACATCTGTGTTTTGGCAGGAATTCTGCCGCCTGATTGGGGTGTCATCCAGTCTGTCTTCTGGTTTACATCCACAGTCGAATGGACAGTCCAAGAGGATGAACCAGGAGATGGAGACCGCCCTCAGGTGTATGGTCTCCCAGCATCCTGCAACCTGGGTTAAGCAACTGTTGTGGGTGGAGTACACCCATAACATGCTGACCTGTTCTGCCACCAGACTCCCCATTTCAGTGCGCTTATGGGTACCAGCCCCCATTGTTTCCCACAGTGGAGGGGGAGTCAGCGTGTCCGTCACTGGAGGTGTTTATCTGCTGATGTCAGCAGACCTGGTCTCAGGCCAGGTCCGCGCTTCTGAGAGCCTCTGGTAGATATGCGTCAGTGGCTAATCGTCATCGCATGGAGGCTCCTCAGTATAAAGTGGGACAAAAGGTATGGCTGTCAACCCGAGATTTGCCGTTGACTCTAAGAAATTGGCCCCGAAATTCATTGGCCCCTTCCCCATAGAGAAGGTAATTAATCCAGTGCAGTCAGATTAAAGCTTCCCCGCTCGATGCGTATCCACCCTACCTTCCACATTTCCAAACTCAAACCTGTCCGTGAAAGTGACCTGTTGCCACCCTTTCAGCCTCCACCACCTCCACAGATTATTGATGGAGCCCCAGCTTACACAGTTTGCTGTTTGATCCGCTCTTGACGCCAAGGGAGGGGACTGCAGTATCTTGTAGACTGGGAGGGGTATGGTCCAAAAGAGAGGTCATGGATTCCTGCCTGGCAGATCCTGGATAATCAACTCATCCAGGAATTCCATCAATGGCATCTGGATCAGCCATCTAATGCCTGCCGTCACCCTATGGACAATGGTGTGGTTTCTCCTCTCCCTGGGACTCAAGAGGCCCCGGAGGGAGAGTAGAGTTCTTCTGATGAAGAGGAACCAGTTTACGATAATGGGGGGCTTTCTGATTAATTTTAGCCCTCCTCCAGACCCCCTCCACCCTACCAGCCCTGGTTGTTTTTGTTTTTGGGACATTAGGGGCTGTCCCTTGAGGGTGGGTTCTGTCACATCTCTATCTGTGGACTGGGTTTTTTTTCTCTCTCCCTGACCTCTTACCTAGTTCTTTCTGTGCGCCTAATCAGTCTATCACCCTCACCTGAAAGCACACCTGTAGCTCATTAGGTGAGGGGTATTTATTCACCATTCTGGTCGGTGTTCTTTGCCAGATTGTTCCTCTGCTTTGTGCATGACTATCCAGCGTTTACCTGCCTGCTATTCTGAAACCCTACCTCGCCTGAACCTGACCTGATCTGCTCTGCCTTCTGCCCATACCTTCGCCTGTCTGACCACGTCTGCCCGTTCACCCCTGGTAACGTACCTGCCTTTGCCTGACCCTGTCTTCTCGTCTGCTCCTCGGCTATCCACCTGCCTTCCGTCCCCAACCACGTCTTCAGCCTCCACCTCTGATGTACCCGGCTCTCCTGGCTTTGACCCCCACCTGTCCTTGACTCACCCTTTGGATGCTCCTCATCAGATTCTGGTTAGCCTGGACCGCTAACCTGTACACAGTCTGTGCCCGTGTTTCCCCTCACTCCGGTGAGCTGCAGCACACCAGTGCTTTAAGGACAATTGAACTGAAGGGACTTTTGGAACTGATTTATCCTGTGAGCATTGAACTTAATAAAGACTGCTTAAAATTAAGTTCTTCTGTCTGTGGTCTGCATCTGGGTCCATATTGCACCTGTTTCATTAAAAGCACACGTACACTTTGGTTGCCCCTTTTTTTTTTTTTTTTTCCCTGCTCATCCTTCATTTTTGGCCTTAATTCAATTAGTTATTGTATGAAACTGTTAGGAGATAGAGGTATACTGTGAATTAGAATGTATAGTATATGCTGAGGGTGATTTTATCTAATTTGCATATCAAGACGTCATCAGTTGGCGGCCATCTCGAATAGCAAAACATATGCAGTAAATAAAAGTTTGCGGTGGAATCGCGATTAGGCACAGAGGCACACTGTGCGCTGCCATTCCATTCCCTATCTGACTCACTGTCAGACTCACCACTACTACTATCCTCACTACTACGAACAAAGCTCTCT
>JAPQRP010000011.1:28290449-28315829 GCA_037367295.1 Apogon hyalosoma | reverse complement strand
AATGGCATCATGACCTTTGACCTTGAGTGACCTTGAAAGGTCAAACCCATAGTCTCACGTTTTGAGAGGGAGATGTCTATTTATGTTAGCTACAACATTTGTGTGGGGCGGGGTTTGTTGTGCCTGGCCCCACTTTGTAAATTTGAGTCTGTAAAAATAGTATACATATTCTGAAAATGATAACTATATGTAGGACCTCCACATTTGTTTTCATCAATACCCACCATCTCTGATTCACCCTGCCCCTGACTTTTCTGTCTAGCAACAGTGCAGTTCATCACATGCGTGCTTCTGTTTACAAATTTTGGTCCACTAGCAAAAAGTGCAATGAGAATGTGATCCGACCCAAACGAAAAGTCCACATTTGATCTGAGTCAAATAAACGGACCAAAGGACTTTCTAGGTGTGAATATACCCTTTAACACTCTTGAAAAAACAAGAGCAAAAAAGGAAAGTAAGTGTGAAGAGATAAAAGCAATAATTAATATAAATAGAATGCACTAATAAATCAGAAAAAAATACAAGATTTGCATATATACAAAGGAAAATGGAAGTAAATATACACTATATATACACACGCATGTATATTATCTTAAGAAAACTGGCAAATTATTTCTGTCTTTCATCATGTGAATGCAGCAGTCAGAACTGTCAAATAAATTGACGTCACATACATGTACTTTGCTTCAATTTCCAGGACAAGCTGTCATCATTTTGTGAAATTATGTTTTTTTAGAAAGCGTGTCAAGGCAAAGGTTCAAACTTCTGCTTGAGAGCAGTTTGACATGTGTTCCTAATCTCTCGACCGTGTCGCCATCCTGCTGCTTTTCAGGTGGCTTGTTACTGCTTCTCAACACTTCCCACACATAACCCACAGCAGCTGTGTTTTTTACACAGTAAGACAGAGAAACAAAGCCTGGGCCTGATAAGAAAAGTCTTGACAAGAACAACCAGGCAGGCATCTCGACACCCTGCTTGCCTCCGGTTGATGAGGGTGACACATTTGGAGTGGAGGGTTTACCTAGTTGTTTGAAAGGGTGTTGAGACTTTCTCTCTCATTTTCTCCCAGAGGGGAAGGTGTAGGGGGATACACGTCAGGAAAAAATCCTGAAATAAAAGGCCTGTTTAGCATTTGTACTTTGAACATTTTCCCTACTTGGGCATGGTGGAAAAAGAAATCATCTTCCTGGGAAGATATAGAGGAGGGAGAAAATGTTCTCAGAGTGTTTAAACAAGTTAAAAGGATGTTATAGATAGAATTTTTGAGTGCAAACATGAAAATATTCACACAGTGGCCCGTCTGATGTCAGCAACACTTTGTTTTCCACAAAATCTATAGAGTCTTAAACATGCTATGAATTTCAGCAGGTAAAAAGTTTTTTATCAGTTGATCTGAAACAGGCTTGTTGGAAATACCCAAACCCAACATGCATACATTATTTTGAAAAGGAGACACCTAAAAATACAGAGACACAATGCAAAGGACTTGAATAGATAATCAAATGAGGGAGAAAAACAACATCTGGAGCACAAGCATAATATACTAACCTATAACACAACCAAATACCTCCACCTGGTCTTACACATCTGGACATATGTGACTTTTCATCTTCACTAAATTCAAGTCAATCCTAGACTTTCATTGATATGTTTATTCCTAACACAGCATGCTGACAATCCCAAAATTGTGAAAAGGTTCCTGTGATAAGACAGTTCATTATGTATCACCCCAACTGTCTTTTACTTTACATTTCCATTAAAGGTGGGGTACAAGATTTTAGAAAAATGATTCAAGCAAGCTACATTTTGAAAATACACAATTCAAAAGTCCAAACCCCTTTCTTCAGACATTCCCTCAAAGCCACACCTCCAGAATACTGGCACGCGCAATGCTTAATCCTGAGGGTTCACGAGCGCTGCACAGCAACAATTTGCTGGGCTCTGGCTCCAGCTTGGGCTCCGGCTGCTCAGGCTCCTACGCCGGCTGCTAGCGCTCCGATCCACGCATACCTCCTTCAGTCTCCTCCAACACCCCCGCTCTAACAGAACAGCCCTAGTTCATACCTATCTGACTAACGTTACATTTCCTAGTGATTTATGTTAGTGACAAAACAGTTTTCTGGTGAACTTTACATCCTAATATAGCTAATATAACTAGCCAAGCTCTGGCTTAATTTCCTGTACCAGTGCTCCAAGCCTCTCAGAACACACAATTCATGCACGAAGAGGGGTCCGTGCAGAGGGGGGAGGGACAAATGGCAGTTGAGTTTGATAGACATATCACCGTTCAATCATTTTGAGTGGGCGCTCAAAATGATTGGATGGTGTTTTTTCAGTCCTGTCCATCCCGCAGGTGACAATATATTTTTTTAAATTTTTGTGTTAGAGCATTTAATTAATTGGTTGTAATCAGGAAGTGAAGGGGATTTTAAGCAATTTAGTAAAAAATGTTCCAGGAAAACATCTTGCACCCCACCTTTAAGCATAATCACAAAGCTGTGTATAAAGCTACTATATGCAATTTATTCAATACTTATCACAACATATGATTACATGTTGTCTGTTTTACTGTAGTAACTGCAACTGTGACCTGTGATTTCCCTTTAGCATAACATAATATTTGTCTTGACCATGTTTCCACTCTCCATTCAGGACTTTTACATAAAACAGCGAGTGTATGTTCAATGTTTTTTAAACACAGAGTATGTATTTTCTGTCTATTTTTTATCTAAGCATCTCTCAAAGTAATAGCAGATGATGCTATTTGCCATTTATTGCAGATCTACCAGTTCTGCTACTTTCTATTACAATAAAAGCCCTATACTGCAGATATATTCCATGTCTGAACCCAAAGCATTTCAGAAGAAGTGGCTCAATAAGAGATTAGTTTTATTTTTAATATCATAAATGTAAGCTTAACAAAGTGGATATAACACCATCAACCAAATGAAATGTACTAATACAGTGAAACTTTGTATTTCTCCTATTTTAATTGCAGTAACTACACAAGTGAAACAAACACAAAATAGAATATAAAAATATTTAACATAAGTTTTCTACATACTGTGGGTTAAGTGATTTGTTGCCTGCGATGATATACACTGTTGCACATAAATATGCAAAGAATATTTTTTACCTCTTCTCATGAAATGATTGTGATTGTGTGTTATTTACTCTTGATAGATAAAATATAACTGGGACTCAGTAGGTAAGCATTATATCTGGTCAAAGGTGATTACTGATGTGTACAAATAGGAACAAATGGTGCCAGGCACAACAAACCCCACCCCTCACAAACATTTTAGCTCTTAATGGACATCTCCCTCAAACTAAGTAACTAAGTTTCACTAACTAAGTCAATAACTAAGTAAGTAAGTAACTAAGTCTCTAGCTTCACTTGTTTTTCCATTATAGTCCATTTTAGTTTTTTAGATATTGACCGAGTGACCTCCGACCTCTTTGGTCAAATAATAGGTCAAAATCTATACACACAAGATGCAGAATAGAAAGACCTGGTGCTCATTGGAAGTCTCTAAGATGAATAGTTCAAAAGTTATATCCAAAAGTCGATTGTGACCTTTATTGTGACCTTGACCTTTGACCTAGAGTTTTCAAATTTTGCCTTCAAGGTTCACATCAGCAGTGATAGCAAAAAGAGGCTATATGTAAAACTGAGTATACAGGAAAGAAAAGGAAATTCCTGATTTGTCCTATCTCTTATCATTGTGAAAACACATTTTTGGTGACCCTGACCTTGACCTTTGACCTACATTCACCAAAATTTAATGGGTTCTATTCTGGACCACCTCGCACCTTTCCTGAAAATTTCATGGAAATTAGTCTGGTAGTTTTTGCATAAAGTTGCTGACAAACAAACAAACAGACAAACAAACAAAAAAAAAAACCAAACCAAAAACAATACCCTGCCTCCCCTTCGGGGGGCGGGGTAATAAAAGGAGGAATGTGTCTGAAAACAAAATTATTCCAACTTTATGGGCAGAGTAGGATCCGACATTGCCTTTTTGTATGTAATGTTAGTATCTTTCAGATGATTGTCTAACAATTACTGCTGCTATGCAAATGACATTTTACTACAAATTTCAAATTTTACATAGTTGTCTTCAATAAACCATATACAATCAACAAAGTAAATATGAGCATTATTAGTAACAAAAATAATGTGACTATGTTTAGCCTGCAGACATCTGAATTTTAAAGTAAAAGTTTTGGGCAATTTATTTATACTGTACAAATTCTTATTTCTGATAGATAAAGTAATCACCAATCTGTCTGTCTGTCTATCTGAATGATATAAAACTGTGCTTCTAATTTTCATGAAGCATTTTTGCAGGATTTGGCTTAGGTAAAGGAAAACCCCATTACAGTTTTGGATCTACTTGGAAAAAAGAAGGGTGGAGCGTGACAGTTTTTGTTGTATTTTGTTAGTTTGTTTGATATTTTCACCTTTTCTGATATTGTGAGACATGTCATGTAATTAAATTACAGGATTATAGTGTCTTGGTGGAGGTATGTATTTCTACCAAGTATTCTTCTAGTTACATGTTTTCTCTTTTCTCTTCAATCTGCCCCTAATATCGAATCAACCAATCTGTATACTTAGCGTGCAGGCCCACATGGGTTAGAGTGATTTGAGAGGGGTATTATTCAGGTTTATTTGAGTCTCAACTGTTCAGATTATCATAAACACATTTTTCTTAACTGGATAAATGTCTCCTTTGTGAACTATAATTTGGGATTAATCCACAAATAAACTATTTAGTAAACAAGTTTGGTAGAACTAGTTAGCAAAAGCATGAACAAAGAGGGAAAACAAAGAGGGAATTTATTTATTTTAAGCAAACCCAAAAGCTATCCAACAAACAAAAAAGCTGCTTGTTTTCATGCACACACATTAGCATGCGTGTTGTGTTTGTGCATTTAGACATTTAGACAAATAGCATACCGCCATCCCTCCTTTCTCCCTCTCCAATCCGAGCTCAAAAACATTGTTTATGCTGTGGAATTATGTCGACAAATGGACACCTGCTGTTTTACTGCGTTGCCAAACAACCTGAAACAACTGAATCAATTGGTCTGCTCTGACTGAGTAACAGAATGATGAATAGTGCTGACATGCACTTTTGTCCGGCTTTCATCTTTATTAGAGTCTGTCCCTACAACAAAAAACAGCATTGACCCAAAGTGATGCTATCGTACCTCAAGTATACACTTCTCATTTTCATTTAATCAAGGCAGGAATCAGGTTGTCTAGAACATGTTGATTTGTTGTGATATGCAAACACAGCTCAATCTTTCCAGTGGACACATATTTTGGGTTTCTGTGTATTCAGGAGAATTTGTGTTGACTTATATTAATTTCCTGGAGACTAATCCTAACTCATCCTAGCCTTGAAACAACTCTTAACCCTCAAATTCAAGGATTTACATTTACAATGCAAGCTCAGTCCTCACAGTGTGACTATGTAAACAGCATTACATCCTCATAATGTAAGGAAAACATGGACACACACACAAATGCAAATGAGAAAACTTTCAAAGTTCAAAGCAGAACATTTTGTCGTCTCCAGTCTGTGGTGGATGCGCCGAGGTCTTAGTCAGGAGGCAAGCAGCTAATCTCACTTAAGAAGTCTTTCTCATTTCCTTGTTTATGAACATGCTGATGAATAATGCGGTGTGAAATGTCAAGCTTTTACCTTCTGTGGCTCTC
The DNA here is from genome assembly GCA_037367295.1 of Apogon hyalosoma. Taxonomy (NCBI): domain Eukaryota; kingdom Metazoa; phylum Chordata; class Actinopteri; order Kurtiformes; family Apogonidae; genus Apogon; species Apogon hyalosoma. The sequence goes on along the minus strand of JAPQRP010000011.1, from coordinate 28,310,101 downwards.
TTTAAAATAAGTGGCAGAAAGCTTTGAACAGGCCTGTACTGCTCTGTGTTTGCACCACGCACTGAACATAAATCTGATTAAAGTGCACAATAATTGAACAGTTTAACTGTGTGCTGATCCTTGAGTGTTAAAATCTTATTTCTATTAAAATGAATTTGAAAAACTGAGATTATTTTCAAGTAATACTAGTTTGATTCAAGAACACAATGTATCCAATCTTGCAGACTCTGCTAATATTAAGATATTTAATACTGAAAATTAGTCAAGACTCTTATTTGTAACAGTTGTTCTAATCAAGAAAATGTGAGCTACCTATAAAAAGATAACTGCTGTGAAAGTGCAGAGAGATAAAGGTTATCTGATTAGGTGTAATTATCCAAAACTACAGCAGGTGCTAAACACTCATAAGCTACATTTGTTTAAGATGTAAAGCAAAAAACAAGAGTTGCATAGTGAATTTGGATTTCATCTGAGTTTGCAGGTTTGCTGCAGCAATGTGATGGTGTTTGTTGCCAGTTTCAGGTGGTCCATGTCTACAGTAGCCATCTGTGTCCACTCTGTCCTACTTTCCATCTGCTCACAATTTGATTTTTTTTTTTCACTGCAAATGGCAAAATCAAGCTGACAATTTTTTTTTTTTTTTGCTCCTTTTAGAACAAAACTTTGTTGTAAGCTGTCTCTGACAACTTGCCTGCTCTGTGCCAGATTTACTTTTGTTAGATGTTTTTGGTTTCCATATGGATTTTGCACAAATACACTTTAATGCCATAAACATGATGAGGCTTTTGCTTTTACATTTATCATTCAGCACATGTAATTGGTGTATATGTGGTAGATGTACAGTCATGGCCAAAAGTTCTGGGAATGACACAAATCGATGCTTTCCTTAAACGTGATTTATTTGTCCAGTAACAGTCTTTGAAATATATGCATCTGTGCTTCAATGAACCTCACAAATAAATGGAATTTTGTTTTAAAGTTAGGCAGAAAATTTTGAGAAAACACATTTTTTTGACCAGAACTGTATGCTGTCTCTGATTTGCCTGATCCTGTTCTCAGTACATATGTTTATAACCTTTGAATACTTTTTACCCATCAGACAGTCTCTAGTAGTTTCTAAAAGTACCATTACTTTCATATGTGAAAATAAAACTACAGGTATAGGTATTTCCACCGGATAGACAGGACCAAACATGCAAAATTTAAATGTGCATATAATCGTACAGTGCAGTTCAGTGCAACAACATGGTGTGCACCTGAATGCAAATCATTATAATTACAGGGACTCAGGGGGTTTAATTGTGGAAATGGATTATAATATTCATAATTATGTCATTTGTACATTCTCACCTGAAAATATAACAAATAATAAATCTAAAATCTTTGTGGTTTTGTTACTGTAACATCCTGTGTTGAGATCCATTACTATCACCAACAGTTTAATGTAGACCAGCATTATTATCCCATTAACTAAAACACCCAGAATGGACAGTATTAGAGTTTTGTTGTTTTGTGAACACTTGTCACAAAATATTGCACACTGAATCTTTAAAAAATTAATTTCTTTTTTTACTCCCTGCCCACTCTTGCAATATTCAGGTAAGCCTGACATTTATATTCAAAACAAAATCCTAATGCATGTTGAATAGCTTTGTCTAACAACAGGAAGTCCGGCCCTGTTGTTAGTGAGGCTTATACTGTACCTATATTGTATAGTTCCACACAGTCTTACTTTTGGTTGTGAATCTGGCAGAAAATCAGTGTAGTGCAGGTCCTCATGAGTCACACAGCTGCCAGAAAAAACATAGCCACTCTGCCTGTTGCTCCCTGACTTTTCTTCTTTTTTACATTTAGCCTGCTGCTTTTTTTTTTTTTCTATGAAATAATGGTTTACTAGGGCTGCAAAGATTTCAGCTTGACTTACTAACGGTTTGTTGTGTATGAAAAATTTAATTCATTTACATAACAATAACACAATATTCATAATTACATTTTCATTGGAGTATAATCACATGAAAATAAGAATAATTTTATTTTGTCAAAACACTGGCTTTAATGTGTTATTAGCATTTTTAGCTTCCATTGACATTTCCTTGGCTGCAGAGAAAGGGAGGGTAAGGTGATGGCGGTTATTAATTTATTTGCAATATGAAAACTCACCACTAGATGTCACTAAATGTTGCAACTTTAAATATTTAACATTAATGTAAAGTTTTACATCTTTCTAAAAAGGCCATTAGTAACTTGAGGTTAACATAATATTTTTTTTTAACTATTATGACTGTGACTAGTATTTTCCAGATAATTTCACGTCAACTTTGTACAAATGCATCCATCAGGACCCTGAAAGCATAACACAGAAGAGAAATTAATACTTACATCAAAGTATTACAGAAGCATAAAACACCAAATCGGATAAAAAATACTGAACAGCTTTTTTCAAAGCTAATTTGCTTTTAATCACTAGATGATGCTCACTCCAGCTAGGCAATTTAACACAGTGGATACAGTGGGACACCTGCTTTTCATTGCTCCACTCCCAGTGTTATTAAGGTGGTGGATGTGGCAACATCCCACGCCATCTGAATTACCTTGACTAAAATGGCATAACCCATAATTAAAATTAGAGCCTCACAGGGTCACTAATAGCAGCTGATTATATGCAACTTCTGTTAAATGCAATAGGTTTTATTTTATAATTTGGTTGAAAATATTATACAGGTTTGAAATAACCTCCACCTAACATCTCTCTCTTTATCGCCATTGTTTTAGACTCAAAAAAGAGCTGTCATTTGCTTCGAAATTGTGTTATTTCTTGCAACCTTGTGGCAATTATACTTCGTTTTTCTTTTTTGTGGCTTTGAGTGCACCTTATTTGCATGCAGCTTTGGAGAAAAGCATCTAATAAATGAGTAAATGCTTGACAGACAGACAGCACATTCCTCCCACATTCATACATATAGATAAGCTGCACAGATGTCTAATACTTAATACTGTAGGGATGAGATACAGTAAATAAGAACAGTGACACTCACTCTGAACAATGATTGTCTGAGCCATTTAACAAATCCTCCACTCTGCAATTTCCCTCCCTGATGTTTATCTTAAGCTGGAGTCAGATTCAATCTGTGCTGACATCCTGGACTACACAGGGGCTCACACAAAGACAGAAAAAAATGCATGGTGTGATGGTGGGCTTAATGGTGATGGGACTGGGAGCTCGGCCTGGATTCATTAAACTTGAGTCTTTTAACAGTGTTCAGCCTGAGAGAAGACCCTGCACAAACACAAAGTCAAACTCAGAGCCTCTTGCACAACTCCAAGTAACAAAAAGACCTTTATTTATTTATTTATTTTGGTTACACTGTTGATTCTTAGTGTTGGTGCATTGTTGTATTGCAGTGTATTCAAATATGCCTACATCACACACAGAAATATTCACTCAATATAAATGTTACTGCTTGTGATGGTAGAGGTTTGTATTTCTATATTGGTACTAACAGCTACAGTAGTAGTATATCCATTGTTAGTACTTGTATTTAGAGTAGTAGTGTTAGCAGTTATGGGTATTGGTTTTTGGTTATAGTTATTGGTAGTTATACTAGTCACAACAATTCTAGTTGTAGTTCAGTTTGCTGTGCTTCCATGTGCCCCCCTTCCAATATCTCTCTTTCCCTCTCTCTCTGTTTCCCTTCCTTTAACCTTCTCTCTTTAACCCCAACAGATCAAGGCAGACATCCATCCTTCAGAGCCAGGGTCTGCTCCAGGTTTCTGCCTGTTAAAGGACATTTTGCCTTTCCACTGTCACCAAGTATTTGCTCCTGGAGGATTTTGTTGGGTGTCTCTGACATCGCTTATTAAAGAGTCTGGTTTAGACTAGCTCTAAATGTAAAGTGTCATGAGATAACTTTTGTTATGATGTGGTGCTATATAAATGAAATTTGATTGAATTCAATCACTGTATACTGTTTTGTCAAGTGATATTACAACATTCTGTTACACATTGACCCCTTGCATATCACACCATAATCCTAAGAAGACACATTTATTTTGTCTCAATGCATTCTCTATAAATGGCTGTGATGACAGTAAACTAAACTTTAACCTGTAAGCATTCATCCATCTTCTGCCACCTATTCAAGTACATATTATAGAGGAACCACCCTAGGCAGAGAAGCTTATACCTTCCTCCACCCCTTTCAGTACTTCCAGGGGGGAGGTGTGATGGTCATAGCCCAGTTGATAGTCAGCTAGCTGACTAGTGTGGAGGAGCAGCAACTCAACTCTGAGATCCTCCCAGATAAAGAAGCCTCTCACCACTTTCCAATGCCTCACAGTGTGTCTGCAATCTCATTTTATTACTGATGAATGTAGATCAACCAAAAGTCAAAGCTTCACCACAACAGCGCAGTAGAGCATCCACATCACTGCCAACATTACACTACACAAGTGATGATCTCCCATTCCAGCCTTACCCTTTGAATAAGACCCTGAGCAACTTAAATTGTCCATGTGGTGTAGTAATTTATCCAAAAGCCTTGGTGGCCACTTCTTCTTATACCACTTGACAACCATATCATCAGACACTGTCCTTATTCTAATCACAGCCACTTCACACTCTACTGAGAGCTGTAGTTCACATCTCTATGAAACCAACAGGACCACATTATCTGCAAAGAATGGAGATGCAATCTTGAAGCCACCAAACCAGACATTAAACTACTTGGTCGTGCCTCGAAATTGGGTCCATGAATGACAAAGAGCAGATTTAACAGAGTTCAACTGTCATTGCAAGTAATGACCACATTAATATATTTTCTTGATGGTGTATCCAAGGAGTTCCAGGAAAGTCCATGACACTTGAGAGCCTTAAAGGGACAAACCACACACTCACGTTTTCATTTTCAAGCTACACATGCTAATTTTCAGATGTCTTTAAGTGTTGAAAAACAACACAAGCTGCAAACAAATACCTCTTTACATTAATATACCTTTAACTGTGATGTCTAAAAGAGAATCAAATATACTGCAATACCAAATTACCTGCAGGAAATATTCAAGATGATGGATTTCTTGCGTCAGATAGGTTTAATGCCTCTGCCACAGATATTCATAACATACTGAAATCATCCAAATGGAAAAAAAAATCCATAAACCAAAGATATTGAATTGTAAAATATGTTTTTGGGGTTTGAGTCAGAGCTTGGGTGAAATAAAAAAAAAATGGTGCCAGTATATTCAGCACATTCTGCATTCAGGAGCATGAACAATGCATGAGCATGCCAATGAATAACTTAAGGCTACAAATAACAAATTCCTAGAGCAAAAAATTCAAAATACCAATAATTGTGATGGAATATGTGTGGTATTTCTGGCTTGTCGGAGAAACTATGAACCTTTAACCTGTTTAGAAGAATTCTCACTGTGAGCTTTAAAGGTGAGGTAATGCTGACAGACACTGAATTTAACTTGGTCTGACTCGTTTCTTGCTTGTAATATCTCAGATTGCCTTTTATTTTTTTATTCTGTAAGAAGTGAATATTTTATATTTTATGTGCTTCTGTTTTTTTTCTCCTAGATTAGAATAAAATACCATACAATTAAGCCATCTGAGACTGACCACCAGAAAAAGAGTTTTATTCGTGAAATAATAATACATTTTCTGGATTGTTATACAAATGAAGAAGGGATTTTGGAGACCCAAGTGATAATCAACAGTTGCATCTATCCAGTTTACAATCTGGAGATCAGATCTAATTCAACAACTATGCATTGTTGTTCATTGCAGCTTTTTCGATGAACTGTATGAGAAAAGTCACAGGCTGGTTTGTATTTTTAAGCTGACACTGATGCATTTACAAGAGTGTTGCAGAGAGGAGGGTGAACTAGATTTGGTGAAATATTTGAACATGGGAAGCCAAGGTCTAGCATTAACAAGGCCAAAACTTTGCAAGAGAAAATGTCACAGAAAACCAAACAGGCTAGTCTTACGCATAATCCAAATCTTGCCTTTTTCAACATGTACTTACAGAAACTGTTGTTGTTTCATGTAGTGAAAGGTGCTCGAGGTAACCCTCAGACAACAGAAGATGAGCTATATTAAGTAGTATGTGGAAAAAATTGAAAATATGCAGTATACAAAAGTTAGCCCCATGTCTACGGCTCTGTTCAAATAATCTGCTACTTGAGCTATCTATGTGATGGACTGCATCCCACAATGCATTACAGCCATCATTTTCTTCTTTAGTATAATGGCGGGTTCCAGTTATCATGATAAGTGCATTACTGTCACCTGCTCTTCTGGAATTTGGGTCAGAGTTCATTATTTACACAATATGAATGCACAGCTGAGCAAACACAGGAAAAAATGGCTGTTCTGCAGTACAGATGGGCTGCTTGGGTAAAATTTGCTACAATATAGTATTTTCACATTTGTTACTCACAGCAATAATGGATGTCCTTGCACTTCAAAACATTCAAATGGGCTAATAAGCAGCTAATGCTAGGTGGAGACCAATACCAGCAAATAATACAAACTGTCTCTTTATATGAAAGTAAAAAACAATGTAAACTTCTGCAGACTTGCAAACAGCTGACAGGTAATTGTTTCATGGTGGTGAGCTTTGTGGGCATTTGGCTATGTAATACTCTGCATTGATAATCACATCTCTAATAGCATACTAGTGCTTCTGAACTCAGCCTATGAGCATCATAACTTCTACGTACTTCTTTTGAATTGAACTAATGTGAAAAAGATTGGTTTAACATTTTTACAGCGTGTAGGACTTACTGGATTCATTCACCCTTCCCTTCCAGGGGTGAATGAGAACCTACTATAAAAAAAAAAGCAAAAGATCCTTCCTATATCCGGTTTTTGCTTTATTTGTTTAGGGCCTCTAGACATGTGGCAGTGCAATAAGGTGAAGGAGATCTACTCCTGCAAATATTACCACTTCAGTCTAATGCAACAAAACAAAGTTTCTGGTTATTATATACTAATGAAAACATGGTTCTGAATATAGTATTCCATTTTAGGAAATGGATTCCCAAATTTTACACTGTGCACCATTGAGAAACCCTGAGTGGCTGCACTGATTAGAAGACTCCAATATACAGGATTAAGTAAGTAACAGCTCTCCTTATTGTATTCATGTACACTGTTTTACCATGGTGGTTTCCTAATACCTCTGGCTCACCTGTCTTTTCCAGTCTCCTTCTTGAAGAGCTCATCAAACTGCAGCATCTTCTGCCAGGAGATGATATAAACTTTGAGCTTGGGCAGGACCTGGTTCATCAGCCGTAGGTTGTTGTATATGAGGCCCTTCCCATCACGCCTCATGTAGCTGCTAGGGCCCCAGAATATGAACACCGTGTCCTGGCTGACGTTGAGCAGTTCGTGTCTGTTTCGAAGGACCCTCTGCATGCTGGAGTGAGCAATGACGCGCAGGGAGGTGCGGCGGCCGACGTCGCGGGCGTAACCCCTGGCAGTGGGAGCATCGTTCATGCGGATGACGCACTCGGCCCGGTCGATCTCTGCACCTCGACCGCCTCCGATGAGATGACCTGAGCTGGTCACAAGAGCGCAGGTCTGGCAGTGCATTTTAAGAGGCTGAGGGAAGGAACCAGAAAAGAAAGAGCAGGAATGAAGTGGGAAATATTAATATTTGGTATCCTTATTTGAAATATAAGTACATGCAGCATCATGTTAGTTTTACAGCATATTTACTGTAAAGTCTTGTTTCTCCTTATTTTTACAGTAGTAAGAAATGCTCTGAAACTTCTGTGATTGTACAGGAACACACAGAAAGCCAAGGGAAATGCACACCTAAGGGAACTTTGGTAAAAAGCTTCACTATGTGTTTGAGACGGAAAATATCTTGCTGACAAATAGGTAGCGACAGAGCCTACTGGGTATGTGTAGCTTGTCATATTGCTTTGTGATTGGTAGAAACCCCTGGGTCTTACAGAGATTCACTTTCACTTCCTTACAACCAGTGATAGTATACAGATGTATAAGTACAAACATCACGCTGTGAAAATACTGTGCTACAGGTATATATCCTGCTTTTAGAACCATATTGGCAGCAAAATGTACTTGAATGTTTTTGGATTCACAGTACTTCTGTTGCATTTTATTGCTGTATGTTTTAGGTTGAGCTAATCTGAAGTACTTTATATACTGCGGGTAGATTCATCTACAGCAATGCATGACATTGTGTAAAATTCTCATTTGATTGTAGTATCACATGCCCCTAGAAAGTTAACTTTACATCAACTCAGAAACACAGCCCTTTCCCTAGTTTTGTAATAATGGATTTTTCAGGTAATAACGGGTTTAATTTATTTAGTTTGTGATTATAATGATGATGATGCTAATAATAATAAAATACAGCTGAAATTAAATGGCCACTTGTGTAAAAAGTCTTATTTTTATGGTGACAAAATAAATAATTAATGGGTCAAATAAAGAGAAAACAAACACTGTTGCAAAAAAGAAAAGAAACTCATGTTGTCTAATAAACAGAATTAGTGTTGTGATTTATGAGTGGTGAAGTCATTTGTGTAAAGAAAACCCTACTGAATACAACATGCATAAATTATTCTTGTGATTTTTTTTTTTTTTTACTTTTATACACAATCACTAATATTGCACTGCCATTGGAGACCCTAGAGTTATACAAGTGTAACATTTGTACATGGAGAGCTCATTAAACAAGTGGCCTCTTTTGCAACAAATGAGGGCGTACATGCACATAAATCATTAACAAAGATCTATTTGTGTATGTTCTGCTGGTGTACATGTTGGCAGAGCTGCTGCATATATCTACTGTATGTACCACATATGTGTGCATGTGGGTGTGTCTGGTATTTTTCTTTGCTTTGACACAGACCCCTGGTCTGAAAATCAATGATATGCAAACGAAACCTGCAGAGCCTTCTAATGTGCCCTGAAATATCTCCCTGGCAGAAATATGGCACTTATTTACATTCTTACAGCCATAACAAATTTACATTTTCACGGCATTAACAGAAATAAATGACAACAGCAGGAATGTGTGTGGAGGCTGAGATGCGTCATTATCACGCTCATCTCCTGATTTTGACCTAGTGGCAAAGCACCAACAGAACCATCTACTTAATGAGACTTAAAGGAGGAAGGGGGAGGATGGGAGATAGAGAGATAACACAAAACAGAAGTGGGAAAATGAAGGAAAACAGTGCAAAGTGATAAAAACAAGGAATAAGAATGTATGGTAAAAGGGAAAGAGATATATGGAGGCAGTAAAAGCCACCCTGGTGCTGTAGTGTTTGATGAGATGTTGAGCTAATGAGGTCCTGGCGGTCTACACCATCACTGGCAGCAGCAACATCCATCCTTCTCCCTCATCTCCTCCTGCCTTTCCTTCTCCCACCTGGCAGCGCCTTGACAGCCAATCTGGCTGTAGAGCCGCAGTACCAGTGGAGCAGGTCAGAAATCCCATTTTCACCCAGGGGCTTTTAAGTGGCTCCACAGACCCGATTCTCTCTTCCTCTGTCTCACAGAGAATTTAAGTGGACCTTGCTGACCAGAATTGGCCTCTTCAGGGAGCACAGTCAGGCTATTACTGAGAAATAGGCTGGATGGTCTCGACAAGGCTCTACATTTCACCCGGAATTACGTGACCCATTCAATATGGTGGTTTGAGTTGAGGCAATGGAGTCGAGTTAGCTCAGACTGACATGGAGTTCAGAGGCAACTGTAAGGGTTCCCTGACCCCATAACTGGAAAATGTCACAGGGCTCACAATATTTATTCCTTTTTAAAAAATGTTTATTGATAGTATTACCAACAGCAAAAAGAAATATGAATACATCTTGTTTAGGAAATATATATGGTAACTATAAGGTAAGTGGTAATATTCTGCTGGGTAATTACAACCGAGTAGTAAGTAGGTAATTTTAGAAAAACTACACCAAATTATACTATTATGCATCATTTCCTCTAAGTACAGTGTAGTTGTGACTGATTTAGTCTAGTAGAAAATAAGATAATTGTTGGGATCCTACAAAAATAGGCCACCATTTTACCCCTAATATTATCCATTAATACAAGATATAAATATAGTTATCCAAGGGTTATGTATAGCATATATACAGTATTTAAGAAGATGGGCATTGACCATGTACATTATTGATGGAATTTTCCAACATTGGACTAAACACTATCTTCTGAGGCACATCTAACAAACCCATGAACAATAATTACACGACAAAAAGTAGTTTATTATGAACTATGATCTTAATCTCTACAAAGTAATAATTACATTTAGTTGAGTTCATGTGTAATGTATTATAATCACTTTAATTAATGTAATATGATGTAATTACTCTGTATTCACAAAATTACCTGTGATAATTATACAACAATATACCATAATGGAACATATATTTTAGGTAAATGCAATTTCTGCAGAGTCTACATGAAAAATCCATGAGGAAACAGCAAAAAAATCCATCAAAAGTTTAGATATAATACAGAGACAGATACACAATAGTGGTCACTGGTGGTAAAAATGACACTGATGTTAATCAAAAGTGTTGATGTTAAAGGTTCAAGGTTTAAATTCCACTTTTCATATGTTGACGGCTGTCTGAGACAGCTGTTTGTTCACGCAGGCTAACTCTACACGTAAGTGGTGTTAACACTATTACTGCTGTAGAAGATGCACTGAAGAACATGGAAGGCAGGAAAATGACCCAAGTCCCCTACATGGAAATCAGTGTACAGGCTGTTATTATGGATGTTGGTTACAGAGACAAACATGAGCTCAGAAATAGAAATAGCTAACATAGGCAGAACGTATGAATGTTACATGTACAAACCTTTAATAAATAATGCATTAACAAAATGTGCTGAACACAACAATTCAGCCATCTGCTCATGCACTTTATAAAATAAGCTACACTGAAAACAAACCTGGAAAAAAAATCACAGAATGTGCCTTTTTGAATATCAGTCATGAAAAAAACAGACATTGACAAATTAGAAGAAGTTCTGTAATATTTCTATTACTGAGCTACAAATGTCAGAATGACTGTGCTGCTTCAGTTTGCTAAACATACTAATAAAAGTGCAAATTACATCTAAAAACTCTAGGGAAAGTTGAGCTCTGCTGAATGAGTCATGTAATAAACGGTTCATAATTCAAGACACAGCCATCATTTATGAGTTTGAAATCACAGACTTTGTTCTCCGCAACTGAACAGAGTAGCTTTGATCACAATTTAAAGATTTATCACATCTAAACTCTAAGCTCTGAGGTTTTTAAAAACTGTTTTCCATTACAATGTCAAGGTACCTCATCAAAGCTATGATCTGTCAAGTGAATATTTAGACTAAATAATGAATATGATTATCAACTGGAGCTGGAAAATATACACATCAGAATAAAAAATAAGTTTCTTAGAAATGTTCTCAGTTTTCAGGTTTACATAAGCCCTCATTTCTCCCCTGTGCAGTCTTTTCAAAATTATAAAACTGTTTAAAATATTATTTTCCCTGAACTCATCCTTAGTTTTCTAGATAGTCCAACAGAATAGAAAAAAAAAAACATTTTAGGAGCAGTTTTATGAATTCATAATCATACAGTGTATTTAGTCAATTTTTCTTCACTGAATTTAAAACTGAAAAATAAATAAATAATGCAGAAGCAGTCATTTAAAAAAAATAGCTGAAAATGTATATAAAAAACAGTGTCTTCAAAGCAGATGTATCAATATTTCAGTAGCCTGAAAAGGGATTTTAAAACATAAAAATATGTAATTTATGTCCCTCTTATTTTCTTGTAATTTTACAAATCTATATGTTTTGAAAGAATATGTTGTATAGTTTATTGATTTCTGTTTTTTTGGGTGAGATAGAGCCCAAAATAGTCATAAACCATACCAACAAATATGTACCAACCCTGATGTAATACTGTACTATTTACCTTCCTAGAGTCTGTGTCTAAATTTGCTTGTTTTTGTGTATTTGCTGCTTTTTTTTCTGACTATTGTGTATGCGTTAGAAAATTGGAGAACATTCTTTTTTGTGGATGGATGGATGGATGGATGGATAAGATCTCGCCTTGATATATGGTTTTATAGTATTATTGAAACTGTGATGACCCATGTGGTCCTAATGGGTCATGTATTTCTGTTTTGTTTGTATTTTGTTGACAGCTCTCTCCCTCTCTTCAGCGCCACCAATTACTATGTGATACGTTTATCAGCTACAGGAGTGTAACTGGTGGAACCTGACACTGATTGGCTTGGGAGTGAGGCTAAAAGCTGGCTGCTGATTCTCCGCTCTTCTGCTCATCCCATTCCCAATGATGGAGGCCTGGTGATCACTATGTTTGTGTGCTGTGAGAGTTTCTGTGAAATAAGTGAATTTTACAAATATTGTAATTCAGATAAAGTAATGTAAAATTAGCAGAAGTAGGAAGGAGAAGCCCTTTTTTTATCATATTTTTTCTCCTGTTTTTGGTTAGGAGTTAGGTCACACCGCTTGTTTTTTGCTTCTTATTTTATTTTAACGATTAGGTAAGGATAGGGTTGTGACATCATTAAGGTTTTGTTTAGGGCATTATTTCTCTCTTCTAAGTTACCAATAAATTAGTACCTTGTTAATTAAAACTTTTGTCTGGACCTCACATTCTTGGGCATGGGATGAGTGAGGCACTTCTAAATATGTTACGTTATGTTATGTATATGTTATGTTCAGGTTTCCCCAAGGCCAGGGACATAACAAACCATAATGCAAATAATGATTTATTGATTGTGATAACAGAACTGTTTCACTATTTCTTTAAAGTTTAATTTCCACAAACTGAATCAAGTTCTACCAGTACTGAAACATAACCATAAAAACCTGATAATGTGGACTTACAACAGGCAGATATTGTACACATCAGACACTTCAGCAGAAAGGGATGTCATCTGTGTGCCTTTTACTTTTCCATTCAGAATCAACATTTTTCATCAAATACACTGTCATTTTCCCATTGAGCTGATCCTGCTGTCTTGATCTTTTCTACAAAATATATTTGTTGTTAACTCTGCATAAATGTCATTTCTCCACAGGTTGCAGACTGCAGCAGGATATCATTGGGTATTTTTTGTCTAGTGACCCACAACTTAAGAGCTTCAGTTTACTTCGATAGGAAATGATCATCATATGTGAAAAGCTTTTCTTCATGTAGTTCTCTATTTTCTTTTTTTTTTCTTCTGAATAGCAGCTTAATCATTATCAGAAATGCTCGTTATAAACTGTTGTAGTCCTAGATATCTGTAGAAATTAATTGCAATAACTGTACACTCTGAAAGGATAACTCTGCAAATATACTTTTTTTCTAGTATGTAAAATTCAGAGTGATACTAGTCTCATATTGACCAAAAGCACAGGATTGGGGATTTGAGACCATTTATTTTTATGCCAGACTTATGTGTAAATTGATTTCCATTATAGTTTAGCAGTTACAGCTACAGCGATTTACAGTTCTCCAGCGTCACTGAGCAAAAATTCCCTTTCATAATTCCCTTTCAGTTTATGATGGTGGTCTGAAAAGACATGAGGCTTCTGTATATGCTCTTCGCCTATATTTTCATGCTGTAGAAAATCTACTTAGTGACACAGATTTTGGCTGATCACATGTTTTCAGACAGTGGCTTTACATTTCCACAAGAGGATTAAATAATGTCAGGTCATCTATACTCATATTTAGTCTTGATATGGACTGAGAATGGGGAACAATAGAAGAAAGGTATGTATTTTCCACATGTAGCATTTTTCTCCTACACTCTGTAACAGCACAAGTGTTAAATGGAAAATTTGTTAGCTCCTTTTTTGAGGCATAGGCTTACATTTTTTATTGCACTGGAATGGATTAATATAGTTTTACAAAGGTTTAAAATGATGCCATGTGATCATATTTGGACAAAAAGTCAGACCAACATTATTTGATGATCATGTTACTTATTTACTTACACTACACTCAAGCTGTTTGTTAGGCAAAATGTTTTATTCAATTAACATAAGCTCCAAATCCCTACATCTGTCGCCTATCAAAGTCCAACACAACAGATGTCAAAGACTTCTCTTAGCCAAAAATCTCATTAAAGAGAATAATGTAAAGACGGACTACCATGACTAGGTGGCCAATAAAAAGATATGAGACCAGAATGACCCCTGAAAATGACTGATTTAGTATTTTGAGAGAGAAGTTCAATGTAAGTTCATTGGAGCCAGGGCTTTTTGAAGGCAACAGCCAGGGGGCATTAAAAATATTATTACACTTAAACATACCTTGGTATTGACATCAGTTTCACTTTTGATGCCCTTGGTGTCAACATTATTCTGTTTTTCATGTGTAGTTGAACTGTAAATACCAGAATAGTTAATTTTGTGTTATCAGACATGAAAAAGTGGTGTGGTATCAGGGTATCTTGGTGGGATCTTGATATTTAAATACCAAAGATATTTTTAAAGATGATTTATTGGTCGACATTATCCCATTAAAAATAGCTCACAGAGGAAGAGTCATTTAATAGTGAGACATTCAGCTAAAGGGGATGAAGGGTAACCTTGTCCCACTTGTGGCACACTCTGGGAGGCTGCCCTGGTTTCATTCAGCTCATCCATCCACACTGGCCTAGAAAAGCTGCTAAAACACCACCAGATAGACAACAGCCAGTCACATCTCTGCTCCAGCCACTGCATCGACAACCCAGGCAGCTGGGCTTGTTCCTTATTCTGTCTGCATCTGAACCCTCCTCAGCTTTCAGCGGGCCTGTCCTTCACCGGGCTGTATGAACCATCGCAGGCTGCCTGCTGCTCCCTCACCTTGCCTGACATCCTGACCCGGGCTGCTCAGAGGAAAACATGGCTGTCAGAGCTGCGGGGATTAACCTTGAGAGACAGTGCAGGTGATGAAAGGGAGATGGAGCTCTGTCCCAGACCACCTCAGAAGTCGGTATCCTTGAGAACAGAGGGAGACAGGGCGAGTGGATGGGTGTTTGGGGACCAAACAGAGACACTGTGCTGCAAGACAGAGCTGTTGTTTTGATTCAGCAGAGTAAATGCAGTGCTCACTATTCCAAATATGAGCCCAGTGTTATTAATGCTGGTTTGGACATTGTGTACGAGTCAGACACTGATTATAATTGAGAGGTGTTTGGAGGCAGTACAATTAAACAAGAGGGGAGGAATAAAAGCCATAGAGGACTCACATAATCATACATTATTGCTTTGTGATTGTAGTCAGAAAAGACTGTGCACTTCATCCAGCCTGGTTGGCTTTGTGGTCAGGGTTCAAAGACCTTCATTGCTCATAGGGAGCACAGGCAATAATTGGTGGTTAAATCTCACATGAGTCTTAAGGGGCCATGAAATCAGCTTTAATTCCTCATCTGACTCCCCTTCCTCCCCAACTTGGCCAGGCCCCTTGAGGAAAAGACATACTTACACCGCAGTGAGCCATTACGCTTGACGTATGCCATATCCCCTCAGAGCAGAGAAACAGCATTTGAGTGTTGTTATTGATTTTGTGTGGGTGAATGCAGTGGGGAAGGGGATCGAGTGATGGCTTAGTGAGGACGTTGGGGCTTCAAGGATGCGAAACTGAAGATATGGATGGTAAATGTGAGTCTTGAGAGGCAGCAATCATCCTGACCAGCAGGATACTGTCTGGCTGTCTAGTATAGCCTGGAGAGGCAACAACAGAACAAAGCATTTTCGACCACCTCCAGGCTGACCTTTAGGCTCGTCAAAGGCGCTTTTGTTCTCTGAGCGAAGACTTCAACCCACAGTCAGAAATTAATGGTGGCTCTAAGCAAAAGCTCTGGAAAGTTCTTGATATGAAAAACAAGGGAAATACTGACCTCAATACATGATACACATAATTTCTTTGGTTGCATGTGAGACTCACGTTTCAGCTTTTGGCCCCATTCATGACAACTGAGTGCATTTTTTTGATGACATATGAGAGAAAACCACAACAGGTTTTAATCAACCATCAACAAGTAGCCTGCAGCTGTAAAAATGATGGCAATGTGACTAACAAAACAAGCAAAATTGTTAAAAATTCCCTAAGCTAAATACACATCAACAATGCAGAGTTGGCGACAGACTGATGTAACAAAATGGCACTGCAATCTTCTGCAAAGCCAGCTGTTTGAAACAGCAGGGTAAAGTTAAAACACATCTCTCCGGGATAAATCGGGAATGGATTTGCAATGCTAATGCATTATTTCATCATTCTGTAAAATTGCCCGTGAAAAAAGCTATGAAAAAAAAAATCTGTAAAATCAGATAAAGGGACAAAAATGCCCCCAAAACTAAGTTAATTTCTTAAGCGAGTTCCTACTGAGACATCCAAATGTGCAATTTATGATATGGGATGATTAAAAGGAGAAGGAGGAAGATGAAGAAAATGAATGAGAAAAGTAAGGATAAAGAAATGAAATACACAGGGATACAGTAAGTGGATAGATACAGAAGTAAGAACGAGAGAAGCACCATAGCAGACAAAAGGAGTGAAGGAGCAGATGAAAGGAATGTACTGCAGTGAACAACTGGAGTGAAATCTCCTCCAACTAGAGCATTAAAGCAGTTTTTGTTAGAGAAGAATCAGACCTGCTTCTATGGTTTGATGGTGCCCACATACATCACATCACAATTAGACATGTTATTTTGATTTTTTGACTATTTTCAAACTTACTGTTCAGTTGGTGTGGTGTGAATTAGAGACTGAATCCAGTGGGTCATGGGAGTCATGGGAATGACAGAAGAGGAAATGGGAACATCAGGAGTCAACAGGAGTGGATAGGAAGGGAATAATAATAATAATAATAATAATCACTTTTATAGTAAAATTTATATAGAAATATGCAGTTTTAATATGAATAAAGGCTACTTTCCTTTCTGCTCCTTTTTCTTTTTTCTTTTGCTTTGTAAGGTAAAGATATTTTACAGAAGTTTCTAGGGGTCCAGACTAATGATGTTACAGCTCAATTCACTGTTTCTAAGATGTGTAAAGTACTCACTGCCTCAAGGATGAGTGGGTTCACTTTTAAAGGAGGTGGAAGATAAAATACAGCTGCTATTTTTTGAAATATAACCTGTCTAAAAACACAAACAACATGGGAATGGGATAAGATAGGACGCATTCTTTGAGACTGGGACAGTACAGATTTGTATTTGTTACTCTGTCATAGATTTGGAATTCGGAAGGAGTATCTTGGGTTTGCGGTGTGGTTGGCAAACTGTTTTATTTCATTCCACATTTCACAAAAAATAAATTATATTTAAAAAAAAAAGAAAAAAAGAAATAAAATACAAAATACAAAATCAAAGACGTTTATGAGAACATTATCTCACCTCATTGGTTAAATAGAGAAAGTCACATTACTACCAAAAACCAAGACTGCTTTCTTGAAATTTTGAATCAAGATATTTTTATTGCAATTCTGCAGTGTTTATGAGTATAACAGAAAGATTAACATCAAACTAAAGCAAAACCTATAGAAACCTGATTGGGGAGGTAAAAACTCTTCCCAGTCATTGCCACCAAACTGAGTAATGTTTAATGTGTTGTCCATAATGACTTAAATATTCCTGTTTCATAGCTAATCAGTGTAATTGGATGTATCAAGCTGCACTTTCTGGAATGTGTTCAGAAAAGGGCCATGGGAAGAGGTAATGACACACACATCCAGTTACTAAAAGGTGTGCAGGATCCAAAGGAACAGTGAATAAAAAATTAGATAAGATCCGCACAACCTGTGAGCTCCCAAGGAGATGTTTATTCACCAGTGGCATTTTGGGCATCGGCCCTTCATCAGACATGAGACAGGTCATGACACAGCTGCTTATATAGAACACTAACTGCAGTATCACGTGACAGGCAATATGTATCTACAGATATTTACAGTATGTTTTTGTAAACATGTGAATGATCAAGTTGTCTTTAAATACCTTCAAATAAGACTGTCAAGGGGCAATAAATGAAATGAAGTGTTCTATGTGTGTTCAGAAAAGGGCCCCATATTTTCTGGAACTTTCTAGTCAAATGATGAAGCGAGTGTGAAGCGAGATTTTCTCAAGGTTTTAGACAGGACAAAACATATGTTAACTAGGGATGCAATGGTACACATCGTACCATCGCACTGTTTGGTATGCCCCTAGCGGTTCAATATGAACATGTATCACAGTACAGCTCATTTGCCATTTTCAAATGACATTTCCAGACAACTCCTGTTTATATTGAAGCTTTGCAAGACTAATGACTTATGGAATTCTACTGTCATTGGTTGGAGCTGGACACGGAGCCGGCTGTGTGCCCAGCCCGTTTGACTTAAACGGAACTCGAATCCAGTTCCAAGTAAGGGCTCATTTATGCTCTACATTAAAGATGCAGATGGGTATGTACGGAGCGTTCTGTCTGTCCCCTGCATACATTACATCCATAATTCTGTCCGATTTCCGGGAGCTTGTGGATCCGTATCCAGACAGAGAATAGTGCAACTTTTCAAAGAATGACTATGTGAGTTAGTGAAAAACATTAGTATCCACATTAGTAAAACCTCCTCTATCATTGCCATGTTTGTTATTATTAACTTTCTTCTTCTTCTCAAAAAACTTTACTCTTCTTTGTGGTATTCGGCCGGTATGGTAATTAAGAACAGCACCCTCTGGTGGATTGACTGAGAAACACTCATTCCAACACAAAGAAGTATGAAGGCAGTGACGCATGACAACGTTAGAAATGGACGTACATATTTACATGCGTAAAGTGAGCATAAATGCGCCTTAAGGCTCTCCATCAGCTCCCAGTTATGTTTTGGCATACAGCCGGGCTCCAGCCAGCCTCTGCATCTGCACCGTGAATCTTGACTCAAGAACGTACGTACCGAACCGCGGATAACCTGTACCATTGCACCCCTTTTAACCATTGTGGAGGTGTGGACAGCATCTTTCTACTTTAACAAAATAGCATATTGAGCCAAGAGGGAGGCAAAAGCCCAAATAGGACCCTTTTTTCTAAAGTGACGCCCACCTCCTCCTCAGTGATGAAAAACAATGCACCCTTAAAGATAGAAATACAAAATTAAAAACCTCTGCCAAGTACTTTGTAAGGCCGGGACAAGACCAGTACATGTGGATGAGGGTGTCATCTTACATTTTTCACAGTAAGGACTAACCTCAGGGTAAATAGGTTGCTTTTGGGAGTATGCATCCGGTGCACAACCTTGAACTGAATAAAGCACTGTTGGGTACTTTCTCTATATTTATAGGCAAATTAATTTAGTATTTTTCTTCTGCAATTTACTATGTATTACAACATGAAAAATATAATGAATTTGGAAGAAGTTCCTCTATATGAAAAAAGAAAGATTGACTGATTATTATATTTATTCACCATAATGGGAATCACTAATAAGACGTTTCCTCTATCTATGTATGTATCTATGTATGTATGTATTTATCTGTCTGTCTGTCTGTCTGTCTGTCTATCTATCTATCTATCTATCTATCTATCTATTACACATGTGGATAAAATTGTTGGTACCCCTCTGTTAATGAAAGAAAAACCCACAATGGTCACAGAAATAACTTGAATCTGACAAAAGTA